>CP135584.1:1184711-1642215 GCA_032401905.1 Swietenia macrophylla | reverse complement strand
ATAATAAAAGTAGCCGGGCACGCTGCTGCCAAAAAGAAGAAAAAAGAAAAGAGAAGAAATTTTGTGCTGAGTTATGAATAGAATTAATGGATACATCATTTGAGAAAGCTTAATTATATGTTAGAAGCCCTGAAATCATACCATTAGCTCATACAATTAAACAACTTCCTTAAATAAGAATAGGGGAACCGTCAGTTTTGAGGGGTCCTAGGCAAGATTTTAAAATATGTTCTCTACTCATAAAAAATATTATAACTTACTTCATATTCAGAATTTAATGTTAAGTCAGGAGAAAAAAAAAAAAACAGTAACATGCGAATAATTTTAGACCTTTGTTCCAGCTAATCGACTGCGCTCTCCCACGCCCGCCAGTTAAAAAACAAGAGATTAAAACTTGATTTGCATCAGTTGTATTTTAACTTAATATTAAATACAATCCAGTTAAATTTGATTGGTAAAAGCCCTTAAACACTCAATTGACAGTTTGTAATTTAATTTCGTAGTAGCTGTAACTCAATTTCAAACTAGCATTAAATCATAGGCAAAAGATATGGCTTTTCAAAGCTGTGAAAAAGAAAATCAAAATAGTGAACCAGTTGTCTTTAATCGATTCTCAGAATAAGATATCACACCCCAAACGCACACCCGGCTGGGACAAGCATGTTTAATTACGGATGTTAAAACTCAGACGTGAAGAGATGCAAACTTAAACACACAAACAAACAACATAAACATATGGTTGAATATGTAGGCAGGATGATATGAACCTGTTATGAATAGGATCCGGTCCGTTAGGAACTCTTCTTTTGCTCATGTTGTTGAGATCCAATTCCGGATGGTCAATGAATTTCTTTCTGTATAAATCCTCCACATGCTCGAACTTTCCTGTGGATGTAGTTGTTAATATTGTTCTTGTTGAGTTTTCTCCACTTTCCAGGCTCCCAATCATCAAAAAACAGATAAACCCGGCTGTTGCAAGTGCTCCAAACAAGGCCTTAAATAACAAACGACCACCTCCCATAATTCCCCTTTATTCCGATATCTAATCTATGTATTTATAGATATATATGTGTGTGTGTGTGTGTGTGTGTCTGTGGGAGAAGTTTTCTTGCACTTTTACGACATAGATATATGAAGAGACAACTCAGAAGAAGATTATCATCATTGCATGATGATTGTGATGCATACAGGTGTATGAATGACTATGAGGGAAAGAAAGGAAAGAGAAAAAGAAAGAGAAGGGAAGGTAGGCTAAGGCAAGTATTTTTGTTTCTGCGGTAGCTAAATTTTTTTACTTCAGGGGTTAGGGGTTGTTGGTATTCTTTATAGATAGAAGAGTCTTGTTGCACTTTCTCGAAACGAGAGAGAGAGAAAGAAAGAGGGAGAGAAGGGCTTAGCTGGTTTCGAACGTGACATAGAGGGAACCATTTGCTTTATACTGGTAAGGTGCCAATGCGACACACTATCTTTTGCTTTGATTTGTGTATTTCCATGCACTCGACGATACCAAAAGACCTTCATACGATCATCCCTTACGTACAATAGGATGAAAGCCCAAAGTATTTAGAGACCAAAGTGCCAAGAAATCTTCACGCCATTAGAGTTGCAAGGTTTGAAGAAATATGCGTGCTAGATTGAGGGGGAAAACTAGGAGTGTGTCTTCTTCAGCAATTCAAGCATTCTCTTGAGGGACAGGAAAATATGAAGAGTTGTCACATCAAATACAGAAGAATTTGTAACCATTTAAGAGTTATTCTAAAATATATTCGTCGCCCTACACTTATTAGACAACATCAGCTGGCTTCGAAGCTACGTATAATAGACCCATTAAAATTGGGTGTAGACCCATTTCTTTAGGAACTTTTTAAGCTCGAAAAGCTGGCTCAGGCGACTGCCCTGCCCTCCAATCTAATTTCTAAAGCCATGTAGTTACCTGCTGATTCCATTGTATTTCACCGTTTGCCAAACAGTATTATGTATACTGGATAATGGATATGTATAGTTTCGACATCCTATACTAACTTTACGACGGCTGCCAGCTGGTCCACATTAATGCCATAATGACTTGAACCCTTTTTGTTGAGACTGCTAGCTAGTTTAGTCACTTGATCAATGTATTTGACCATGATATGATCTCAAGGAATATTATGAAGATTGCATCTATAGATGTATATGAAAAAATGAATAATGAATACGAGTTAGAATAGACAAAGATAGAGCACTGGTTCCTTTTCAAGAAGCTAGCTTATTAATGGAGGGAATATATCATATCATATTGCATGCATTAACTATACTCCATATTGCTAAAAGCTATAGCATATGGCACAATTTGTCTTATCCATAACATATGAATCTAGCTCACAGTAGCAAACATTTTAAAGGTTAGTGTTGGAGAATCCAATGCTTCTTGCTGTAATAGCTTATCAATGAAGGCAATGCAAAGCTAGCGAGTAATCCATTAAAGAACTTTTACTCTATTTTGGCTAAGATATCAGATGCTCGCCACCTATTGCACTTGCTATTGTTCCTAATTATTCTAGCAATAATAATCCTACTGGTTTTGATGTGCCATTACAAAGTTATCTATGCAACATCTGTAATTGCTGATGACTGCGCCGCCACTCTTTGATTCCAACACAGGCGTATGTATACGTATACGTATAGTTGGTACAATAGCAAGTATAGTGTATCATCATTAAGACAATCATGAAAGCAATTAAGTTTTCTTCTTGAATATGTTGGTACAATCATAATCTTCCTTTCCTAATTCAAGACGAGCAGATAGTCATAGACCCACGTCTGGATCGCATTAGTATTAAAGCACTTTGATTTGAAGCTTCCATGGAAAGCTTATTATCTGGAATCAAAGCTATTCACAACTGGATTGGCTTCATTCTTCTTATATATAATCCCGAGCAGTACTGTAATGAGAACAGCATTTTCAATGTTTGTTCTTGCGGCTGGATTTTATCGAATCATGGAGGATTTGCTTTCCAAAAGCTTTGTTATTGTATCTTGAACGGCTGTACATATACGGGAACCAAAATCCTTATTGCTTTATGAGCTTACTGAGATTAGTGGAGGGAATGTCTGGGTTTCAATTAATTTAACTGGTGGTTCTTCTGTCTTTCATGTAGGAATTTATCTTTATTCATAAGCCACTTAGGGTTTTAACTACTCCATAATTAAGCTGAGCAAAGAGAATTAAGCCTATATGAAATGGGAAATATTCTTCCTTGAGCCTTACAAAAATTAAATGGAGACATGAAACTGCTCGGATGCTCTTCTTTTATGGATTCGTACACGACAACTTTGTGCCCACAACAAGATGTGCAAGATCGGTCATAAATTAACTCGTAATTAAGAGTGGAATAGGCCCCAGTTAACCAATAGATTTTTGGTTCGCTTTTAATTTATGCTTACTCTTGTTCATGCTTCATAGATTTGGCCCTCGATAAATAGCCAGTGGGGTCGTGCTGAGACATTTTTCTCGTACAAGCTTCTTTATGATAACAATAATAAATGAAACCTTATCATGTATCTAGTATTAGAGTATTTAATATTCAAAATATTTATTTATTTATTTTTATTTAAGTGCCTCTAATTTAAATAATTAGAGTAATATTTATATTTTAAAAAAATTTTAGATAAAATTATCGTATTACATCAATATAATTAATATAAAAAAATTATTTAATTAATAAAATAAAAAATTATTTATTAATAATAAATAAAAAATTAAAAAATTTTTAATAAAATAAAATAATTTATTTATTGAAGATGAATAAAAAAAATAAATAAAAATTTATTATTTAATTAGTATAATAAATAATAAAAAATATATTTTTATTTTATTAATTAAATAATTATATTATTTTAATTATATTGATAAATAGTATTTTCCTGCTTTAATTGTAAGATACGAATACGTTTGTTTGACCGAAATTATTGAGCTCATCAAAAATAAATTTTAAAAATTTTAAAATGTGGGAATTACGTGGCACTATTTCATTAGTGATCTGACAAACTGTGAATTGTGGAACGGTACGGAAAGCTGACAAGTAATGTCCATACAGGGGTGCTATCAAAATAACTGATTCGACGAAACAAAATCCAAAACGAGCGCCATACAAAACGGTCCAGCAAAGAGCATGTTTCATCACTGTAAAACGACTGCAAGGTTGATGAGAAACGCTAAGGAGGGGCCGCTGATAATTCATCCGGCTACGACAGCCCTCTCAGCTGTCTCCGCTAACATGAGCACTGTTGTTACCGTGAGCAACGACGTTGTTGATCCCCTTCAACTAGACGCCATTTTTTGAACGGGAGCGTTTTCTTAGGTCCAGGATTCGTGAAGATCTTAAAAACATGGAGCCTTTTCAAAAATCGCAAGAAGGCCTTAGTTGGATTATTATAGTTTATCTAATTGCATTTCCCATGTTTGTTTGTTTGCCTGAATGAAATTTCCATCTGGGTTTACTTCAAATGCTTGAATAAAGTTCTCTTAATGAGGATAGTTTAATTATTCCCATTCTGTTTTGTTTAAATTAAAAATGTACATGTCTATTAATGGTAACACACAGATAAGGAAAAAGCTTTACCTTCCACGCGTCAGTCAGGACTAGCAGCATGACAATGCTCAAGATATCCTGTGTTGAAGACCTTGAAGCAAGTTCGATGAAAATGTTGGAACCCACCCTGGTAGATTCTGATGGAAATCAACGTGAAGATGTTATGATTTCCTGATATTTTCTGGAGTTCTTACGTGGTCATTCTTTGTTGTTCCGTAAGTCTTCAAAACCATATCTTTGCCATTGCGAGTTTGCCAAAAACCGAAATAAAGGAGTTTGTTGCCGGTGGGGATTGTTGACCTAATTTAGTATTTGAGCATAGCAAGATTTTTCTACAATATATTAGCTGACAGTATAAGTTAAGAGGAAAGAGTTTGCGGAACATCATTCATGGTTTCTACAATAACAATGCTACTCTATAGATCAAAAAATTTGAATTCATATGTTGAAATTTTTGGGTTGTCTACTATTAAGGTTTGTAATCATGAATGTTATTTAATGAATAGCATCTTTAAGTAAAACATGAAGGAGGAATCTCAGGCCTTTTTCTCTTGTATTGTACCTCCCATTATAATTTTGAAGATTATAGAGTTATTTTGCTGTTGATCAAGCAATACTTTGTCTGAGGGGCCTGTTTGATGCAGTTATGCAGGCTAGTGAGCCAGTGGATTTGTTTATATTACCTGGTAATTATCTTGACCAGCCATACCCTTCATTGCCAACCAATTGCAGAAAGTGTTCTTTGGGAGACCGATAATGTCATTTGCTTTTGTCAAATCTCTTCTGTTCTTATTCATTCAGGGCTTGCATTTGACAGATCTAGAAGACGGTTGGGTGTGTGGTGGGGTAGTCAATGGGATTAAAATTTCGTGTTTGCTGCATCTGTTTTCAATTATTATTGAAGGCATTGCCCATTATTACTCTATATAACAGCATTAGTAGATAATATTGTAGAACTATAATAACAGCATTAGTAGATAATATTGTAGAACTATGTAAAATTTGGACAGGATTATAAACAGGTGCTTTGATTTAACTCTGCTGCATTTTACATTTATGTTTCTATTGAGATACTGGCTTATTATCCTACTATTATTTCAATGCATGGAAAAATATGGAAGTTACTATGATGTGTTCTTTAAGAAGTATGAAAAGCTTAACCAATAGTGGTTATGGAAGCAGCCTCTGCTAGGTAACTTCTCATTGTTGTTTACGGTGCATGTTCTTGTTGAATCAAAGTTTCAGTTTCATATTATATGTTTATTTTAAATACTCACTTACTGTTATTTGCTTGCAATTGCAATGTCATGCTCCCTGCAGATTGTGAAGGAAGAAGTCACACCCCATGATGTTCAAGTGGATGCTCTTCTTTCCCCTAGTGGTTTCATTCCTAAAAGTCCAGTTACTTTCGAGGGGTGTAATTAACCATGGTGTCACGTTGCTATGTAATATTATTTTGTAAAAACCATGGGATGTGATCTGTAACTACACTTCCCCTTAGAATTAGTGTTGCTGATCTGGAAGTTGCAAGGATTGCCTTCAACTTGTGAGGGGCAATCCAGTAACAGTACAAGGCAAATCTCAACCTTGGTAATTGCACCATATAAATTTGACATTATTTTTGTTGAATCGTATTAAGTAGTATTGGAGCTGAAAGTATTTGCATTTCTACTCCACATTTGTTTTAGAAAACTTGGTCAGCTGCTGCAGAGTAAAGGGTTGCAACTATCTTCCCACCTAGTCACTGATCGACAGGACAACATTGTGACACCACTGAAGCTGCATAGAGAGTTGCCAAGGAAAGGATGGACTCTCCTAGTTGACCATGAGAAATTTTAGAATCTTAGGGTATAATTCAAAACTTGGTCCTTGCAGAATCGATAGCCTCAGAGAAGCTATTGTGTGGTATGGTTTTCGGCCATTTCTTTTTGTTTGACTTCCTGAACTATGTAGTTTTAACTAAAGGTGAGACAGTGAAGTGGGATTCCTCTATCATGAACATTCAAGTGTAAAATCTCTACTGCTGCTATAGAAAATAACTGGAAACTGCATTGCCTCCAGAAGTGTCTATAGATTGCTAGGAAGAATACAATGCATAGCATTCTATTTTTGCTAGGCTAGAGATGTTTCGTTAGAGGTAGCTTTGGATGATACTCCTTGTATTATTGCTTTGCTCAATCACACAGGCATAGTTTCGTAATCATCAAATCACCACGTTTTCATCAAACCTTTTAATCCCATCTCACGGTCCCAGCGGCATGGGATATTCGTTATCTCCCATAACAGACGGTTACGGATCAATGCTGCGTATTACGTAAAAGAATAATATAGGACGACTATCATACTGTATCACTCTCACACAAATTCGCTGTGCTGGTCGTGTAATCTTTCTTTTTCGTGTGCGTACGAAAGGAATTTGTTATGGCTAAAGAACGTGTATTCAAAGCGATTCGTGGAGAAAAAGTAAGGTTAATCTTCGTTCCTCTCATTACGATTAGTCTGATTCTAAAGTCTTCTGCAAACCAGAGATTAAACCCAGATGGCAAATGATGCTGCTTCATCGGCTCCGATATCTTTCAGGCTTCGCTGGGACGTGTTTTTGAGTTTCAGACGTGAAGATACGTGCCACACCATCACGGAGAAACTCTACGTCTCTCTCTACCAACATGGCATCAGAGTCTTTAGAGACGACGACGTGTTGGCTCGGGGAGACGAGATAAATCCGCATCTTATTAACGCCATCTACGACTCGGCTGCTTCCATTATCATTTTTTCGCCCAAGTATGGCAATTCTAGACGGTGCCTTGAAGAACTGGCCAAGATTTGTGAGTTAAATAGGCTGATCTTGCCTGTGTTCTGGAAAGTTGATCCGTCGCATGTTAGGCGACAGCAAGGGCCTTTCAAAGAAGATTTTGACCGCCATGAAGAGAGTTTCGGAGAGCAGGTTTCGAAATGGAGGAAAGCTATGGAGAAAGTTGGTGGTATTTCTGGTTGGGTTTTAAATGGCAGGTAATCCTTAAATTAATCTGTTTGTGAAGCTTTGTAATACTGTAATTTAGGTCATTGAGCTTGGATGAAGGAAAGCTTGGTTTCTGAGTTCATAGAATAAGCTTAGATCTGTAACACACCGCTTTGTTTGTATTGTGTTAAATATAGTTTATGGGTTTTCATGATGGGAAAGTCACCCATTTTGCCTTTGATAAATGGCTCGTGAATTGCTTAATCTTACATGGATACCGTTGACTACAATTAAGCAAATTTTTAAGTCAAATGAGAAATTTTATGCCATTTCCCAAACTATCTTTATTCGTATAATATCAGGGGTGTAGGTTTAAATATTGAAAAAATGAGTTCTGTTTCTTACTCTTATGTATTATAATATGTGTTATTGATGGTTCATTGCATCGTATTCGTTGTCTGCCGATGTCCTCTCCTTTACATACGTTCAGACTGGTGTCCAGCCAAATCAAGCGTGTCCATGTCATCTAATTACTTATGATCTTGTTAACAGGACAAGATCAAGAACAATGTACTACTGCAAATTAAAATGTTTTTATCCACCAAATATATCTATCTATGTCTGTTCTTCAATTTTAGTCTTCATAATAGGAAAATGATATGCAGCTAGTTCAAAGTTCTCTGCATGCCATTGGATTATCGAATTTTCTTATTGATTATGCCCAAGGGCTTCATGTTACCTAACATTCATCATTGTATCTTTTGGCAGTGGTGAAGAGCAACTAGTTCAAGTTCTAGTCAAAAGGGTTTTGGCTGAATTGAGTAATACTCCAATTAGGGTGGCTCCTTATACCGTGGGACTTGATTCTCGTATTGAAGAAGTTATGAGATTGTTAGATGTGAAATCTAATGGCGTTCTAGTTTTGGGTCTTTTTGGGATAGGTGGAGTTGGTAAGACAACCCTTGCCAAGGCTGTTTACAATAAGCTTGTTGGTCAATTTGAGCATCGTAGTTTCATTTCAAATATCAGAGAAATTTCAGGACAACATGATGGTTTGGTATCTCTTCAAAACAAGCTTATTACTGATCTCTCCCCTGATAACAAGGAGCTTACTGCAAATGAGGTTAGAGCAAATATAACAGTGATCAGAAATATTGTTCTTGAGAGAAAAGTTATCATTGTTTTAGATGATGTTGATAATATGAGCCAACTTAATGCATTAAGTGGAGAGAAAAAATGGTTCTACGAGGGAAGCCGAATTATTATTACAACAAGAGATAGAGGTATTTTACGTGAAAACTATGTGAATCAGTTCTATGAGGTTCAGAAGTTAGATTCCTCACAAGCACTGCAGCTTTTCAGTTACCATGCACTTAGAAGAGAGAAACCTACAGACGAGTACTTGAACCTGTCTAATCAAATTATATCACTTACTGGTGGATTGCCTTTGGCTCTGGAAGTATTTGGTTCCTTTCTGTTTGATAAGAGGAGGATCACAGAATGGGAAGATGCCCTGGGAAAGTTGAGAAATATTCGTCCTAATGAAGTTCAAGAAGTATTAAAGATAAGTTTTGATGGGCTAGATGAACAAGAAAAGTGCATATTCCTTGACATTGCATGTCTGTTTGTTAAAATGGAAATGACAAGAGAGGATGCCATTGACATATTGGAGGGCTGTGGTTTTAGAGCTGAGAAAGCATTGACCGTCCTCACTGCAAAATCTCTCATAAAGGTTACTAGGGATGATACTTTATGGGTGCATGATCAGTTTAGAGACATGGCCAGACAAATAGTTCGACAAGAGAGCCTTCATGATCCTGGAATGCGTAGTCGGCTGTGGGATCATGATGAAATTCTGACTATGTTAAAGGACCAGAAGGTATTGGATAAAAGCAAAACTCCTTGACACGCTATATGTTCTTGCTTTGCACTTTTAGACTTTACTACTTGTAGTCTAGTTTCTTGTGCTAGAGTTAAAAAACTCATATTACATCCATCACTTCTGTTGGCATGCATAGCAAGTTACATACCATCAGTCTATGCATATAGCACGAATTTACAGATCCCCAAAAGAGGTGATGCATACATGTTCAATGTTTCCATAGATCTCTGGTCACTCTTCTTGTAGTTTATTTATTAAAAATAAGTATAAAGCACTTCAGAAAGTACTGATAATAATAAGTTGAGATTGAACAAATAAAAATTCTACTTAACTTGCAAAGATGTTACTTCTAGAATGAAAGTAACAAGCATAAAGCATTTCAGTCAGTATTATAGACTTTAAAAAGTAATATTAATTGTTTTCTCCCCTGCTTGAGCCACTTCAGCTTTATAAGTAATATCAATAGATGTTGACCATAGGGAACAGGAAGCATACAAGGGATTGTCTTGGACTTCAAAAAGGATACCGCGAAGGATTCAAGTGCTGGCACAAGTTTCAGGGATGATTTTTCTAAGAGGCCAAGCCTTATGTCTGCCGTCAAATACTTGAAAAGAAGATACAAGAAATGTCTTCAGCATAAAACATCGGAGGAGAGAGAGGGGGTACTTTATACTAAACCCTTTAAATCAATGGATAATCTAAGACTGCTTCAAATCAATTATGTAAAATTGGAAGGGAGGTTTAAATTCCTTCCTGATGAACTGAAGTGGCTGCAGTGGAAAGAATGTACAATGAAAACACTGCCTTCTGATTTTTACCCTTTTCAACTTGCTGTTCTTGATCTCTCAGAGAGTAGAATTGAACACGTTTGGGGTTCATACACTAACAAGGTATGCTCGTAACTCGTTATCACCATAATTTTGCATGCTCGTAACTCATTATCATCATAATTTTGCCCTACTGAAAGACTTAGATGTCCGTGAGCAGGGAAATTTATTGTGTCTAAGCAAATCTCTCACACCATATTTTTCTAGCTATATTTTAATCAATGGCAGCAAAAGTCCCTAAAATGTTTCGTTTGTTCTACTTGTAGTTCTATGTGATTCATTATGAGTTTCTCTTTTATCACAAGAAGAAAATTTTGTTGTTTGCAAGGTGGCTAAGAACATGATGGTCATGAATCTGTGTGGTTGCTGGAACCTAGTGGCTGTTCCTGATTTGTCCAAGCATCAAAACCTGAAAAAGCTTGTACTTGAGCGTTGCCAAAGACTGACTAGGATTCATGAATCGATTGGTAATATCAGTACTCTACTTCACTTGAACTTGAGGGAATGCAGAAGCCTTGTTGAAATTCCAAGTGATGTCTCTGGACTGAAAAAACTTGAGAAGCTTATCCTCTCTGGTTGCTCTAAATTAAAGGAATTACCGGAGAACATGGGTGGCATGATATCTTTGAAAGAACTCCTTGTTGATGGAACTGCTATTGAAAAGCTGCCCCACTCGGTATTCCAACTCGTAAAACTTGAGAATCTGAATCTAAGTCGTTGTCAATTTCTGAAACAACTATCCAAGGACATAGGAAATCTGGATGCTCTGAAAGAACTGTCTCTTGACCGTTCTGCAATAGAAGAACTGCCAGATTCTGTTGGACATTTGGGAAATCTTGAGATACTAAGTCTAATAGGTTGTGGATCAGTAACAGCAATTCCTGTTTCTATAGGCAATCTCAAGTCCTTGATAGAATTCTTAATTGATGGAACTGCTGTCAAAGAAGTGCCCGCATCTATTGGTTCATTGTCATATTTGAAGTCCTTTTCTGTTGGAAACTGCAAATCCCTGAGCGAATTGCCTGAATCAATTGAAGGTTTAGCTTCTGTTGTTGAGCTTCAATTAGATGGGACAATGATTACACATCTACCAGATCAGATTGGGGGGTTGAAAATGCTTGATAAGCTTGCGCTGAGGAATTGTACATCTCTTAAAACTTTACCAGAATCAATTGGCAGCATATTGACTCTTACTAATCTAAACATATCTAATGGCAATATTACTGAGTTGCCAGAATCCATTGGGATGTTGGAAAATCTTGTCATGTTAAATTTGAACAAATGTAAACAGCTCCAGAAACTTCCAGGTTCAATAGGAAAATTGAAATCCTTGGTCCATTTGCTGATGGAGGAAACTACCTTGACAGAGCTACCGGAAAGCTTTGGAATGCTCTCAAGCTTAATGGTGTTGAAAATGGCAAAGAGACCACTTTTTAGAATGCCTGAAACCGGTGGACCAGTGGAGACTAGAAATCCAAGTACACGGGAGAAACCCAAGTTCATTGAACTTCCCATATCTTTCTCGAATCTCTCCTCACTAGAAGAACTTGATGCTCGTGCTTGGAGACTATGTGGCAAAATTCCTGATGATTTTGAGAAATTGTCATCTTTAGAAATCTTGAATTTAGGCAACAACAACTTTTGCAGCCTTCCGTCAAGCCTGAGCGGTCTCTCCCTCCTTAAAAAGCTTCTCTTGCCCTACTGTGAAGAACTCAAGTCTCTCCCCGCTCTTCCCTCGAGTTTGGAAGAAGTGAATGTTGCAAACTGTTTAGCATTGGAAAGTATACACAACCTTTCAAACTTGCTGCACCTACACACACTGAATCTTACAAACTGTGAGAACGTGGTGGATATTCCAGGCCTTGAGTGCTTGAAGTCCTTGAAATGGTTGTACATGAGCTGTTGCAATTCGTGTTCTTCAGTGGTGAAGAGAAGACTTTCTAAGGTTCTATCTCTACCTCTATCACTATCTCTCTGTTTGTGTAATTAAATTTTGTGCGGGTGTATAAAACTGCGTAACTTATAGTGTCCCTTACTTTCTCAAAGTTCCTGAAAGAAGGCTTTCTCCATCCAATACACCATTCACAATTTTTATTGCAGGTAAAATTGAAAGATTTGCGTAATCTAAGTATGCCTGGTAGCAAAATTCCAGATTGGTTTTCTCCAGAGACTGTTACATATACAGCACACAAAAACCTCGAAATAAGAGGTGTGATTGTTGGTGTTGTCGTCTCTCTTGATCATCAGATACCAGACGAGCTGAGATATCAACTCCCTGCGATAGTGGACATTCAAGCAAAGATCCTCACACCAAATGACACTATATTCACCACCGTACTGCACTTAATGGGGGTACCAAAGACAAATGAGGATCAGGTTCACTTGTGTCGATATCCAGAGTTTCGTCCTTTGGTTTCTATGCTGAAAGATGGTTATAGGATACAGGTCACAACGCGAAACCCGCCAATGGTAAAAGGAGTTGAGCTGAAGAAAAGTGGGATTTATCTGGTTTATGAAAATGACGATGATTATAAGGGAAATGAGGAATCGTTAGATGAAAGCCTGCAAACTGTGTCAGAAAAACTAGCAAGATTTTTCAGCTCTTTTGAAGAAGATGATCACCAAGTGTAAACAGAAGAGAAATTCATAAAAATAGAATAAAATATAGGGGCAGTTTAATTTTGTCTCTGTTGATATGTTACCATAACGATAATGTTGTTGAGTTGCATGCTTTCCTGTCACTAGAAATTGTGCTTTCTTGGATTTCCCACTTAATTCAGATTCCTGATATGTAGTTAGATAATGGGCTGTAAACTATTCTTTCTCGCTCCCGAAGTAAAAAGAAATTCAGTCCTCTGCTCTCTACAAGCTGTGCGATGCCTATCCCGACTAAAACAGAGGTTGTACCATCTTCATTCCACCACTTGGTTCTTGCATTTTCAAAAAGAAGAGTTCCTAAGTTTCAGAATGAGCAGTAATGCCCCATCCCCACGGTACAAGCTAAACTCGGGTGCTTCTCTAAAACAGAGGTCAAAATGGGAAGTGTGGCTGCTGCAAGTATGATGAGAGCTTGTTTGGGAGAAGTAGAAATTGCGGAAGCCCTTACTGTTGGGGAAGCAGTCAGATTGGTAGTAAAAACTGGTTTGCATCCAATAATTGTGGAATCAGACTCCTTGAATGTTCGTTAATTTTAGTACACAAACTAATCTCCCACAGGGGAGAAGTTGATAGGATTCCAATTGATACGCTGTAATATGGTTGCTTGCTTGGCTAAAGTGGCCTTGTCTACTTCAGAACCTCGATTCTGGTTGGAATTGTCTCCGAAAGAAGTAGAGCATTTGCTGTAATCTTGTTTTTCTATTAAATGAATTTCCTTTTCTCACAATAATAATAATAATAATAATAATAATAATAATATGAAATGTGGATCATTCATATATAGGACCAAAATCATTATGACTACCGTATTTTAATATGTTCTCGTGATTATAATTATTATTATGATTGATTAATTTTAAAATTAATATACGGTAAATAAATTCATTCTATTATATTACTTAATGGTGTAATAAGTTCAGTTTTATATTTTTATAAATATTTATGTTATATAATAGAATCATACCACATAATTTTTTATTTTTATGAGTAAGTACGTTATGTACAATACTGTATAACTATTTGTTAGAATGTGAATATTATTGTTGCGCTCTTGCTATTAAAATTTAAGAAAAAAATTTTAAAAATAGTTATTTTTTAAATAAATTTATTAAATTAATCATGCTATTAATTATTTTATTAAAACAAGTTAAATAATACTTATTTGTATAAAAATATTTTTCATAACAAAAATTAAATGGAGTGTATAAAATAAAAAAATTTCAATTTTGTGTATATTTTATGCACGAAAAGGAGGAATTTTTTTTGTAGGAGATTTTTTTTACTTTAATATATATTTTTAGTTAATTTTAATTATTAGAAGGTATTTTTTATATAAATTATATTATTTTAATTTTTTATAAAGTAATTAATAATATGATTAATTTAATATATTTAATAATACAAGTAATTATTTTTAAAAAAATTTTAAATTTAAGTGTCTAATTTGAGTGGTAATTTAATAACCAAAATGGACCGGGTCAGGGATTCGCTTGCATGTTGTAGTAATTTTTGTTGGGGCCTAAAATCTTGACCTCAAATTTTTTTGCGATTAAAGATGAAGTAATCACTCAAAATTCGTAAGACTTGCTGCCTGACTGCGTTTCACTTGAATTCCTTGCGTTTTTTGCCTTTAACGTAATTTTTGTACTCCAATGTTGGTGCACGGATGTGTTGGAGAGATAAAACAACTCTTAAATCTTTCACAACTCTTAAGTAAGGAAGACAACTCTTAACTTTGGTCTAAACTCAAATTATTTTAAGACGACTCTTAGAGGATAATAAAAAAAAATAGAAAATGCAAGTAATTTGCTGTAAAATTTGTTATATTATTTGAATATATGAATTAATGAATATTTACGTGATGAATGCTTGTATTTACAGTGATAGCAATTTTTATTTGATTCTAAACTAAATTTCTAATTTATTTATAAAAATAATTCTTAAATTATTTAAAATTAAAAAAAAAAAATTTATTTATATTCAAAGTTATAAGTTTGTAGTTTTTAATAATATTAAAATTTTATTTAGTGTAAAATTATTTTATGAATAAAGCTATAAAGTCTTATTAAACTTCGTTACAGGCTTAATTGTTAGTTGACGTTGTTGTGTTTGGCGTCTTCGTTTGTGATACTCTGTTTTTTGTGATAATAACTGTAAATATTAGTTGCACTGTGTTAGCGTGTGTGTGCTGACAATTTTCCGTGCTATTTGTTGCTGCTTTCGATATCGTAGTCTGTGGCGCACCTTCTACTTTCTCAGTCCTCAACAATTTTTGTCAGCAAAGGCTGCAGACTGTCTTATCTCCTTCGCTGTGCTGGTCGTGGAATCTTTTTCTTCCGTGCGTGTATGAAAGGAATTTGTTATGGCTAGATAACGTGTATTCAAAGCGATTCGTGGAGAAAAAGTGAAGTTAATCTTCGTTCCACTCATTACTATTAGTCTGATTCTAAAGTCTTCTGCAAACCAAATATCAAACCTAGATGGCAAATGATGCTGCTTCATCGGCTCCGATATCTTTCAGGCTTCGCTGGGATGTGTTTTTGAGTTTCAGAGGTGAAGATACACGCCACACCATCACGGAGAAACTCTACGTCTCTCTCTACCAACACGGCATCAGAGTCTTTAGAGACGACGACGTGTTGGCTCGGGGAGACGAGATAAATCCCCATCTCATTGACGCCATCTACGACTCGGCTGCTTCCGTTGTCATTTTTTCGCCCAAGTATGGCAATTCTAGACGGTGCCTTGAAGAACTGGCCAAGATTTGTGAGTTAAATAGGCTGATCTTGCCTGTGTTCTGCGGAGTCGATCCGTCGCATGTTAGGCGACAGCAAGGACCTTTTAAAGAAGATTTTGAGCGCCATGAAAAGAGGTTTGGAGAAGAACAGGTTTCGAAATGGAGGAAAGCCATGGGGAAAGTTGGTGGTATTTCTGGTTGGGTTTTAAGTGACAGGTAATCCTTAATTAATCTGCTTATGAAGCTTTGTAATGCTGTATTTAGGTTATTTAAGCTTGGATGAGGGAAGGCTTGTCACCTGAGCTCAGAGAAAAATCTTAGATTTTGTAACTCTTACTTTGTTTTTATTGTATTAAATATAATTGATGGGTTTTTATAATGGGAAAGTCAGCATTTTGCCTGGGATTATAATATGTGTTATTGATGGTTCATTGCATCATTTTTGTTGTCTGCTGATGTCCTCTCTTTTTCATTCATTCGGATTGGTGTTCAGCGAAATCAAGCCTGTCCATCTCATCTAATTACTTATAAAAGACATCAGAGTTTGTCATCATGATCACTTGGTTGTTAACGGGACAAGATCAAGAACAATGTACTACAGCTAAATAAAATGCTTTTATCCGCTAAATATATCTCTGTCGGTTCTTCAGTTTTAGTTTTCATAGTAGGAAAATGATATGCATCTATTTCAGAGTTCTCTTCATGCCACTGGATTACTGAATTTTCTTATCGATTATGCCCAAGGGCTTCATATTACCTAACACACATCGTTGCATCTTTTGGCAGTGGTGAAGAGCAACTAGTTCAAGTTCTAGTCAAAAGGGTTTTGGCTGAATTGAGTAATACCCCGATTAGTGTGGCACCTTATACCGTGGGACTTGATTCTCGTATTGAAGAAGTTATGAGATTGTTAGATGTAAAATCTAATGGTGTTCTAGTTTTGGGTCTTTTTGGGATAGGTGGAGTTGGTAAGACAACCCTTGCCAAGGCTGTTTACAATAAACTTGTTGGTCAATTTGAGCACCGTAGTTTCATTTCAAATGTAAGAGAAATTTCCGGACAACACGATGGTTTGATATCTCTTCAAAATAAGCTTATTGATGATCTCTCCTCCAATAATAAGGGGCTTGCATCGAATGAGGTTGGGGCAAATATAATAGCAATCAAAAATATTGTTCTTGAGAGAAAAGTTGTCGTTGTGTTAGATGATGTTGATGATACGAGCCAACTTAATGCATTATGTGGAGAGAAAGAATGGTTCTATGAAGGAAGCCGAATTATTATTACCACAAGAGATAGAGGTGTTTTACTTGAAAATCATGTGAATCAGTTGTATGAGGTCCGGAAGTTAGATTCGTCATTAGCACTGCAACTTTTCAGTTACCATGCACTTAGAAGAGAGAAGCCTACAGGCAAGTTCTTGAATCTGTCTGAGCAAATTGTATCAATTACTGATGGATTACCTTTGGCTCTGGAAGTATTTGGTTCCTTTTTGTTTGATAAGAGGAGGATTACAGAATGGGAAGATGCCCTGGGAAAGTTGAGAAATATTCGTCCTGGTAAACTTCAAGAAGTATTGAAGATAAGTTTTGATGGGTTAGATGAACAAGAAAAGTGTATATTCCTTGACATTGCATGTCTGTTTGTTAAAATGGGAATGACAAGAGAGGATGCAATTGACATATTGGAGGGCTGTGGTTTTAGAGCTGAGATGGCAATCACTGCCCTCACAGCAAAATCTCTCATAAAGGTTACTGAGGACGATACTTTATGGATGCATGATCAGCTTAGAGACATGGCCAGACAAATAGTTCGACAAGAGAGCCTTCTAGATCCTGGAAAGCGGAGTAGACTATGGGATCGTGACGAAATCATGACTATGTTAAGGCATCAGCAGGTATTGGATAAAAGCAAAATCACTCTTAACACAATACTTTGCACTTTTACACCTAACATTGCCAGGTGAAGTTCGCGGTGCCTGAGTAAAAATTTCATACTATGGATAAAACTTTTCTTTTAATCTTTTATATTATTGATTTTTAAAAATTTACTGACACATGAACATAAACAACAATGAAAGGTTTAAATTTTATTTTAATTAATTTTTTAATATTTTAATAAATAAAAATTAATTAAAAATACAAAAAAATTAGAAAAAAATGTAATTTCCTTGTTGCACCTATCTGTTGGCATATCAAGTTGCATGCCAACAGTCTACACCTATAGTACAAATTTTCACGTGCTCAAAGGAGGTGATGTATCCACATTCATTGTTTTCATGGTTGGTAACTCTCCTTGTAGTTTAATTACTAAGATTAAGTATTAGCAATTTTTAAAAGTAATAATAAAATAAATTAATATAGAACAAATCAATTCTGCTTAAAAGTAATAGTAATCGTTTTCTCTCCTACTTGAACCACTTCAGCTTTATATGTTATATCAATGTACTTTGACTATAGGGAACAAGCAGCATACAAGGGATCGTCTTAGACTTCAAAAAGAAAATCATTAAGGATTCAAGTGCTGGCAAAAGTTTCTGGGATAACTTTTGGAAAAGCCCAAGCCTCAAGTCTGCCGTCACATACTTGAAAGGAAGACATAAGAAATGCCTTCAACATAGAACAGCAAATGGGAGAGAGTTGGTACTTTCTACTAAACCCTTTCAATCAATGGTTTGCCTAAGACTGCTTCAGATCAATTATTCAAAATTGGAAGGGGGGTTTAAATTCCTTCCTGCAGAACTGAAGTGGCTGCAGTGGAAAGAATGTAGAATGAAAACACTTCCATCTGATTTCTATCCTTTTCAACTAGCTGTTCTTGATCTCTCAGAGAGTAGAATAGAACGCGTGTGGGGTTCGTACACTAACAAGGTATGCTTTTAACTCATTGTCATCATAACTTTGCCTGACTGCAAGAGTTAGATGCATGTGAGCGGGGAAATTCATTTTGCGTCTAAGCAATTCTCTCACTACATATTTTTCTAGCTTTATTTTAGTCAATGTTTGCAAAAGCCCCTAAAATGCTTGGTTTGTTCTACTTGTACTTCTATGTAAATCATTATGATTCTCTTTTATCACACAAGAAAATTTTGTTGTTTGCAAGGTGGCTACGAACTTGACTGTCCTGAATCTGCGTGGTTGCTGGGACCTAGCGGCTATTCCTGATTTGTCCAAGCATCAAAACCTGAAAAAGCTTGTACTTGAGCGTTGCCAAAGACTGACTAGGGTTCATGAATCGATTGGTAATATCAGTTCTCTACTTCACTTGAACTTGAGGGAATGCAGAAGCCTTGTTGAAATTCCAAGTGATGTCTCTGGACTGAAAAAACTTGAGAAGCTTATCCTCTCTGGTTGCTCTAAATTAAAGGAATTACCGGAGAACATGGGTGGCATGATATCTTTGAAAGAACTCCTTGTTGATGAAACTGCTATTGAAAAGCTGCCCCACTCGGTATTCCAACTTGTAAAACTTGAGAAGCTGAATCTAAGTCGTTGTCAATTTCTGAAACAACTATCCAAGGACATAGGGAATCTGGATGCTCTGAAAGAACTGTCTCTTGACCGTTCTGCAATAGAAGAACTGCCTGATTCTGTTGGACATTTGGGAAATCTTGAGATACTAAGTCTAATAGGTTGTGGATCAGTAACAGCAATTCCTGTTTCTATAGGCAATCTCAAGTCCCTGATAGAATTCTTAATTGATGGAACTGCTGTCAAAGAAGTGCCTGCATCTATTGGTTCATTGTCATATTTGAAGTCCTTTTCTGTTGGAAACTGCAAATCCCTGAGCGAATTGCCTGAATCAATTGAAGGATTAGCTTCTATTGTTGAGCTTCAATTAGATGGGACATTGATTACACATCTGCCAGATCAGATTGGGGGGTTGAAAATGCTTGACAAGCTTGTGATGAGGAATTGTAGATCTCTTAAAACTTTACCGGATTCAATTGGAAGCATATTGACTCTTACTAATGTCAACATATTCAATGCCAATATTACTGAGTTGCCAGAATCCTTTGGGATGTTGGAAAATCTTGTCATGTTGAGGTTGAACAAATGTAAACAGCTCCAGAAACTTCCTGCTTCAATAGGAAAATTGAAATCCTTGGTCCGTTTGCTGATGGAGGAAACTGCCGTGACAGAATTACCCGAAACCTTTGGAATGCTCTCAAGCTTGATGGTACTGAGAATGGCAAAGAGACCACTTTTTAGAATGCCCGAAAACAGTGAACCAATGGAGAGTAGAAATCCAAGTACACAGGAGAAACCCAAGTTCATTGAACTTCCCATATCCTTCTCGAATCTCTCCTCACTAGAAGAACTTGATGCTCGTGCTTGGAGAATATGTGGCAAAATTCCTGATGATTTTGAGAAATTGTCTTCTTTAGAAATCTTGAATTTAGGCAACAACAACTTTTGCAGCCTTCCGTCAAGCTTGAGGGGTCTCTCCCTCCTTAAAAAGCTTCTCTTGCCCTACTGTGAAGAACTCAAGTCTCTCCCCGCACTTCCCTCGAGTTTGGAAGTATTGAATGTTGCAAACTGTTTTGCATTGGAAAGTATACATGACCTTTCAAACTTGCTGAAACTACACACACTGAATCTTACGAACTGTGAGAAGGTGGTAGATATTCCAGGCCTTGAGTGCTTGAAGTCGCTGAAAGAGTTGTACATGAGTTGCTGCAATGCATGCTCTTCAGCCGTCAAAAGAAGACTTTCGAAGGTTCTCCATCTCTTTCCCTCTGTCTCACCCTGTTTTGTGTAATTATATGCTGCCATGCTGGTATACGAAACTGTCAGGTTTATCTTATATAATTCACCTTATTTTGTCAAAGTTCCTGAAGGTTGTGTGTCCGCACTGTTAACTGACAACTTATAATGCAGGTTCCTATGAGAAATTTACGCAATCTAAGCATGCCTGGTAGCAACATTCCAGATTGGTTTTCTCCAGAGATGGTTAGATTTTCAGAACGCAGAAACCGCAAAATAAAAGGCGTGATCATTGGTGTTGTCGTCTCTCTTAGCCGTCAGGTACCATATGAACAGAGATATCAACAACCCGCAATAGTGGACATCGAAGCAAAGATCCTCACACCGAAGAGAACCATACTCACCACCGCATTGGAGTTACTGGGGGTACCAAAGACAGACGAAGATCAGGTTTACTTGTGTCGATATCCAGCGTTTCGTCCTTTGGTCTCTATGTTGGAAGATGGATTTACAATACATGTCACAGCACGAAACCCGCCAGTGGTAGAAGGAGTTGAGCTGAAGAAAGGTGGGATTTATCTGGTTTATGAAAATGACGATGATTATGATGGGGACGAGCAATCATTAGATGAAAGCCAACTGTCTGTGTCAGAAAAACTAGCAAGATTTTTCAGATCTTTCCAAGAAGATGGTCACCAAGTGTCGTAAGCAGAGCAGAAATTCATAAAAACACAAAATAAAACCCAATAAAAGGGTAGTTTAATTTTCTCTCTCTCTCTCTATTGATTGTTTTATTATAACGATAGTGTTGTTAGAGTTGCACGCTTTCTTGGATTTCTTTTCCTAATTATATTTTTCTTTTTTATTATTAGTAAACTAATATTGTAACACTTATTATATTATTATATTTATCAAAATACAAAATTTATAATCTTCACTTAATGCGTATGTAATTGGTTATTAGACCGACATAATTAAAGTTGTCGAAATGACTTGGACTTGCACAAAAATCATGTGGTTCTTAGCGGATCTAACTCGCGACAAATTCGAGCCGATTTGTAAATTTAAATTAAAATTTTAAAAAATAAATTAAAAATATTTACAGATCATTTTGTTCGAGCTCCTAACTTAAGCCCGAAATATACCTTTGTTTTAGTCCTAATCGAAGCCTGCAGTGGGCCAAATTAAGCTGTACTTCTGCTGTTTTCAACCCGTTTGACACCTCTAAACAGAATTACAATCCAAAACTCATGTTCAGATGATCATTAACACCCATTAATAATGATTAATTTTATTATTATTAATCAAATAAACAAGTATTATTTTATTATCTAATTAATTAAGATATCATAAAGAAAATAAAAATAAATAAATAAAATTCCTTTCGCAGTTCTGAATTGCTGTACACGTGTTTCTCAAAGGCAATACACTTGTGGCGTACAAAATTGAAAAAGAAGCAACATAAAATCTAGACGGCTAATTCTACAAATTTCTCTAGAGTTGACTAATCAAAAAATAATTTTGTACAGTAATGTTTGCTGAATTTAGTTCTTCTTGGGTATCTTTGGTCGTGACTTCACGCTGGCTCTCCGAGCAACATCCCATGCCTTCTGTGGTGCATACACACCCAACTGTGCAGCAAAGAATGACTCGTACCCAGGTGAATCGAAAGCAAATCCAGTATGTTTTGATAATTCGCGTGGGAGTTGAGCTATTGCGTAGCTTCTTGCCTCTTCTGGCGTAAGCTGGTTACCAACTTCCAGCAATTCTACTGCTCTCCGATCTTGAGGATCGTCCCCATGCATTTCCTGAACAACCTGGTAATCATAGGGTAAAAACCATCTTTGGACGCTGCATGGAAATAGACATTCGAAAGTGTCAACCAAAATAAATATTTTTTGAAAAAAAAAAAAACGAAGTAGAATATATGTGTTTCTTAACCTTACCCTTGGTAAATGAAGTCGCCAAGAAGTGCAACCACGGGAACAAGAAGAAATGTAAAATAGAAATAGAATGTACTCATTAGGACATATATGACAAAGAAGACATTCTCCTGCAGTGTACATGCAGGGTAGTAAGCAAGTTAGCACCCAGAAAACAATTCAGTGACAAAATGTAGCAGACGCTGATCATATAAGAGGACTCACCTGTCGGTCATGTGGTGTTGTAATACCAGAATACAAGAAGATGAATAAGAACCATGCTACAATGCTTCCTACAACAGTTATATGATGATATTTCGTAATTGTGTTGCACATCATAAGAAGACGCAAATTAACAGTTACTACAACACAAGTGAAAGCCATCGTGCTGACATCCCAGATACCAAACATTTTGCCCGATGAATTTTGACCACTTGCACTGGAAGCGGCCACAAAGTGATAAAGGACTAGAGATTGGTAGACAGAAAAGAAAGTCCATATTGCAACAACTCTCCATGTGAAAAAGACATTTTTTATTCCTTCCTTGTATAGTTGAGGGTACTTCTTTGAAAGGGTAGCGCTGACATCCTGGAAGAAGAAAATTTGAAATTCAGGGACCATCAATTCCAAAAAGGCCAAGAAGAAGAGAGAGAGAGAAAGAGAGCAACTTAACATAAAAGATTTACACACAACCTAGGTTTTGATTACCAAAGTAAAAGTTACAGCAAAAAAGTAATTGACAAAAGGTAGTACCTTTTCAAATAGTCCAAGCATGATAACAGGCATGGAGGTGAATATGACATTGTACAATGACTGGAACCAATCATCATAAAATCTTTGACCAGAATATCCAGTTTGAAAGGTGAACCAAAATTGAGTCAGAGTGAATGTAAGATTCTTGTAGAAGAAGTATAACACAACCTGCAATGAGAAAATATCAACCATCATAATCTCCCAAAAAGAGTTTAACCAAGTTTAGATGGCAAAAGAGAAGTCAAACCTTGCATATTCTAAGATATGACCAACGTCCGTGCACAAGAAGCAAATCTGTAAGAAAGCGGAACTGTGCAATCGCAAAATCACTAGCCATCACTGCTTGCATCCCTTCCTGTCCACTTATTCCAATGCCAATATGAGCAGCTTGTATCATGCTAACATCGTTGGCACCATCGCCAATACTAAGTGTTATCTTCCGTGCGCCTTTCTTAACCAGACTTGTCACCTGAAGACAGTGACAATTGCGTAAGATATTACTTCTGACTCAAAACTTGTAAACCAGACAACATTCCCATAAGGATTACAATTTGGACTTGGCTAAGGTACTTTTGGGTACCATTACCCTCCTTTTGTTTTATGTGTATGGGACTTGAAACATCTTTTGTAAAACTTGAAATAAAAAAAATATATATATTGAAACATATAAGATAAATATCAAACAGTATTTGAAACATGCAAAAAGAACTTGAAATATGACAACAAAAGCTCGAAACATATAGTGAATAATACTTGAGACATGTATAAAAAACTTGAAATATCCTTTGGAGGATTTGGAAAAAAAAAAAAAAAAAGGAGCAACGGTACCCTTGGTACCGTAGCCTAACCCATACAATTTTAAATAGCATAAATTCAACAGCAACAACAACATTCTACAATTCTCATCTCTTACAAGAAATACCCTACAAAAAGTCCAGCAACCAGCGGAAACTTCAGTTTAGGAACAGCAGTCAACCAAATTTTTTAAGTGTAATTCTGTCCAGTCACATCTTTGGAGAAAGTGGTATACCAGTGTCATTTTAAATACCTATATCCATGTACAGGATAGAAATTTCACCATGTTGGTAGCAAAATTTAAGAGAGTGAAGAAACAGATTCAAGCACAGTAAGACGTAGTGTCATGAATTGCAATGATAAGCAAATCAAGCTTATCCTTGAACGATGATAGAACTTCATAAAAGCTCTTCGTTAATCTCTTGCCTGCTTAATCCTCTAAACAATAGGACTTAAATGTAAATTCCATGAGGAACCTTACCTGTGCTTTCTGCAAGGGAGAAACTCGGCAGCAAATGACAGAACTACAATTCAAGCTCAGATTTAGCAACATTACTCGCAAACTTGGGTCTAATGCATACATCAAGGACTTTCCATCTATAATAAGAGCCAATTTTGGTCCAGATATAGAGTATAAATACTGTTGCGCTTCGTCAATGCACTTTTTCAGCTCTTTTTTTACTTCTTCCCTCATATAGCGTGCTAACTCCACTGGATCCCCCTGACAACAAATATCCAATCAGCACTTACTACGCAACTATGTGGAGCTTCAAATACAGTAAATTCTTCTTTCATTTTCATCTGAAAACATTGACTAAAGCAACACTACTTACCCTGTCTTCTACTTCCCTAATAGCATCAGTTTCTGAACTGATGATAAACTGTTTCATTTCATTGTTAATTAAGTTGCATGCTGTTGCAAATAAAGAAAAGAGAAACATCAAGAGATCGAGGACAAAAAAAATTAAGAAACAACACAAACTTCAAGAAAAAAATTCTGAGAGAAAAACCAGCTATTGTTAATCACTGACTGACCATAAGCTATATTTATAGCTGTTTCCATCTTGTCTCCTGTTAGCACCCAAATCTTTATTCCAGCTCTAGCAAGAGTCTCTATACAAGCTGGTACTCCTTCTTGAAGTTTATCTTCTATTGCAGTGCAACCAATCAAAGTAAGATCCTTTTCTATGAGTTCCGCCACCTGCATAATTAAGTTCCAAATTTTATCTGTGATAATATCTTAAAATCACTTGACAGCTAGACTAGATAAAAATAGCTAGACAAGATAAACCTATCTGATGCCAAAGAAATGGAAATAGTCATATGAAAATGTGCCATTACAGATGAAGCCACTATTCTCAAAGACATTATGACAAGAAACCTTAAAGAATAATTCATAATCACATAAAAAATGTTTTCCTATCTTGTGCCACATTAAAGTTAACATCTGGAGAACAACTAATTTAAAAGACTTCTTAAAGCCAAGGAAAAAAAAGATATAGAAATTAGAAAAATAAAAGAAAGCAGGCTCTGAATATACCTCATCCAACTTCTGTTCGCGGTCTCGTAGAGAAGATTTTGCCTGAATGAATTTTTCATTCCATCTTTCATACATATCAGAACTTAAATCCCTATAAGCCAGGCAAAGGGTGCGTAACCCAGAAGATCCAAATTGTTCCAAGTGTTCCCTAGTTACTTTCTTTAGATCTTCGTTTCCATCTGCCAATCTCTCGAAGATTACATTATCAGCACCCTGTGAAAAGCAGATTTCTGGCCATGGGTCATTTTCTTTACCAACTGCAATGTAGCAATATTTATTGTATGTAAGAATCAACAAGAAAAAATTACCTTGCAGTATAACACAAGCCTACCATCAGGATAACGGCATACAACAGACTGGCGCTTCCTTGTACTTTTTATGCAGAAAGGATTACAATTCATTTAGTGTTATCAACCACTAACTCATACGTGAAGATGTACAAAATATACAAGTGAGAACACATGCTCACCTATTAAACTCAAGCACATTTAGAATTTCATAAGCCACGTCTTGCATTTTACCCATCTTCTCCACATGGGATTCACGAACATAAATCATAGTAGGTGTACGCCTGAGAACAAATCTAATATTAGCCTCCAATAAAGCCGAATATACCTTGAGCAACAAAAGCCCCCTCAATTGACTTTAAACCAAAACCAGAAGCCAAATTCCCTCAATGCCATCTGGTGGCAGGAGAGAGCTTTAGATGTGATCAATTGGTAGGGACTAATGGTTATGCAAAGCATTCACTAAACCAACATTGCAAAGCCTATCATGTTTGGTCACATCTGTATAATTTCAGGTAAAAGGTTAAAAGGGAAAACAAGGTAGAAAGATCCAGAAATGAAAAAAACAAACAAGTCACATTCCCTAACAAGCCATAGAACAGAATAGAGAATTACAAACCTGTAAAAGAAAAACCCAAAGTTCTTTGCAGCAGTAACCAATGCAGCCTCATCTGGGGATGCAGCTTGATACATGATTTTTTCTGGAGACTCGTCACCTTCCGGAAGTACAGTATGGCAAACTGCAAGGCATCTAAAAAATTCCTACACAATAAGAAAAAACTCTCACTCAAAAGTCATAATTAGTAAATTAGGATTCAAGAACATCTATACTTCAGCAGTTGCACAATTCAGGAATTAAGCTACATAATCAATAACATCAAATACATTGTAACTTGTTTAAAATCCCATTAAAAGCCACAAATGTTCTTTGTAACAAGAGCAAATTTATGTTCGTCCTAATTGCAACAATTATGTTTAAGTAACAATGAGTTTAATAGTCTTCAAGAAAAGAAAAAAAAAACAGTGTGTTTAATTGATCAATACATGAAAAAACAGTAGAGACACCATTGGCAGATGTAATATAATGTCAGGCTCTGAATAGTAACCCAAAACAAATAACAATGTTCTATCAAAATAAATGTCAAAGGCTACATCTACAATAGTTGATTCCACCAAATAGTTTGACATATAACTCTGGAGGAAAAGAATTTCATTTTTAAATGGCAGAAAAAAAATACGAAGAAAAGGAAAGGGTGTTAGACCATGCATTCTACTATTGGTTATTCACTTAAGAACTGTTAGATAAAACTTAAAATTCAGCTGAATATAAATCAGAGCTGAAGACTTTTAATGCCTCCTCTCTGTACATTTTATGTTATCAATATATCCATCTTCCATTTCCCCACAAAAAATAATGCTGAAACATTGGTGATGAAATTAATGGAACTATACGATAGGCATAACTGTTGAAACCAGAAAATAGGGAAATTTTAATACAGAGTGATGATTGCATCATTACACATACAAATATATAAAGAACAGTTCAAGAAGCTCAAGATAAAAGTAATTAGATATTCATATTCAATCTAATACAATTAAATTATACTAATGGTACTGCAGCATGAACTTTTTTTTTTTCTTCTGCTTTATTAGGAAACAATGTAAAAGTTCTCTGTATAGAGCACCATGACACTATTTTCAATAATCAGAAAAACGCGTATTGCATGGAAAATTGGGATGTGGGAAAAATAAGTTTACTACTCTGTACCATGTAGAAAAGTTCACTGTTAAAGAAGTACGGATAGAGCATTTGTCCACATTTATAATAAAGCAATTCACCTTGCAAGCATCAGGATTAGGCTCATTCCTCCAAGCACCCCGCAGAAGCCTAGGATCATCAAAATTAAACCCTTTTTCATATGCTGCGTTGGCAGACTTTTCCACCTGTGCAATACGTAATTACATTAGACATATCATGATCTCTGCATCACAAACCATTTTATCTTAATAATGAAGCATACCTCCTGAATTTTCCTGCCAGTATGCAATGCAACACCCCTCTCTATTTCAGTGACGCCGGTTCCGTAGACTTCTCCGCCAATTGAACACTTAAAGAACTCCATTAAGTTTCTAGTTAAAGTTCCAGTTTTGTCAGAAAATATATATTCCACCTGAGCAAAGCACAAAAAAGAGAGAGAGAAGTCACAACATTGAACGTATGTAGAAATGCAACACAATATACAATTCAACAGAAATATTAAAAAGCATTCAATGTTCCTCATCTAATAAAGTCAATCTGGCATGACTTTACCTGGCCAAGTTCCTCATTCAAATTGGAAGTCCGAGCCAATGCAGGGGTATTGGTTTCAGTATGGTACATATGTAAGTCCTTGTTGATATATTGAGTGGATTGGAAAAACTTGATTGTCTGAAATTACAATAGAGAGACACCTTTCAACAAGTGCATGGCTAGAGCATACAAAACCGATAATAGACAACACAACCTACCTCAATGGAAACATATAGGGAAATAGGGATAATTGGTGAGTATAGAGTGAGTAATGTAAACATATTCAGCACAAAAACCTGTAGAACCAACAAAAAAAAAAAAAAAAAAAACCAAGAAAATGAAAATCAAAAGCAAATCCAAAAGAATAATAGCAAGTATATAGTACCAGAAAACGGTTGTTTGGGTTGAATTGATCATCCTCGACACTGCCACCCATATTATGAAGACCTAAATAGTAATGTCTCCGATCTATGAATATAGCACTGCAGAATTTTATTAAGTGAAAAAATAATTGTCACGTGATAAAATACATTTAAAAAAAGATAATTAACAGGAAAAAGAAGACTATAGCAATATAATAAACAATTAGAAAGCACAGAACAGTCAAACCTTCCTGTTGCTCCAATCAGACACATAACAGTAAGAGTTGCGAAAAGAGCAAGAATAAGTTTGTCAAGCTTCCTCTCTAATGTACTTCTTTTGGAAGGAATATTCATGGAATTCATCATGACCTACAAATGCAACCCATATCAGAGTAAAGCACTTCAAATTAAGATAGTGGACTTATGATAGCTGGGAACCAGAGTACCAGAAAATAAAAGAACAATGCAACTTCTCTTATGGGGAGCAAACAAATAAAACTTCTGGAAACCTAATGCTATCAACCAATTAATATACAGAAAAGCGTGCACTAAGCAGGTAATTTACTAGAAAAGTGTTTGTGCTCACAACATTTACAAAAAGTTTATACTTTCCCTAAAACAGGAATTTCTAGTCACAATAAATGTTGGTTTAGCGTATATCTGAACATGAACGGGAAGTAAGCAAGCAAAATGGTTTATCTTTTGTTGCAATACACTTCACAACGACAAACCTTTGTTTCATGACCAGCAAAAATAACAGCTCCGATTACGTACTCAGTGTTCCTGAGACTGCATCCCTGAAATCAAAGTGCTGGAGCTAATGAGTAATTGGAGTTCCAGCTTTCACCAACAGAGTAAGAATATCAAAATCAACAAGGAATGAAAGCAACATAAAGACTGGATGAAAGAAATTCCAGAAAATGCATAATCTACAAGGATTCAAAAGGAAGAAAGGACTCGTTCATGTCACCAGAACAACAGAGTATTAAAGAGCAACAAAGTACACGTAAGAGATATCTAACCAGATTCCTAAGAGAATTGAGAGCCAAAAGAACATACAATTAGCAGATTCATGAAATTTTATGAGAAAAGAACAATGATCTAATCTAACTTAAATTCTTAACACACTTAAAAAATATTACAAAAAATAAATAAATAAATAAACACCTAGTGGTTATGAAAGAAAATGGAGAGCATACTCTCAGTAAAACTTGGTTTGGATTGAGAGGCAGTGTTTGATTTTGCATTATAAGATTTCCAGTGAAAGTATACAAAGAATTGTTTGGTTGCTCACACTGAACTTCACCTGCCATAGCAAAAAAATTGTTAATAAAATATTCAAGAATGATCAAAGCAACAAAGCAAAGTAACATGACATGGCCAACAGCATCAACAATAAACTCAAAAATTCAGTTCTGTACTCAATACGAGACGCACGTTAAAAAAATGAAGCAACTGTTGATAATTCAGCACATTTCATAAAACAATTCACCAAATAAAGACTTCAGCGAGGATAATAATAATCAACAAAGGTGGCTAAGTGGTGCTCTTGGATGTTTAGACAAAATCCAAAATATAGGAGTAAAGCTTGACCTCAGTGTGACTTGCAAAAGAGAAGATGGCAGCAAGTCAGTCACTGCTACTTCAAACGGGAGACTAGTAGAATGGAAATTACAACACAAATTCGAAAGGTAAAAAGAATGCTGACATGCATATACAACTCTATGATTGATGCAACACAACTCAGGTCTAGTAAGCTATTAACCCCTCAATCATGTTTGGCCATTGTGTTCTTCCCATCATTTTCTTACTCACTATCCACAGGGACTTGAACACAGCACAAGTTTGCATCTAAATTCCATAATTGATAACTCTTCTCATTATAAATTGCAAGTATTCTGAATAATTTAAATATTTCAGAGGGCACATAATCTTGGTTACCAGAAACTCAAAACATTGGAATACAAGAAAAGGTTAAACCTCTAAATTCAGACGCCTTGTCAGGAGTCAAGTAATCCCACGTCCGTTCTAATGCCTTTCTGATCTTCAAATTTGTTTCCCCATCCAAATTTGCAGTCTGCATCCAAATGGAAAAATTTGAACAAGGAAATGTAACTCATTAAATCAAGCATTAACAGACCAATACCTTTTTCTAATAAACCAAACAGATAATAAAGACATTTAGAACAATAAGCAGATAGGAACCTCGATATAGCAGACACCATCAGCATTTGTACTAGCAAGGAAAAGGAGATCTGCAGGAAAGAATCCATCCTGCTTAACCTGCAACAAGAAATATGTTGTATTTGATAATAATACTTCTTCTATGTATTTAACAAAAGAATTTTGAAAATTATGTACTGCCCAAATAACTGAATGGAAACAAACAATTGAACAAGAAATTCCCAGAAGTGAGCACCAAGTTTGAAAAGGACTGCTGTCAGACAGTACAATCTTTAGTAGTTAGGAAACTGGAATAAAACATTCTAGGCAATTAGCCCCTAGGACATGTGATGGAACATATAACTCAAAGATCTTAACATTCAAATAGTAAAAGATGCCAGTTTGCTTCAACTCACAACTCTGTATGGCCAACTGAATAGCGCGTGACTGGGGGTAAAAGAAGAAAAAGTTAATTTAAGTAATTGGAATATCAATCAGTTTTCATTACATCTCTTCCACTAGTGGGATAAGGTTCACACATGAATACATCATAGAGATAACAAAATTCCTCCATTTCCAAAATTTTAATCATCCAAGTCAGATGGAAAACCCTAAGCTGATCTGGAAGGACTTACTCATGAAACTGAAGTTTGCTTCACTCTAAGAAGCAACTCCTGAATGCTAATGCAAAGCAGACTTTTCAGGTCCCCATACGGCACTTCTCAACCAAATCACAAATTTCAAAACATGAAAGCACCAGAACAGTCCAACCTAGCAGAAGCAATTGCATCCTTACTAAATGTGCAGGGTAAAAAAAAAAAAAAAGGCAAATGAAGACGCTTTCTCAAATTATTCTCAGTGCTAAAGTAACTAGTGGGCATGAAACTACAATGCACATAGTAACTAAATGGGAGATCAACAAATAAGTAGGTATATGTGGGCTAGTTTGGAAGGAAAGGGAAAGTGAGTTATAGAATTCTATGGCCAATTCACTGCGCATAAAATAATAACACAACATTCCCAACAAATGTAGGACATTCAATTACATCTACAAGGTCAAAAAGAGAAACAGCTTCATACTAGATCACCCAAAAATTTAGCTCTAAAAGAAAACAATAAATTGACATGGCAGCACTTATGAAAAAAACAAAAGTCTGCAGAGGTGATAACAACACCCAAACCACATTTCACATCAGATATCGTCTAACATTAAAAGGTTAAATGAATCACATCTCATCATATGACATCTAGCATACATGCCCATACTACAAAAAGTAAAAGTGCATCATACTCACCTTGATAATATCTCCAACCTGCAGCTTTTTCCACGGTATAGGCTGCCACCTCTCACCTTGCAATACCTCTACAGGAGTATTATTTATAGTCATATCATTCTGAAAACGCTTCTGTTGTACATAATTAGGAAAGGTGTAAGCATACAAATAGAAGTATGAGTCAGATGTGTAAACCTACTTTCATACTTCAAGAGCAAGATATTGTCTACCAGATAAAATTTCAAGCCTCAATCTAACCACAAATGAAAAAAGGAAAACAAAAGAAAAACAAAACCCTTAAATTATAGTAAGTTCAGAAACATCCCATGCCATAACAAAAAACTAAGAGTGCATGCTAAAATGAGTATGAACGGCAGCACTCACCCAGTCCTCCCACGCCTCTTTAATTAGAGAAACCAAAAGCACCAGACTCAGAGGAACAACATTTGTCACTGGATTCACAGGACTGCAATAAAAAAATTGTTAAGTATGTCATTTGTAGAGGCATACCGGGATGTAATTTTCTCTTCATATTATGGAACCACAAAAGGCCATTTGTCTATGAGGGACCACAACTAACAAAAAAGGATATTAATAAGGTAGATCACGTGGAACATCAAACCTTGTTATTTATTGTGTCATTTTAGAACAAACATCACTAAAGCAATTGCATCAGCAGAATGTTAATATGTATATATATTGTAAGTGTAGAAGTTCTATTTTTAAAAAGCTATCAGCTGTATCTTTTAATATGCAACCATCCCTTGTCCAAGATGCAGTTTCTGCCAACAAAATATTCTTTAATATAAAAAATCCTAATTGCAAGTATATATTTGGATGTCTATATATGTTCATGCAGGAAATCTGGGACACAAGCCCATCACTGTCCAGGAATATGTAGAAAGAATTTATGTGGTCAACTGCACTCATTGGTCGAGCAGACATTAATAACTAGTCAACCAAGCATCAATAATTGACCAATCAACAAAGTAAAATATTATGTCACTACAGTAAATATGTACCTCCCTAATTGACTTTGAAAAACCAACTTCACCTTAAGTTTGAACAAACATACCTCATTGGCGTTGTCGATAAAATAGAGATCATGAGAAAGTAACAATTAGCCACCCGCCTGAACTGTCAGAGTACATAAAATTGTTTCAGGAACAAATTACTATGACAAAAATTACATGGGTTGGCCATATATTTATTCTAATCATTATAAGTTGCAATTTAATCAATCCATATATGTTGATTAAGACAAACTTATAAACCCCAAACAAAGCTAAAACAAATCCTAAGTATCCACTGGGCAAGTAACTTTTGGCTAAGGTACTCCACCTTTGGCATATGGTACACATATCAAGCATAGCTATGCCAACATAGGTTAGCAGCGGGGATAGTTATTTCCATTTTTACATGATTTTCAAGAATCAACCACTCGCATTGACATGATGTGGCAAAGAAGGGTGAGAGAGAGAAGCAAAAGTCCTATCCTAACCAACATTAAGGATAATCTAGTTCTTGATGGAGTGCATTTAATGGAATTCTCATGCTTCATACAACTACCATAATTGTTCATGGTACAATAACACTTTACATTGAGCCAATAAAACTGATAATTATGGCACTTGCCATCCCTTTCTGAAGATGAATCTCACTAACATATTGATCTCCAATTGAAATTTACACACACAAAGTAAAAAAATGGAAATCCCAAAGTGCCTGAAACCAAAGTTTTTTTTTTCTAAAAATGATTTTCTTACAAACAACAACTCCGCATTTCCAAATGACCTAAAATATAAACATTCCAGTTTTATTTCATTTATTCATTACATAGTCCAGGAATGGGGGAGGATGGTGTTGAGACAAACAGAATTAGTCCAGGAAGGGGGGAGGATGGTGTTGAGACAAACAGAATTAGTCCAGGAAGGAGGGAGGATGGTGTTGAGACAAACAGAATTCTATATGCACTTCTACCGCGTCTCCTTAATTGGTTGAAGAAAACAAGTCTTAGTTTGACTGAAAACATGGTATTAATGAATGCACACAAGGACACAACTTAAACAATTCATTAATAATAACATGCCTAAATGAAGATTACCTGTTCAAACAACCCTTTTGGTAGAAAGGTAAGAATATTGTACTTTGTAGTTGCAATAGAATTCCCCTGAATCAATTCATACAATAACAATCAAAGCCAAGATCAATTTATTAATACTAGAACGAAGCATGAAAGCACATATATTCACCATACTGTAATGATGTCTCAAATTTCTACATATTCAAGCAGTTAACAAATAGAATCATAACTCAATATACATATACAAGTGGATGGGCAAGGTTGCCATATTGACCAAGCAATATACATATATTTTTATTTCTATCCACTGCATAATTACTCTAATATTCCATTTAGGAGAAAAAGGAAAAGATAAAAAAGAGTCAATGAGAATCATTATAAGCTGCTGTTAGGTATCAGCTATAAATGAAAAGAGAGGACAATCATTATATGCTAATTTGACTATTCACATTTTGTATATTAATCATCTGCAATTATACACTTTAATAATAAGACAAATGTGAAAACACCATTGGATTTGCTTATCTCAATCAGTTTTTCCTTTCTCATTTTTCTTCTGACCATTTACAAAAGGGTTTAATAATGGGGAATTGGAGGGAAATACTCCTTTCTTTCTCTCAATATTTCTTCCAAATCAAAAAGGAGAAATGATCTCTTTAGCACATTTTTCTTTGTATCTTATTTCCTTCGCTCTTATCACCTTCCTAGCAAAAAATACGTGAAAATAAGAAACATCATTGTACTTTCCCTCTAACTTACTAACCACCTCAGTTCAAAACATACAACTAACTGTTATGCTTCGCTTCACCACTTCACATTGTTAGACGTCTCAAATCTGGTCAACAAGTTCTGATATTTAAATCAGTTAAATTATTGAATAAAACCTTCACTTAGCAGGCAAGAAACTAGAGGAAAAGGAAAGACTATAAACTGAATAAGTTCGATAGCATTCCTCATTTCCGGGTCCCATACAATGATCACTAAATAAATGTCTAATTTTTATTCATACGTCCATTTGCACTTCGGAAATTACGCACATAGCATATACATAAATATCAGCGGACGGGGAGTTAAAAGAAATGAAAATAAGGAGAAACCTTGAATCGGAGAGGCTGATTGGCTTCGCGGTCATTGCAGTAGATGGTGCGAAAACTAGGCGCCTGCGGCTGGACTCGGCCCAGTGTAACCGTACGAGATGGCGCTCGTTGGTGACCGTTCAAGGATTGCCCCAATCTCGGTCGCCCTGAACTAATCCTTTCCCATCCGCTCATCTTCTTCACGATCCAAACACCAGCAGAAACAAACTCACTACTCTCAAACCAAAATCGATCTCCAACAAATGCTCAAATCGATCGACTTAGTTTCTCAACCCCTGTCCTTGACTCCTGTCGATTCAATTTGTGTTCGTTATAAGACCGAGCTTCCACGTACGGACCAAGAAACAGAGAGACCCCTGCTTTTTTTTTTTTGCCTTTTTTCTCCTAATTTCTTGGCAGTTATGCCTTCGCTTCGTTGCTCTTTCGATCTTTAAATTACCAACTTCAAATTCTCTCTTTTCAAACAACTCGCAAACCTAGCGCGTGCACGAATAAGCAAGAGCCATTATATAGTTTATTCTATGGAACCCATAAAACGTGGAAGTAGCGCGTGAGTGTTAAAAAGTCAACTGGAAAATTATGAAAGCGCCGAGGAGGTGAATAATTCCTGAGAATGTAAAACGACGTCATTTCTATGATATTTTTGCTGTTGGTTCAACCGCCAGTGTGTGCTAAGCCACGTCGGTATCTTTGAGAACGTGTTACGTACTGATCGGAACTATGGAAGGCGGGGTGGACAATCCGTTTCTTTAAAGATTCGGGACTGTCTGATTTCATCATGGATTGTTAGACGACACGTAATATTGCCGCCGACAAATTATAATTTAATACAAATACTTGTTAGAATGTTAAAATAAAGATAATTTCGTAGCCAAGAAAGTTTATTATGTCTGTATAATTAGTAAAATTATTTAATTAATAAAATAAAAAAATTTATTTATTAATTATTATAAATAAAAAATAAAAAATTTTATTTTTTATTTATTATTAATAAACATATTTTTATTTTATTTATTAAATAATATTATCATATCAATTATAAAATTATACCACCTAATTTTTTTTCTAAAATAAATCCAATAATTTATTTTAATGTACTTTTAATTTTATAATTAAATTTTTTATATTTTGATTTTATTTTAGATTTTATTTACATAAATAATTATATTTATTATTTTTAAATAATTTTTTTTGTAATCATTTAAAAGCATGTGAATACAAAAATTTTTTTTAAATAAGTGAATTATTTAATTAATAAAAATAAATAATTACTTTTATTGGTAAAAATGTAACGAAAAAAAGAGTGAATCTCTATTTAATTTTTTTCATTATCTTATTTAAGTGAAACTCACTATTATTTCTTATATTTTTATTAATAAAAATAATTTTATTTTTGATTAATTAAATAATTTTATCGTATTATTATAATTAATGTAACGTAACAATATTATCAAAAACCCACACAATAAACACATTAAATTTCATGAGTGCAACACTTGTTTAAGAATTATTCGGGTAATTATATAAGTAAATAATATCTAAAATAAAATTATTTAAAGAATTTTCTTCGTTATAATTAATGTTATAAAACTAGATTTAAAATTTTCTTTTATATTTTTCTTCTTCCCACACGTCCTGCTTAAAAACAGGATAATCTTCTGAGTAGTGTTAAAACGACAGTTTCAAATGGCTAGTACCAGAACCTTATCACCGTGCAACATCATCAACCTCCCATCAGCCAAGCTCCGTCAATCTCCTGTATCGCCACGAGCAAATATCCTCTTATTTCATAACCCAACATTTCACTTCCATCGCGGGGCCACTCTCAGCAAAACCCCAAGCGGGCTCTCCATTTGTCATGCCCAGGTCTGCAAGTACTGTATTTCTCTCCTTTCTCTTCCTTTCGTTATTGAAATTAGTTCGATTAAAATTAACGTCCGAGCGTGTTGTCAGTTGAATTATGGTTCAGCTGGTGAAGATCCCGATGAACTTGGAGAAACATTTTTGGAAGACGGTGAAAATGGTGATATGATCTTGGACGATATTAGTGACGATGAAGATGACACAGAGAGCAGTGTGGACTTGTTGATCAGATTCTTGCAAGCCATGTTCAAGAAAGTCTCAAAACGTGCCAAGAAAGCCTCTCGCTCCATCTTGCCCGCAGCTATATCGCCCCAACTGGTATTTAACTTATAAATTTTGAATATGTTTGCATCTAATGCATGTTGCTTATCGCTAGCTTATGCTGGCAATTGATACAAATCTGCATTTGAAAGTTAAGTTCCTGCCAAAGTTGGCTGACGAATGCTCAATTGATTGCGCACTAATTCACGCTTTCTCATTTATTGAGTCCTACAATGAGTTATAATCTGGGTTGAGAGATAGTCCCAGACGGACAATTTCTATGGAGTGTAGGACTTCTGCGGAGTCATATCTACCATTCCTGTCTGATGGTCTAATTGACGCTCTGACCATAAGAGATGGAGAGTTGTTTACTTTTGCACGTGAAGGAAAATTAAGATAATACGGTTTATTGAGGGTAATGTTACAAGAAAAAGCTACTTACATAGTTCTTTCTGTTTATATTTGATGGGCATTCAGGTGTCTTTTGCAGTTGATGGGATTTTGCTTTTAGCTTCACTTTCCATCGTCAAAGCGCTTCTTGAGGTATGGTATTGTTTATTCTTACGAAGTTCTATGCCTTCGCAGTTCCACATACAGAGGCAGTAGTTATTCGACGTTATGCGATTCTCCTTGATGCGGGAATGTATAGTTTACAAGTAAACAAGGATCTCTAAATGGCATTTTTTTCGTCTTTGCTTCTGCAAGAAAAACAAGTTGATTGCGGAGACTAAAGGAAGCAACGGATATCCGTTGCCTTAGTGAAATAGCAGATAGTAGCAGAAATGCAATAAGGTGAAACAGCCTAGCAATTTATACGTTGTCAACATTGTTTTCAGGTAGTCTGCACCCTCGGTGGCACAGTATTTGTGGTGATCCTGCTCCTTCGTGTGGTCTGGGCAGCCATTTCCTATTTCCAATCTAGTGGAAATAGCTTTAACCAGGGTGGAAGCTCCTTTGGTACGACATAAACATCGGATTGTTTCTTCAAGTTCGTTTGAAAATGAAATCAGAAACTGTGAGTGTAAATATCATGGTTTTCGAACTGCAGACTGGATCATCACTATATTGATGTAATTGTTCCTCACATCTACATTCTTAACCAGAGTACTTGCTGAAAATCATGAAGCGACACAACAACATATCATAGCTACTTCAAAAATCCCATGATCAGCACACGATGCAGAAGTTATTATACAACTGCCAAAATTATTGTTGAAGTATCAAGGATAATCCACATTATACATAGCAGAAAAGTGGCTTAATTTATTGAACACACCTTCAGCGTTTACAATAAAGTTTTTAGAAATGTGACTATCAGAGATTCTGAATAAGCAAACATTTGGTTCTTAAAAGTGCAATTATCACTCTTCGGGGATTCTGATCAGGACTTAATACAGTATGAATCCTACTATGAGATATAATGCTGAGCAAAGAATTCATTTTCCAATATTCAAGCAAGGGGAGATGTACGAATACTAACTTCGACTTCTTTAGACATCAATCATATGCTTGATGCTGAAATTGGGAATTTGGTTTCTCTTAGATTTAATATGATGGGCGTATGACTTTTGACAATGACGGAAGGAGGAAGCATCGCCACTTAATGCTCTTATTATTTGTTCACTAGGAATTTTTTCTTATCATGTCAGTCTTTCAAAACCGCCACCAATCTGCATATGCAACCACTCCGGTGATGTACCACGGCTGTATTCCCTTGTAGCTTGAGAAACAAATGGCATGCCAGCAGTATCAAATGTTTGTTGACCAAACTGAAATATTGAAATGACACATTTCTAAGTTAATAAAATGAAGAATTAGAAGAACAAGAAAAGAAAAGAAATAGATCTGTCCACAACAGTTTCATTTTTTTCTATTTTTTTTTTAATAATCCAACATAAGCTCGACCCAGTTACAGGGTCTCACTCACCAGTAATCTCTGTTCTGTTCTCTTAATGTAATTATCTATTGAATAAATGCTCAAGCAATGAAATGCTGAATAAAAGTTGATAAATATCTCATTTCAGAGTAAAATAGAAACTGAAAGATCAAAAGTAAATAGCCCATCAGCTAATCTGGTGTGACGACCATCTAGAAATACGCCGTTTTATTCTCTCTGTGCTATTTTAATTCTTAAAGGGGGTAAAAGAGAAGAAAAGAGAAATGGGGAAGAAAAGAGAGAGACGGAGAAGAAGATAAAATTAGGTACATAAATTTTAAAAACCTATCCCCAAAACATGATTCAACATGAAAGATAAAGTTAGGTTCTTGTGCCAACTACCCAATGGAAAATGGAAATATTGACAGCCAAATAACAGGCAAATCATATGCAGGTAAACAGAATTAATGGCAAAGGAAGGGGGTGGTAGGCATCAATCCATATAAGGTTCAAGAGAACGAAATCGTGGTCCCTGTATCTTCAACAAACCTTATCACAACCCATACAGAGTTTGCCTTCTTAAACACAAAAACAAATCTAACAACTTTGTCCTATTATAGGGTAATACCATCGGTTCATTTCAGATGTATAACTCCTCTTACTTGGCAATTTTCAAAGAAGCCCATCCAACAAACAGATAAGGTTGATGAATAGGTTAAGCTTTGGGACATGTACTCCTAATTTTATATGGATGGCATTTAAGAATAATACACAAAAGGGAAAACCAAAATTAACCCTAACCATAGTTCATATCTTAGGACTAAAATCTTTTGGAGGAAATACCTCAATGCCAGGGTTCATTGTTGAATTGACTGCTTCAAGCTTCATTGACAGGAACTGCAACATGCATTAGTAGGTTCAAGTTGAAGAGTCATAAGAACAATTTACTATCAAAAGGATGAATAACAATTCAGAAGTAAAGATTTCACACCTCAACCTGCCGCTGTAGGGACTGGACGTAATTAATTATCTCATCAAGGACCAGTGCTTTGCCGATGACCTGGATTTAAAAAAATCTGCACCTTAGTAAACAGCATATATGTTGAAAATTGAACAAAAATTCAGACACTATGGTGTATGATGTTTCCAGGAAGTAACAAACATGTAACAGTCAAGTTATGAAACAATTAAAAAGTAGAGATGGGACCTAAACTCCCCTAATCTATCCTCATGCAGAATTTTGTTGAACAAACTAAACATACTTGGGTACTAACAAACTGCAGGAAAATTGAAATTTATACCTTGTTACAACCAGGAACCAAGTCCTGGAGAATTTTCATCCTTTCACTTATCTTTTCTCTCCTAGCCTGTACACCAAATGGTTAAAATTAGAATAAATCATTGAAGAGTTTCAGATGTCCATTACTTGCTATGAATTTTTAACACACACAAATACATTTAAAGATTTCTCATCAATTTATAACACGATGGGTTTCAGAGGACTCAGAAAATTACTCTTTCTGCTAAACTGTGGCTGTCAGTAGCTTGGCCCCTTCTTGCTCGTACATGGATGTAATCCTGTTTAGGTGGCTCTGGTTGTTGACTATTTTGCTCCACAGGCTTACCTGAACCGGGTTCTACTTCAGTTTTGAAATTCTGAGTGTCATCTCTACTTCCAGATGTTTTAATGCGTTTTCCATCAGAATCATTCTGCCCAATTTTAGAACACAAAACATTTGTCAGCAATCGATCCCAGCCTCTAGAACTTGAATCCATAAAGCTTAATGTCACCACCAAGACCAACCCAGATCAATATACAGTTTCACTGTCAAAATTCTAGATGGCGTTTATACATATATAAACAGGGAAATTATCGAAATCAGGGCAGGAGTTTTAAGTGCCAGTCAACTGAACAATGGTTTGGCCATTTTAGATCAATTCTTATCACCATTATTCAATCCTGCACTGTTCAACAATCTCTATAGACAAGCTATACACGAGGATTGCGCAAAAAGAAGGGAAAACATCTCCTTACCACGAATTCTCATAATAAGGATTAGTTATCCGTACTAATATAAAAATCACAAGTGCAAATTGAGCTGATTGAACAAACAAAGAAGTAAATAAACAAACAATACCACTCCATTGCCATTTCGACTGCTCGTAGATACAACCTTGGCTGACTCATCCTCCACATCACGCCGCTTCCTTGCACCATTCCCACGAGCCATTTTTTGCTCCATGCTTACCGGATCATCCCCAGAAACATCTCCATTAGTCCCAAATTGGCTGAAATTATGCCCAAACTGAACTCCTCTCAGTCCCAACCCAGCTCCAGATTCACTCGTACCGCCACTCCCAGGAACAGGAAACTGCCAGAACTCTGCAAAGTTGTACGAACTATCATTCGTCATTGCTGGCGGATCCATCTCTAATACTCGCTATGAGCACACGCAAACTCAAACTCTCATCGAACTTGGTCTTCGCAATTATAAACAAGATTCGAGAAATACTAATTCTGATTCAAAATGGTTTGATATTCTTTATCTGGGTATGGCTTTAACTTTCAAGAATTGGCTTTAGAATGTAATAGAATACGAGGGAAGAGAAGAGAAGAGGAGAAATAACGTTCCTTTAAAATAAACTTAGCAAAGGAGAGCAACAGAAGTCGATAGAAATATAGATAAAGAGAGGACACAGAGCGATGACTTGAGTCTAATCTAACGAGTTTTGAGTCGGAGAGAGAGAGAGAGAGAGGGGTGTTTGCGTTTGTATTTATGCTCGATCTCCTTAGACGGTGGAGTTTGGTGCGCACTGTATTGCCTTAAGCTTCCTCTATTTTTTTCAAAGAGAGAGAGCGAGAGAGAGAGAGAGAGACAGGGAACAGAGCCAGAGACATCTCGGTTGCTGCAACCCAAGTCACTTCCAGCAAGGTTTTTCTCCTGGAGTCCCGCTTCACATCTCTCTCATTTACGTGCATATTTCCTCAGTCTCTCACCGTCTGATTTGCATACCTTGTAGTCAATTACCAATCAGAACTCATCAACGGTGGTTGAAGACAAGGAACACGCACTCGACAGGGAGGTGGAGGGGCAGTTTTCATTTGGGTCACCTCAACCAATCCCGTATCCTTAACTAGCGAAAGTACACATACAATGTACAAAATTAAGAAGGTGGTGTGGGATGGGGTTTCATTAATTGTTTCGATTTGTCAATCAACAGAAAACAGAATGTAATTATTTCTGATTAATCCTAAAGTTCCAACACTAATAATGCTGCCTGTGATTAATTTGATATTTATTAATTAATTATTGTCAACGGTCTAATTATTTGAACTAATGATGCCTCAGTTTTTTGTCTGTGTTTTCTCTTTTTTTCCTCCCAAGCCAAAAGTCTCCATGCAAATTTCGTAGTATCCATGCAGTTTCTTGAACGAGCAAAGATTGACTTGACGTCGGTGACGGTGTTGAGATCTTTCCAAACGACGGTGAGTGGTGCAGAAAAGTTGAAATCTATATATGCCCAATTCATATTTATCTGTACGAACAGTATGAAAGAAGCAATATGAAATCGAGAAAAAGTGTTACCCTTGTTCTCTCTTCTTCTTACGGCTATCCAGAGAAATACATTTCAGGAAGAAAATCAAAACCATTCTAGAAAAGTCCTTGCGTAAAAAACAATTAATACTGTTGACATTTATCATCAAGACCAGTGTTGGAAATTTCACGTGCCTTTAACACTCGAAATCGAATGGCTATATACATCACGTCCTATGGTTATCAGCATCAGAATTTCCATTGAGAAAAAAGGGCTAAGCAGCTGGCATCGATTCGCTTGTATTTGGTTATATCACCCTTGGAATTGGACAGAACACGATCGAATTCCTTTCAGAATTCAAAGCTATTGTTGTTAAGGTCTTAGAATCATCTCAACTTGCTGAATTGGCCTGACCTACTTTGGTATCATTGATAAATGCAAGTACCTTCTTGTCGATAGTGGAGGGTGTGAAGTGCACAGGTGCCGCCAAAACTTGCCACTTCCATATCTTATATAGTTCGGCATACGTACACAACACTGGAAAGAACAGTTCATTCTTGCTCATAAACAATGGCAGAAGATCAAGTCGTGCAGATACTTTTATTTCATCACATGTTTGACGGCAAATTTAATCGGTTTCGATCTGTTAAATCCAATGAAATAATATAATTTATGGTAAACTAAGCAAGTAGGAGCTTCGTTTAGTCGTTTGCTTGGTGCCAAACTCCTGTTTTAAAATGATTGAGATGGTGGATTGATTTTAGACATGTGCTAATAAGGCTGCTGATGTTAGAAAACTTGGATTCCTGAAAAATCCCATGTGGGAAATGCATAGTTTGTGGGAATTTCACCGTTACATCAAAAAAATTTTTTTTTTTAATCACAATTAACATGTCAGGTGCTGAATTACTGAAAATGGCAATGCTTCCACTCTGTACAGACGTGAAGTTAGGTTGGTTTCAGATAGTAAAGCTATCATAGTAATGTTTGCCAGCAGCTCAGATGCTTGGCAGTGAAAATATTGCAGAGAAAGTGTAAGTCTCCTTAAGACTTTAGAGCACACAAGTTTAACACAGTGACTGATTCATTATCTGCAGTGATATTATTACCCATGAAAGGGTTACTAAATGGGTTAACCAGAGATATGGGCAGAATAAATGATAGGAATCAAACTTTCTGATCTACAATAAGAGAAGTTAGGTTCATCCGGCTGCTTGCTGCTAAGCATGATTGCTTATGCTTTTAAGCTATTAGGCTTCTGAACTTCAGTTGCTGGGTTCTTCAATGATGAGTAATTCGTTTGGTAAGATTTTGGTATAGTTTCTGACAAATCAACTTAAAAGTTTTACAAAGTTAACTAATCCATTTAAGGGGAAAGTAGTAAATAGTTTCTGCTATAAATTTGGTGGATAAGAGATGTTTGTAGCCATGAAAGAATGAATTCAATTTTCTGTAGAGACAGGTGGCCAACTGCAATAATGGTGCAGAAGATAAAATTGAACTATGGGAAGTACGCTAAGCTGGAAGCAATATTAGCCATATGAACAGGGGAATATGACCCACAAACCTGACTTATCGGAAGACACTCCCCTCATTAAAGGACCATCACGAGCCAATTATTTGAAAATTGTGTGCCTCTTTTAGGGTATTGTCAATCAAAACTCTGGATTCTTCAATTATGGTTTAGTTGAACCAGGCTATCAACGCTGTCAAATTGGAAAATGTAACGGATATACCTTTGCTTGCTTGCCAGCCTGCCTGCCTGCCTGCCTGGTTGAATGGAGAGTGAGTACATATGATCAGTTAACAATCGGTGCACTTTGAAATTAGGCAGGAGGGGAACAGAGCCATAACTTCTGGTGGTAGGATTTGAATTTCTCACCTTAATGTTTGCTTGACGTTAATTATTCTTTTTATTCATTTACGAGAATATTAAATTAAAGAAAATAATCATACAATCATATATAAATTTATATATTTATTTGTAAATATAAAAATTAAGATAATATTGATCTATTATTTGAAATAAGATAATTTTTTATAATTAAGTAAAAGTATTTTTGTGTTTCCAAATTTTGATTGATAATTGATGATATCGTATTAATAACATTGAGATATAAATAATGGAGCAAAATTTTTTTACGGTCTTTTTTGTTTTTGGCTTTTAGTAAAATATTGATATATAACGTAATTAATAATAAAAAATATATGAATAATAACTATTTGTTTTTTATTATCATGTACTCTAATATATCGTGGCAAGTCTAACTATTATATGCTCCGTATATTTGGAAAATTTAGATTTTCTGATTTTATGATTGAACATTTATGCTCATTTATAATTTAAGTTTATTTTAATTTTTTTCTTATTTTTAGTTAAAAAAAGAGTTCTTTTTAACGATTTTGTCACTAAACTGTGTTAAATCATTTTTTTTATTAATGAATTTTAGTTTTTTTAGACAAATTGAAAATATTTCTGCACAAATTATAAATTTATCGAATAATATTATCAAGTTATTGAATAAATTCATAATTTATCGAGTAAGATTATTAATTTTAGACTATCCAAGTGATATAAACGTGATATTGAAACCAGATATAGATAACTCGCTATACTATATGAGAAGGTATACTCTCATATCACACTGTTTGATTCAATAGACAAGCAAGCATTCACAATCAAGCAAGTTGTGGATAATGGGGAACGCATTGTAAGTGAAAAGGAGGAACTAGGCATGTAGCTTTATTAGCCATTGCTCATTTAACTTGTATGCCCAAGTGAATATTCAGCGTAGACCATTAATGCCATGGAAGTTCCAACATAACATTCATTCTAACTCTGTTTGCTGTTTTCAGGGGCTAGCTTAAGGTAGTAAAATGGATAAGCTCTCTGCATTTGAAAATGTAAATGTTGGTCATTATCTCTCATAGATCCCATCACCTGCCTTACTTAGCTGTACAAATGTTTAGCTGTTGCTTCCTTTCTTGTATGTTTATAATTTATCACTTATAGCCACTCTGCAGTGATGCTTGTTGATTATTTCAGGATGCTATTGCTACCATGAATCAAGAGGTTAGTATCACTAGAGTGCTATGGCTTGAAGTGTGTTCCATGGCTACAGTGAATGAAGATAACAGGCAAACGAATGCACTTATCCTCGATTGGGAGATCAAATCATGGAATACTTTCCAATCAGAAATTGTGGCATGCGTTTTATGCAACTTGACGTTATTACTATAGAACAAGCATTCTCTGTGTTGGGTACCTAGACGGCTGAGTGTATGTGCCGGGTGGTTAAGACAATCGTGTCCATTGCTATCATTTTCCTCCATGTGAGACTGTGTTTGTGTGTGAGTTTGTACCTTTGTCTACTGGGAATTGCTCACCTTTTTTTTCCGAATATGTGGAGTTGTATAGACTGCGGTACCATAAGAGTTTTCCTGTCAGAGAAGCCAAACAAATTAAATTTCTCCTCCAATAAGTATTTTCCATTGCAAGATTATTCATTTTTGTAGTGGCTTGCCAGGGTTGAAGATGTGATTCATTATGGAGGAGAAAGATCGCAGCTAACGCTTCCAGTGTAGCTGCTCCAGAAAATAGAGGTTTACTTTTGATTTTCTGTTTTCTTTTCTTTCTTTTTTTTTTTTTTTTTCATTCACAGTTGTCGGGCTTAGTCCTTGAAGAACAAAGTATGTTACATCTAAGTTTTCTCTGGTACTTAATCATAGACCTGTAAATGCATGGCTTGTTTGCAATTCGGAAGAGAATTGAACCTGTGGAAAAGACAACACGAGCTTGCTGTTGTCATAGCGGGAAAACCTGTTGCTGTGGAACCATTGTTGTCTAGGAGCACCACGAGATGTTAAGTATCATCTTTTTTCGTAACTTTCCATAATAAATTCCTTGCCTTGTGCTAGGGTTAATGTCTGTAACAAAGCAAGCACCAGAGTCAGTGAATTGTAGAGTCCATTCTGTTTCCCATAGAAGTTGCAGTCAGAAACTGATACTTAAGGGTCGAGGTTGCCTCCTGGATGAATCAAAAGCCAATTGACTCCAGGAATAGTGTGGCTGTTATTTCAAGTGAAAAAAAATACATATGCATGCACAAGCTTTTCCTTGTTTCTCAAACCTAGCTTAGCATGGGTTTCAAAATTTGTGATACATCACCTTTCTGGTCTCTTTTCCTGGGAGTGTTGTTTGAATCTGAAATTCAGCTTCGCCTCTATGTCAGGAGCACAAAGCAGTTGGCGGCCAGTTGCGGGAGAACAATAACATCAGTTCCTGTGTGTCAGACTTAAACATATTGTATTCTTGCTGGTTGAATAATTAGTTAATGGTGTTGAATGACAATCATTTTTCTCAGCGGTTCATTCCCAGTTTGCTGGTTCGTCCCCGGATTCAGCTTCCTCAGAACATCAATCCGCATATACAGTCAGTTTGCCTCTAACTCTGTATTTACTTTTATATATAGGACAAATGCAGTTTCAGTGCACCACCTAGATTCCGAGTGCTCAATGACCCAAGCAGAAGCCTCAAAGAATCCAGGCTAAATTCTAACACTGTATTACTATTTCATTTTTGAATGCTGGGAATGGCTCACATAACCAATGTCCTGATAACCACATATTCTTGTTTGATTTTAGTAGCAGAAGCATGACTGTTTACAGACACTAGCATTAGGCACCCTTATTTCTGAAAGCATGCTCTTGATGCTTTCATTTGTTTCAAAGTTAGCGTTTAGCATATTGCTAAAGAAGCACACATCCTACTTGTCTCGAGGATTAAATTTCCATGCTAAAACATATTAACATCCAATGTAATTGGTCTGGACACTGCTGAATTTAGCTTATTCTCAGAGGTGATTGTTCAAGGTTTTAAAGTGTAATCTCCTATTAAACTTAATGTTGCGACTGAAAAATGAACTGTAATACATGATGAATCTTAAATTTGAGACTCCAATTTTTAGAGTTTCAACCAGTTTGCCCGTCCCCAAGAGCACTATGCTCATTCTACTTATAACAACATGTTGGTATACCAATTTTTCCCTAATTCATAATCCTAGTCCACAAAGTCCTGCCAGCATTTGAACAAATGATGTAAAAGCCAAGCAGAAGAGTATAAAGATTATTAGGTAAACTGTCAATGACATCAACCTGGTCAAATTCGGGAGGAGAATCAGTGTGTCCTACTCACAAATGCCTGTTATTGTCTTCACAACGTATGAAGAAAAACTTCCAATTTCTGTCGGGCACCTCATGTTTGAATGCGACTCCGAAGATTGAGGGTCGTCCCAGTAAACTACTTCTCACATGGAGTCAAAATTTGATGGCTCAGGTTCCATTCCGACGGGGAGAAAGTCTGGATGGTGTTGTATCCACTACATCCATTAAAGGCATTTGGTTTTGGGCCTGTGATTCATTTGTAAGCTTAACATGAACGGCACGCTATGTGATCATTCCTCCCAAGTCCCAGCATCAATCAATGGTCCCTGACCATCTCTACGTACTCTCTATATGCATTAAATTCGGGTAGTCTCTTCCTTGACCCTTGCCTGAGGCCCTGCCTTTCTATCTTTTTGGGTAAAAAAAATTATAAAACCGAATGCATCAAACGTCACCAAACAGTAAAAGTGAGCAGACATTGCGGTAAAGCAATTTGATTTGCCAGCGACGGTTCGTTAAAGAAATGGACGAACGAAGAAAGATTAGACAACACTACCAGCACGAAGAGGATAAGAAAAGTCAAAGAAATGGAAAGAAGAATCCCAACCCATGCGGCAGTTAGTTGAGCAGACCCACCAAGCACTCTTAAATGTGACTCTGCTTTCAAATTTCAATACGTTTATGTGGTGCACATTGGCATCTACCCAGCTCATTAACTGCTGCTCTGGATGATTAATTGATTGAATCAGAGTCACTTTGGGCTTAGTGCAGAAGAAGTAATGATGCTTCTTAGTTCGGCAAAGTCTGAGAAGAATTAGGCAAGAATCCATGCAACCCAATATTAAAAACATGCTGTTGATGGGGTAATTAAAGTAAGTGACTAGCCTTTGTATATTTCAAATTTAAACTATTGAATAAAATAATTTAAGTAAAATATAAAATAAAAATAAAAAATGAAAACAAATAATTAATGTAAATTTTATGATACATAACATGTAAAATTTAAAATATAAACATGAAATTTAAAAATATAATATAAAAATTTAAAAAAATAAATATAAAATACATACCATGACTGTAGCCAAATCCTAAAGAAGATACTACTTTTGTTGTTATATATATATATATATATATATTGCCAAATTTGAAAGGCAGCTTATTAAAAAGGAAACAAATCATTTCTTTTTAAATTTGAAGCTAGCTGTTGCCATCAAATCCATCAATGGCTGCATTATAATTGTATGTAATCTTCTTGGAACCATTCGCTGCTGATTTGTTCAATAATATCCGCTCCTTGGTCGTTGGTTTCCTTGCAGTCGGGAGTGAGAGAGGAGGGATCTCAATCCCTGATCTGATCTTCCCAAATTGATCACCACAAAAATTGTAGCAAAAATGGATCCCATGCCAATTCTCGTGCACACCACATTCATTGTTATTGTTGTGTCTTTCGTTCTTTCTTCCATTTATTGTTCGTCCATGCATATTCATCTGTGATTCTTGAATTTGACTGAAAGACATCTCTTATAACTTCTATCTTTTAATAAAAAAAAATTAAAGTAAATGATTAAATATGAATATAAAATTTAAAATAATTAAAATAAAAATTAAAAAATTGAAACTTATCGTAATCAGTTCTGTGATTCTTTTCCGGAGCTTCCACCTTCTTTTTCTTTATTTCTTGAAAGGCAAAATCGCTTTTGGGGTTGGTGGTTGAATGTATTGCAAGGAAGAGCCAATAAGCAGTAGTCTAAAAAAGCTACAAAAGCACTTAGTTTTTCAGTGACCTGAAATTTGGCAAATACAGTACAAATTTAGGTGACGTTTGGTAAAAGTAGTAGTTTCATTCATGCAAGGCACTGTATCTTTACTCCCATGCCGATGCCGTAAAAAACTCTGTATTCATCTCGTTTTCTGCTCCTCCCACTATCGCATTCGTACCTTAACTTCAACGTCAGCTGTTTCTGCCGACCACTCACAGTGTAATTGCATATTTGGCTGGCGCCGTTGTAATTCACTAATGGAAATTGTACCGCAAATTTAGCTCTGTCGTTTTCAGACAGATCAGTGATCGTATTCATACACACGCGTGGTTCTAATCAAATGTACTGTAAAAGCCGAAGCCGAAGCTGGTCCACCAACTGGCTGCTCGAACCCCATGGGTTGAACAACCTGGTTCAGACACGTGGCTGTTTAATTTCCTTAATTGGGTCTCCAACCCGGCAGTTTTTTTTTAATTTATTTTTAAATTTGGTCGCAAGACAATTGACAATTGGAAAGCCATGCCGCTGGCCATGAACAACAGCTGCCGTCACTGCGTGTCTTTTATTATTTTGACTTGTGGGAAAATTGCAATTAAAAGGCTCTTGCTTCAAGAGTTGTTGGTGATAAAAATAAAATCTTTTCTCAGAATAAATATATTGTAGTTTGTTGGCATTAAATTTCTCTCTTTCTCTCGCTCCACAGAGTTCGTAGAAATATCTCTAATGAAGACGGTGATTTTATGATTGATCCTTAAAGAGAGAGGTAGAGAAAATTATGGGGGCTTGCGTGTCGACGCCTAATGGTTGCGTTGGTGGTAGATTGAAGACTTCAAAGAAGAAGAAGAACAGGAAAAGGAAGAAAAGTTTCAAGAGAGGTGTGTCTTCGGGATCGCTGGACAAAGTTGGCAGGCCTTCGACACTTGACCGTCATGTATCCTTCACCAACCCTGCTTTTCAAGGTCCTTAATTTCATCTTTTTCTCTATTTACAGATTGGTTTTGGAAATGAAAGTTTGGTTTTTCGTTGATTGAATTTAGTATTTAGTTAGAAATGTGGTTTTGGGGCTGCTTTTTTTTTTTTTCGATTGATTTGTTTGGCAGGTTTTGGTTTAGATTCTGGTTTGTGGGATTTTTGTCTGAGGATTAGTATCAGTGTGAAATAGAAGCCTGTGGCATGGGGAGGAGAATTGTTGAAAATACTGCTGTTCTTTTGCAGAAATGATTTTTGTTATCAGTAACTGTGATCAGGTAGAGGAACTCGTCCTATGAAATAAGGTGCTGGTATATCCGTCAATGAATGATTTGGAATTTTCTGGCTGTGCAAAACAAGGTTTTGAGTATGGGCTGAAAATTGTATTTTTCGTCTTTGCTGATAATCAAAGAGAATGTAGTTCATGAAAAGGAGGTTGGACTGTGTTTCAGTGTAAACATCAGATGGCTTTTCCGCTCCTTTGTACTCCAGGACACTTTGGATATTGTACAGATATGAATTAGATTTTATTTTTTGTTGGGATGATTAGCAGAATGGAGTCTTGTATTTAGTGGATGGAAGCAAGTGAATTTGAGTTAAGTATAGCCAGTTAGTGGAGTTGTTGGGGACTGAAAGTAAGTTGCATTCCAAATTGTGGTTCGTGAAGAGTTCATTTTGAAGTCTTTGGTTGACATTAATACCATGCCTTCTTTGTGGTTGTAGGCCCTGATAGACAGCTTTAGATAGTTTTCTACTAAATATGAAATTTACTTTCAAAGCAAAAAACAAGCCTGGCCAAAGAAAAGTACTGCAAGCATTAATCCGGTACTTGGTAGGACCATTGATATGCTTATAGTGGATACTTGTATGGGGGAAGCACCTATTAAAATTATATAGTTAGTGACACTATTTATGCCATCAGCAAGAGGAATGACCTCTTGTGTGTTCTTGATGAGTAAAAATTACCAGGGATTATCCATTGTCTCTTTGAGTTTGTTGCTTGAATTATTTGAAAATTGTTGGAAGGGAAACTGTGGTTATGACAGAAAATTTTGTCATCCTTCTATTTTTCTTATTTAGACTTCTCTCTCCCCTGTCTTCCTTTATCATCTATGAAGCTCGCTACTTTACTCCTTACAATCTTCAAAAAGAAATACCTTTACCTACTATCTATTATATTCTAGTAATAACCACAACCACTGCTTATTTTGAGCTTAAATATTTTATTTTAGTTTTACTTGTAGAATTGATTTTTACACCATTTGATGGCTTCAGCAGGAAGTGTCGATGAATCATGGTTTGATTCTGTTCCAATATTTGAATCCGATTGTGACAACGATGATTTCTTGAGTGTTCAGGATGGTAAGAAATTTGCATATATATGATACCTGCTGTATGGATGAATTTTATGTTCCTACCTTGCTGATTAATATGTCACTTATATCTTCAAATTATGTTATACTTCTGAGATCTGCAGATGTGGTATCTCTAAATGGCTCTGATGGAGTTTCCAGATCGAGCAATGCATCTCTAAGAGATGGTAATCATCGAGATCACAATGTCAATATCCACACTACCTCCTTGACTGACCACTTGCAGAGACCAGGCGATTCATCCACTGGCAATTCTGCTCGCAATTCTGTCAGTGAGGCTGGGAGAAGTTCAGTTACTCGAGTCAAAAATTCAGACAACGTTGATTCCCAATCAAAATCTGATGGGCCTTCTTATGAAGGAAAACAACCCGTGTTTCTTGATGAGATCTCCTCCTCTGTGGATGAGGGTTCAGGCAAGGATGAAGGATTGTTGGAAAATTGTGGTATTATTCCCAGCAACTGTTTGCCTTGTCTTGCTTCTCCTGTCCCCTCAGTTGAAAAGAGAAGAGCTGGAAGCTCTAGTCCACCAAGGCCATTTAAAAAGACTGCCTCAAAACTTTCCTTCAAATGGAAGGATGGGCATGCTAATGCTACTCTGTGTGAGTATTTATGGTATTCGAATTGCATGAGGATATGATTCTTGTTTTTTTTTCTGTTTTTTGCTTAACTTATTCCCACTGTATTTCAGTTTCTTCAAAGCAGCTTCTGTCAAGGCCCATAGCAGGTTCTCAAGTACCTTTTTGCCCATTAGAAAAGAAGATGCTTGATAGTTGGTCACATATTGAGCCAAGTACTTTTAAAGTTCGAGGGGAGAATTACTTGAGGTGAGACTCAGGGAACAATAATTTTTTTCTATATACGAAGTATATGCATGTATATAAACTTTATATACTGTGTGTGTGCCTATTAGGTCAGATTAATGATTGTAATGATGCATTGGCACGTACTTGTATGAAAGTTTCACAAAATTTTATGAGACATCACATAGGTGGATTTCTTGTCTTATCAGAATTGTTTTCTCATTTACTTTACGATAAATTTTTATATGGCAGGGACAAGAAGAAGGAATTTGCACCTAATTATGCTGCATACTATCCTTTTGGTGTTGATGTATTCTTAAGCCACCGAAAAATAGATCATGTAGCTCGGTTTGTGGAACTTCCTGCTATTAGTTCTCATGGAAAGCTTCCACCAATGCTTGTTGTAAATGTTCAGGTATCCTCTGGCTCGAGCCTTTTCTCTTGTTTATTTATTTATATATTTTTTTTATTGAGTTCTCTTTAAAAGACAGGGTTTTGAGTGGTGGCCAGGTGGGTTCCCTAAATTGCCTTGCACTTGAGCGTTTTATCTTTTCAAATCGGTCAAATAAAACGTTTTCATACAACTTGATCATACCATCTTAAACCAACCTTGACTTTCCATCATCATGTTCCAAAAAATTGGTGCCCTTTTCATATTTGTGTTTTACCTGATACATTTCTAGATCTTTTTTGTCACTTTTTTATTTTGAAGCAAGTTCCTCCCAATAGCCATATTATGAAATTTTTCTTCGGCCACAGCAGGAGTGAGCATTGCTATGATGTTATATAAAAGTTTTTTCTTCATAGTTTTATTTTAATTATTATGCATTTTGATGTTGACTCTATATGTGGGTTCTACAGATTCCTTTGTATCCTGCCGCAATTTTCCAGAATGAAACTGATGGTGAAGGAATGAATTTTGTTTTGTACTTTAAGCTTTCTGAGAGTTACTCTAAAGAACTTCCGCCTCATTTTCAAGAAAGTATCAGAGTAAGTTGGAGCCTCACTAGTCTTATGTCTCTCATCTCATTGCTTGGTATTTCTATTATATGCAGATGTTCTCTTTGGTAATGATGCTACTGGGATACTGATTCTACAAGTCATGCAAAAAGACTTCACACTGGCACCGTCTTGTTATGGTTAATTATTCTTGATTGTCATGCCTTAGGCTTTTCGTTTCTGGTTTATTTAATATTCCCATTTTGCTTATCAGGCTGTGGAGGTTACCTCAATTGATGATATGAAAATTTTAAGATCCTTTTATATTTTTATTTCTCATTTTAGCTGATTTATAAGCTATCTGACTATTTTGAATCCAATTTATTCTGAAACAGAGGATAATTGATGACGAAGTTGAAAAGGTCAGAGGATTTCCGGTAGATACAATTGTACCCATCCGGGAAAGAATGAAAATATTAGGTCGTGTTGTAAATGTGGAAGATCTTCATTTGAGTGCAGCAGAGAGAAAACTTATGCAGGCCTACAATGAAAAGCCAGTTCTTTCACGTCCACAGCATGCATATTACTTGGTAAGCTAGCTCTTCTTCAACTCAGATTATCAGTTCACAGTGAACCCATAATTTGATAGCATATTCCTTCTTAGGCTTTATATCTCACGCTTGCTGCAAAATTCTTGTACAGGGAGAAAACTATTTTGAGATTGATATAGATATGCACAGATTTAGTTACATTTCTAGGAAAGGTTTTGAAGCATTCCTAGACAGACTGAAGATCTGCGTCTTGGATGTTGGCCTCACAATTCAGGTAATAGTTTATTTTTTATTTTTCTTTATAAACGAGAAAAAGCAAGATGAATATATTTTCTCCTGAAAATAACTTGGTTAATTTATCTTTTCTGTTTTATTTTTTTTCCTGGTACCTGACATTTGAAATTTAAACCAGGGAAACAAAGTTGAGGAGATGCCAGAGCAGATCTTGTGTTGTGTACGGTTAAATAGTATTGACTACATGAATTATCATCAACTGGGTCACAACGAAGAGACCCTTTGATTATAGATTTCCAGAACAATGTAAGACTAATATGTAATATTTAGTAAAATATTAATGTTAAAAAGAAATCTCAATTGCCGTATTGTTTGGTTCTTGAATTCCTTCCTCTTAGTAACCAGCGGCAACAAGTGGGATCAGCACCCCAGTCATGCACATGACACTGAAGTTAGAGATTTTTCCAAATCAAATTGCTATATGATTGTCATAAGTGCAGCCCTGGATTGCAGGACATAAAGGATGGTCAAAACAGAATGCATGTTCATGGAGAAAAAGAGATTACAATCATACGACCTTCTGAAAGAAAGGGTCTCAGAAACAGTAGCAGGGCATGCTCTCAATTTTCGCTACTTTTATGCTGCCATTATCAAGTAATATATAGACCTAATACCTAGCTTCTTCGTCAGCAAAATGATACTTATTTTTCGTGTTCTTGCGGCTTACAATGCATAGCTTTTGTTACTTCATGAAGTGGGTAATTCATTTGTGATCGGTAATGGTTTTAGTATACTGGGGATTTTAAATTTGTTCTGCATTTGGCAGCATACAAAGCCCAGAACTTGGCTGATCAATCGTTGTTATCATAAAGGAGAATGTTTCATATATTAAGGTTAAGACAGCAGGAGAAATACACCAATACACAATAGTAAGCATCACCAAGTGAATGGTGTAAGATAATCTGAGAACCCATCACATCAATTTTCTAGGATCCTTTAGTTTTGAAGCAATAAATGAAACCTCAAGTCTTAAAGAGAAAGAGAGGGTTGCCACATAAACCTCTAATGCCAGAGAAGGAGCTCTCAGGAAAGTTACTCAGAGGTTAACCGGCAGGAATTCACCTGGTGTTCTACCCGTAAACTGGTTGTGCTGCAGCTTCAGTGTCTCCAACAAGCCTCAGTCTACGAGAGTCTGGCAAGACAGAACCTAATTTATTGTTGCTGAAATCTAGAATTCTTAGTGATTTCAATCTGCCCACAGAAATTGGTATTCAGCTTTCCAGAAATTTGTGTGATAGGTTCAGAAACTGGATTTCAGTTTGTTCTTCATCAATTAGCTCTATTCCACTGGTGAAGCTATCGTCTGAAAGATCAATGTATGTAAGTGAACCATCGGGAAATCTTTGCCCTATCTCAAAAATCTGATTTATGTAACCTTTTATTATTTGAGTGAAGATCAAGAACACCCAAGTCACATGAGTTAGCCATTGTCTTGATATCTTCGAAACAAGTGAATTGCTTGAGAGATTCAGAGATAAGAGCACAGTGAAGCCCCGAGCTATGCTATTGACCAAATTATGAGAAATAAAGAAAATGAATCGAGAGAGTTGACCAATTCATTTAGATATTTGGCCAGATAATCGGTTGCCATTAAGATATATTCTAACAAATCTTGCAGATAACCCAAATTTGAAGGAATTGCTCCCTCAAGCTTGTTGTTTGCTAGGGAGGCTGTTTGAAGGGACCCCGGACACCCAAAATTTGGAGGGCAATCTTGGAAAGGCAAGGGAAGGCATTTGACCATAACTGGCTGGAAAGGGCATTGCCCTATGATTTTCCTTCTTAGAGATTGCTTGAGAAATCGAGTACTTTCAATAACTGTAATTCCCTATTCTTTTCTGGTATGTGACCATTCAAATGATTGCTCTGGAGATCCAAATGTCACAGATTTGTCAGGTCTGTGAATGAGTCAGGTATCATACCAGTAAACTGATTTGAGTGCAACAATAATTTATTTAGATTTTTGAAATTGCCAAGACTGAAAGGGAGAGTCCCAGATAATCTATTCTCTCGCTGGTTGTTCGAGTTCCAACATCTTACCAATGCTTTCTGGTACTGGGCCACTCAGCTTGTGGCCATCGACCAATCAATGGTGGGATTGTCCCAGCATCATGAATGAGTCCACCAAGATCAAGGACTTCAAGAGAAGTCAGAAATTTAATTGAATGAGATATCCATCCTTCCATCGGTGACCGAAACACAAAATCTTCTGCAGAAATGAATCCGGGGAGACAGATTTCTGTGACTCACCGGCTGTATGATCACAGAAAACGCCTTCCCATTGCCAACAACTTGGCCCAACCCACTTTGCTAATCGGCCAGATGTGCCAATATGAATTCCAGCTTTGGAGCTGGTTAGACCTTTGACATCATCGGAGTTGCAAATTTTCCCAACACTGGCATTTTCCTTTCCAACCGCTGTGACGGTGAATACTGCCAAAACTGAAAATTAATATCTAATTATTAAAAAAATAATTAAAATAATTTATTAAAATAATTTAAAAATAAAAAATAAAAAAATTAACCATAAATTCAAGAAAAAAACTTCCTTTTGATTATATTGAACCCTCAAATTTAAATTATAAAATAATTTAATAATTAATTATAACTATTACTAATAAATTTAATTATTTTTAATAAAAATAAATTATTTAATTATTTTTTTATTTTACTTTATTTCGTTCAACTAAATTTTAATTATTAAAATTAATCAAAATTTATTTAATAATTTAAATCACCCGTTCACAGCAAGAATGAACAGCAACTGATCATCCATTTTTGTCTGGACAGAAAAAAAATGAGATTCTTGAATTTCCCCTCAAATCTCAATAGTATTACTGTCCGCTGAGATGTCAATAGGAAAGTAGGAAACCGAAATAATGCAATGCAATGTGGTGGTTGGGTATCAAATTAACGCAGAGATTTAAGGACTGAAATAAAGAATAACAGGAGTTGTTAAAAGATATTAAGCCTCTTTTCCCTTTACAGTATGCCGTGCTGAAAAGCATTGGTTTATCTGAATTATGATGTCCTTTGTCTCATGGTTAATATATTATTTTGGGAAACTGCAGAAATCTCTTCACATAATAGTTTCAAAATGATGAAACCGATCCTTGGCTCTTACGGTTTTTGTTCATAATAATCAAGACACATTCCCAGAGAAGCTGCAATGCAATTGCAGTAGTGGCAAACTGAGGTAAGCTTCCGGCTCATCCTTCTAGAAACGAACAGATAATTACATGATTTAATACTCTTTGACAGTGTTGATTGTCCCTTCTGACATACTACAAAGAGATGCTTCTGTTATGAAAGCAGGAAGAGGTTTGAAAACTTCCATGTTCTGTAAGATTCTTGCTTTTCCTGGTGTACTTTAAAAACTTCCATGTTCAGACACGAGAGTCCAGCCTTTGTTTGTGCATTCCAACAACTAAACTTTAGTTATCTACTTCAAGGGGGTATAGAAAAATGGGAAAGAGATTGATGGCCTGTTTGGACAAAGATTTGAACTGTCAAAGATACTTCTTACCCATGGGAAGCTGGAAATTGCTGTCTTCTTCTACTTGGCTTGACATCATTTACGAATTGAAAACAATAAATAAATCAAATATAAAGTTTGCATCTTAAACAACAGCTAGAAGGTTAAAAAAAGATCTCTCATTTAGGAATTGCAGAGGAAAAGGATGGAATTAACGGTAATAAACATTCTTATCAATTCTCGTGGGACTCACTGCATGGTTAGCAATTTTCTGTGGGCTCGATGAAGGCCAGATGTATAAAATTTGCTGGACTTATAGAGATTTGGAGCTCCCCTGTTTCAATTGGCAATTTGGGAATTCTTTGACACAGGCTGAGGAGAATCATGAAAGAGAATAATCTGATAGCAAGATGGATAGATGTCTGACAAATAGTCATTCATTTTATCAATAATACGGATGCTTGTAGTGACAAAAGAGCTGAGTTCTAGTTACTCCCGTGGGAAATGCCCGATGACATAGATTTTGCTGATATAGATGCAGTAGGGCTGGTAACATCTCGTTCTAAGTTTCCAAAGGTCATTTTACCACTCAGCATCTTTATTGCAATTTGAGCAATTTCAGCAAACCAGTCATCCTCCGGCAATGCGCTGCCAGAGGAATAGAGTTATTAGGCCATGCCCTGCACCAAAATAAGATGCTTCCTTATTTTAAAATACGTCAGAGGATTTACCTGTAGGGATCTATTCCAGTTGCAGCTACCACTTCAATTGCTCTGGCTATAATATTTTTGATAACTTGTTGCAAGTTACGAGATAGATAACGGCCTTGAGATGAGAAAAGCATCACAAACTCCATATCCAAATAAAACTAGTTGAACACCAAATCATTGTACAAAACTGGAGTCAGTCTCAGAAAAAGCGGAGACGTGTGGATAAAGATACTTTTATCTGTTTTCAAAATGTACCTGTTGCAGTCCAAGAGGACCCAAAGGTTTTGACGACTCCTCTATCTCAACCCAGAAGCTTTGGTCATTAGAAAGCCACAAGATCACTGTCTCTGTTAGTCTCATTAATAGAATAGTTGCAAATCTTTCTCTACCCACAAACATATCAGTTGCAATGCTTGCCATCCGAGTCAATTTGATAAAAAGTTCCTGTATGGAATCAATTAATCGATCATAGGATAAGAAGCATATGTATGTAGTGAAAGAAGCTTCACAATATGTAATGATGGTAGTGCGTATGTTAGTAGGTGCAGCCACGTTGCTGCAATCAGATAGCAAGAGACCAAATTGGGAAAACTACAGTCATTCACCTGGAAAATTGGAGATGGAAACCATTCAGGCTCTTCCATGCTCTCATCCATACACGTATAAGTTAGAGCATTCAGACGGATATCACCATCTTCTGCGAAGATGAGATCAAGGGCATGTGTTCTGCAGAAGCTATCTCGCAACTGATCAACCAATCGTTGAAGCTTCCTCTTCCAGTCCCTTTGCTCCGGAAAACGATTTTGCCTGTCTGAAGCTCTTCTTGGAGTCATATCTACTCTAGTAGACTGGCTAATTGGCAGAAGCTTCAATGCAGCTCGCGGCAGCAGCTCATCTGCTAAAAGCGAAGCATTGGCTAGCAAAGCGATTTGTTGGGTTTCAGTCTCTGCCATACTAACAATTCTACATGAAGAACCTTCCAAGTTTTCTTCATTCTCCGTCGAACCTGGTAATGCATTTATCAACAAATTGACATAAGAGTTGAATGCTCGAAAAACACCTTCCAACGCAAGACCATCCAACTTCAGGTTTTCAAGGGGTCCAATATCCTCCAGTAATTCCTGAATGTAGGTGTTATGAACTATTAGGTACGGAAGCAAAATGAGCTTATTCCAGCAGTGCTTACGGCAGTTGCCGCTTAGTAACAGAAAAAATGAAAATAACATTTCAAGAGACGCAATTATCCATCACTTTTGTGATGAAAGAAATTCAGAGAACAAAAATCTAATTACCTGAACCAGTGAATTGAATTTGTGAGCACTGATTGAAAGCTTAGGCTGCGATGTAATTGCAGTATTAAGAGAAGAAGTAGAAGATAAAGGACGTGCACCGGACGGTGGATAAGCGAGCAGCCAGTTGTCTGCAGCAGCTTGTGCAGCACTGCTTTTTTCAATTCGTTTTAAGTAAGCATTTAATGCCTGCTCGGCACAAGGCCTAAAGAATCTCAATAAGACAGGAGAAAGAGCCAATCCACGAGCTTCTAACACAGAACTGTGGCCCAAAGATACCTGAATGCTTTCAGCGAGAACTCTCAGACCACCTGCAGCTGCTGCTGAGGCCAAAACATGCCTATGGATGAGGTTAGCAAAAGTCTCAGTCTCTTTGACAGCCCAAGTTACAAGCTCGGATGAATATGCAGGCTCCTCACCAAAAACCGCCAAGGAATCTCTTGCTGCTTGTGCAATTGTTGAGAAGACAAGCTGTGAAAGCGTAGCAGTGAATGCTCCTCCACAAAAACTGCTCGATGACCGAACACTCTGCACATAGCTCTGTAACCTCTGGTGGTAAGAATTAAGCAGCAATGTATGTGATCGTGGACCATCCCCAAGTCTTTTCAGCGCTGAAACAGCTGAACGAAGCTCAATGCCACGAGTAGATGATTGACAAATAGTTTCAGCAAGTTGAACCGCTAGTTTTTGTCTCTGCTCTGATATGGCACTCTGTAATGAATGGAGTGCAGTTTGATTCAACGTATGCCCTTGCTTAGCTTCTTTCACTATACTTTGTCCTTCTTCCAGTGCAGCCAAAGCTTCATCCACTCTCCTTTCGGCCAACAAAACTTCCAGGGTCTCCAAAAACTCTGCTATACAATTTTCCATATGCGGAAGCACCTCACTTTTTAAGCTAGAGATGTCCCCATCCCTTGAATCTTCGGAAACGGCATACAATGAATCAATGCGAACACCTTCAGCAAGACCATGAATTAGAGCTGACTGAGTGGATAAGAGATTTCTTATGGAGAGAAGCTGACCCTCAAGAATTGTAATCTCTTTTGATGTGCTGCAAATGAAAACATTCTTAAAATATTTATTATCATGATTTTTTAATTAGAAAAAAACATGCACAGGTTCTCATAATTAATGTTACACTTAAATTGCTACATATACACACGAGTCCGTTCTACAAAATCTTTGATACTTATGCCTCACTACCATAACTTTTCTGTTCCTTTTACGTAAGCAAATGTGAGGCCGCTTTAGTGTTGAGACATGCTGTTGCCATTCCGAAAAGCATTTTACTTAATTACAAGTACTCACCGTATGAAAGCTGAATAATTGGCATAAACACTTTTACGCATTTCCTCTGCTGAAGCCTTCTTCAATTCAACAAGGTAAGAGCACAAGTGCCTAATCTCCTGTTAACAACGCCCACAAAACAGCTTAACGTCACGTTTTGCAATCTATGAATCTAAAACAATTGTCATAGTCTTTTGCCGCCACTATCACATCTTCAATAACCCACCTAATCTAAGAACCGTCCACGCAAGAAACAAATTACTTGTTTACTAGCGAAACTGTATCTTCTCTCATCTTGTCAAAAACAAGGCATTCAATTCTGGATTTCCATATTTCAGTCTTTTTATGGCCAAAAAAAAAAAAAATTGTTCTGGGATGGTAGAGAACCTGCTTATAGTAATACAATCAAACACACAGACAATACAAATATTCATGTTCATGTAATGTAACAATTATGTGAAGTGAGAAAGATAGGGACCTTCTCGTTCATTTGCTGGCATTTGGAGGTGACATAGGCGTCAGGATCAAATTGAGAGCTTTTGAAAGCCTTTAAGCGGTCGCTGAGAGTTAGATTGCCTTCAAGTTCTGCAGAGTCTCCAATACTTGATGAAAATGACGTTCGGTTTGAAGTTGTCACCATTGACGTGATAGACATATTTAAGGGTCTGGGTATATATTCTTCCTCTCGTAACAAAAACGGAGAACCAGAGGAAATGTATGTGCAGAACAAACAGAATCAATTTAAATGAAATGAAACGTACGTATCACAGACGAAGAGAAAGGAAGAAGAAGAGAGCTTGAGAGAGAGAGAGAGAGAGAGAGTCGACAGATTTGGTGTGGTCTGAACGGGAACACGTACGACCCGCTGAGTTTGTTTCGTTTGAGGTTGATTACGTACTAATACCCGAAACCATCCATTAATCTTGCCACGTACAATGATCAGTATCAGTCTAAAAGGAGCAAGAATATTAACCGTATTATTTGGCAAAAATACCCGTTGGGCTAACCCCAAACCAGACAATTTCTCCGTCTCCAATAACAATTAAAGTTAAGCGTAATAAAAAAATTGATTCCTTCCAATGCCTTAGTTCCAAATATTCGGGCAAATTAAACGTGGTTTATTAGGAAAATTTGATCATATCTTCCTGCACTTTGCAAAATTACCATGGTTGCACCTTACGTTCAATTTGGTCAATGCAGTTCTTCTTTTTAGCATCCCATTACTTTGTTGGGTGGGAGCAAAGGTTTCTCAACCACAGTTCCATCGTTACCGGCAAGTGCTCTGTACTTGTCTTTCCTGGTAAAGCTGGTGCACTCATAAGAAAGAGCTGCAGCAATCACTCTCTGTATATGATTTGCAACCTCATGGCTAGATTTCCCTGAGTTGCATGTTAACTCAGGTGGCAACTTGTTCAAGAATGTTACTTCATATGCCGGGCTAGGGTTCATGAAAAAGTAAAATGGGTCCATCCCTTTCCATCCCCGAGCTGTGGTTCCGTGAAACATACTCATGCGGTTCACCATCGCTACTGGGACAAGCTGGTCCGTCAATTCAGCAAACAATGCGGAAAATCTTAAGAGAAATGGTTCTCTGCAAGTAGTTCCCTCGGGGCATATGACTAGGTCGCCTTCTTCCAACAGCTTCTTTATCATTGACGCATCAGCGGCTCTGTCTCGGCTGAGTCTAACTGTTTTAATGGGCGAGATGATTTCCGATAGTCGAGATACTGAATAGGTTACTGCGGGAATAGGACGTCCGAGAGCGGTGGAGAGGAAAATTGGGTCGAGCAAGGTCCTGTGGGAGCAAACAAAGAGGACACCAGACTGACAGGTTGATTTTTTGGCTGAGGGAGGCGGAGTGCCTTTAATTGTGACACGAACACCAAGTGCCCGGAAAGCGTAGTAGACCATTGGCATTGGTAGGAGTGCGCCGGCAGCAATTCGCAAGCAGGCTAAGAGGAAGCCTATGGGAGTCCAGAGAATGATCAGCAGTACCATGAGAGGTGTTGGCTTTCGGACGAGTCTTCCATCATGGAAAATGATCGGTTTTGGGAGCTTGTCACTTGTTACTGCCCTAACCTCTGGTTTGGGCGATACAACGTAACCCTCCTGCATTTGCAAATAGACATGGTTATATCAACAACTGAACTATTATATATATATATATATATATATATATGTATATGGGGTATCAGCCGGCAACTTGTTCATGACTAACCTTACACAGAACCATGAAGGGAATATCGGTTTGCCGATCACCAAGTCCAATCTCTGGTTGTGTCTCACCGAAAACCTTCAGAAGACCATCTGCCTTTTTCTTCCCTACAAGCACTCCAGGCTCACGAACAAACCCAGTTGCTCTACCTTTATAAGTAGCAATCTCCGTGCCCACGACCAAATCAGCTCCCAAGAAATCTTTCAAAAATGCTTCTACCATGATCCTCGGATTCGCTGTAAGAACACAACGTTTTCCACATGAAGAAAACACTCGCCATGACTCGGGGTGGAGATCATTAGAGTAAAATTTCGGTAGCACAGCACGTGCCACTGACTCAATATCGGTCACTCTCATTCCAACAAACGTTGCAAAGATCAAAACTTGGATTCCCGCTGATTCTGAGACGTAGTAGTACAGAAGTCCCGCAATTGGCGAGGCCAAGAGCAAGAAAAGCAGCCTCAAAATCCCACCAACTTCAAAGGCAACTAAAGCAAAGTAAGGGAAAGAGCTGCGACCTCTAAGCAAAGTTCCATCCATGTCAGCAACCACAGTGTGCTTTTCCCGGCCTATCGATGCACATTTATCCACAGTTGGGAAAGCAGTTACGGCCATGGTGGCAGCAGGTTTACTAAAAACAATGCTGAATTCTACTTCCTTTGTATTTTTTTCAAGAGAAAAGCTTCAATCTCTTTGAAAGAGGTTCTAATGTTTGTTGCCCTATATAGAGCATTGATAGATAAAGCGAGACAAAATAAATGAAGGGTACAAAACAAAAGAGAGAATTAAGTGACAAAAGGGTGGGTAAATTAACAAGAACTATGAGGATGGTTAGTGCTAAAATTCGTAAATGGGATGACAGACATGTGGTACTACCGAGGGTTAGGGGCTCTTGTTTTTAGAGGAAATTAAGTGCGTCTTTGTTGGGACCGCCGATTCCTTGTCGGGTTTGCTTCAGCATCATCCGCAGGTGCTCGCCAAAGCAGAAGAACATTCTGTTGCCCCTCTTCCAGGCCTATCACAAGGGAAACGAAACCCAGGATTGGCTTTATATGGTATCAAACGCGAGCTAAGAGCAAATAGAACTCCTTTCAGGAGTATCAATACCCCTCGCACGAATCAGACAGGATTATGCTTGCCTTGAATCAGGCACAGGCACAGCACAAATCCGATGTATTTGTCAGCTGGGTGTGGCAAATGCCTTTACAGACTCAAACAATTGACCATTGATTGATGCTTTTTTTTTTTTTTTTTTTTCCTTTGGAAATCTTCCGAAAAACGGGATTACTTGCTATGTGCCAACTAATTTTCAATATTTGTCCATAAATTAAGGCAATTTGTATTATTCTCGCGTATGTTTTTAGCTCGTGGTCTAATTTCGATCATGGTTTCAACCTCAACTCGATGCCACATGTTAACACAACCAACTTATACAGCAAATGCAACATGTAAATACACGAGTTAATGACAATTTTCGCCTCATAAATACAGCGTTGCAATCCGGGGACAGAGTGGCTGGCCAATCATGGGGCAGTGAGAAAATTACAAAAGAGAAATGAGAGAAAGCCGTGCCACAGTCTTTTTATAATAAAATTAATTAATTAATAAAAAAATTATTAATTTATAATAAATAAAAAATTAAAATAAATTTTATTTAAATAAAATAAAAAATAATTAAATAATAAAATTATTTTAATTTTTTATTAAAAATTAATTAATAATATTTTTTATTTTACTAATTATCTTATTATTTGATATTACAAGTCTAATTTATTTAAAATTTTTTTAATTAAAAATTTAATTTTAATATTTATGCCCATGTTGTCTTCTTTTAATTTTATGTGTATAAGATTTGAAATAATTTTTTATAAAATTAAGATATATAAAATAAATATTAAATAATATTTAAAATAATAATAAAAATTTAAAATATAATATAAAATTTAAAATATTTTAAATTAAAAAAAAAAGAAGGGAGAGTAACAATGCCATCAATATAGCGGCCAAATATGACAGTTGCAAGTCTCTTTCGAGTAGTGAAGTCACATTGTGCCAAGGAAGCACGACAACGATGGATTATAAATAAATAATAATAAAATAAATATTATTTTGAATTTTCAAAAACTTAAGATGAAGATTTAAAAAAAAAAAAAAAGGACGGCTTCAACGACTAAAAGCTCCACCTGCACCTAACAACACGCAAGACCCGGCTTGTCCGAAGTCCCCACGTCGCTCAAACCATGCCACCAATTGCTGGTAAAGAGCTGAGTCGTGGTATAATTTTTGAAAACTAAATTCAAATCCGCAGGGTTTGAACAAAAATAAACGGAAGGGTAGTGGGACTGCGAGGGAATTTTGAAGTTGACCGATGACCTCCGTTTTGGAAACGCGGGGTGCTTGAGCATGATGACAGACTTTCTCCTGCCTAATTAAGTTTGAAGTTTTTTCCTGCCATGGAATCTTCCATTCATGTATGCTCATTCAGTCAATAGCAGACAAACATGGAAACGATGCCGTTTTCTCCTCTTTCAAGAGTTCAATGTCACTACCAGCTAAAAGGCAGCCTGAGATCACGAAGCGAAACGGGTTTTTCATTTAAGTTGTACCGGCTTGCCCTTTAAAGTTATTTCCTTTCTCTAATGATTTTATATTATTTGTTCAAATTTAACTCAAAATAGCCTTGCCCCTCTCCCCTTTCTTTGTTGCGGGCAAGTTTTAATGGTTAGCGTGTGAACACTGTGCTTAGCTCCAAATTTCATAGTTCTTAGGGCTAGCTTCTCAAGGCAAACTAACAATAAGAATCCTTCATTAATTGCTATTTGTATACAGAAAACAAACTAAGATTACTGGTGGGTTTTCTATAGAAAGATGAGGCGAGCGAAGATGGAATCGATGTTCCCGCTGAGTCGACTCAGATTGATTCAGTTCTTGATGGGTATGTTGTTTCTTTACCTTATTTTCATGAGCTTTGAGATCCCTCTGATATTCAAAACTGGGTCCGGGGCGGATGACCGGTCTATGGGGTTCTCCACCGACACATTGCCCAAGCATGTACTGCTTGAGAGCGAAGCAGAGGAACCATACGCGGCGAGTCAACCATCTAAGAATACGTTACTGTCACCGTATCGGAAGTTTTCTCGAACACCTGAACGGCGAATGCGTGAATTCAACAAAGTCTCTGGCCTGCTCTTTAACGAAAGCATGTTCGATGACCGCGACAGTCACAACGACGAGTTCTCGATTCTTCACAAGACCGCAAAACACGCCTGGGTTGTCGGCAAGAAAGTCTGGAAGGAGCTCGAATCGTCGGAGACTATAGCCAAAGCACAAATCAAACTGAACAAGACAAAACCCGACACCAAATCCGAATCTTGCCCGCATTCCATTTCCTTATCCGGTTCGGAGTTTTTGAACCGGAGCCATCTCATGGTGCTGCCGTGTGGATTAACACTGGGGTCACACATAACTGTTATAGGTAAGCCGCATTGGGCCCACCCCGAGAATGATCCGAAGATAGCGCTGTTGAAAGAAGGGGAGGAGGCCCTGATGGTCTCGCAGTTTATGATGGAACTGCAGGGCTTAAAGACCGTTGATGGGGAGGACCCACCGAGGATTCTGCATTTTAATCCGAGGTTGAAGGGTGATTGGAGTGGAAGGCCCGTGATTGAGATGAACACGTGTTACAGGATGCAGTGGGGTTCCGCATTAAGGTGTGAAGGCTGGCCTTCTAGAGCTGATGAAGAAACTGGTAAGTTGATTTATTAAAAAGCTTGTGGTTTTTGTCTTGTTTTTGTTGTTGTTGTTGATGTAATGTTAGTGCATTGAACTAAATTTTAAGTAGATAGAGGGATGTAGTTAAGATTGAATTTAGCTGGCATTTGTTGGTAGGGATAACTGAATGTATTCTCTCACTGATATTTGTAATCAGTAGTTTCTGATTTTAACGCCCACGAGAGGGATTTTTGGGGTTATGATGAAAGAAAAAGAAGGTATTTTGTTGTCAGGTTTGTAACTTTTCATGGGCTACTTATGTGTAAATTGTGGTAATGTTTAAATCGAAGTCAGAAGTTATCAAGGGCTCAGGAGAATGTGCCCTATATTAGAAGATTTGTAGGTTGTTGGGTTTCATCAACAAAATGTTATTTGTTCACTCTTTTGCCAGCAATGTCATTTATCTAATTTGCAAATAGTTGTTATTGGGTATTAGACTTATCTCAATTTGGTAATGTGAAGGATTTGTGTAATGATTCAAATCTGTCTAATTATTCAATGTTTTTGTGCTTTTCAAAGTTGATGGGAAGGTGAAATGTGAGAAATGGATTTGTGATGATGATGATCACTCAGTGGAATCAAAGACAGCTTGGTGGTTGAACAGGCTGATAGGGCGAACAAAGAAAGTGACAGTTGAGTGGCCATACCCATTTTCAGAGGGTAATTTATTTGTTCTTACCCTAGCTGCTGGCTTGGAAGGCTACCATATCTCTGTTGACGGGAGACTTGTTACATCATTTCCATATCGTACTGTGAGTAACCTTGCCTTAGTTCCTGATTCTCTGATGAATGTGAGAGCAGGACATCTTAAAATTGTTAACAAATGTTTACAGGGATTTGCTCTTGAGGATGCCACTGGATTGTCTGTGAATGGGGATGTTGATGTGCACTTTATATTTGCTGCTTCTTTACCCACTTCACATCCAAGTTTTGCTCCACAAAAGCATCTTGAGATGTTAAGTAAATGGCGTGCACCACCTCTTCCTGATGGACATGTGGAACTTTTCATTGGCATTCTTTCTGCTGGCAATCATTTTGCTGAGCGGATGGCGGTGAGGAAGTCTTGGATGCAGCACAAATTGATAACATCTTCCAAAGTTGTTGCTCGGTTTTTTGTTGCGCTGGTAAGGATAGATGCTAGATGTAATTTATTTTTTAAATCAAAATTGCTCTTTTCTACGCAAGCCATTAACTGAAAATACTTACAATCTCATGATTTACAGCATGGAAGGAAGGAAGTAAATTTGGATTTAAAGAAAGAAGCAGAGTATTTTGGCGATATTGTCATAGTTCCTTACATGGATGCTTATGACCTTGTTGTACTGAAGACTGTTGCAATCTGCGAGTATGGGGTGAGTGGTTGGAAAGACCAAACTCTTCTTTTGTTGCTATGTATAATACATGGCTAATCTGTTTCATGTTAGAATTTGTAATTTTTTACCCTTATTAATGTTGTTATTCATTGTCCAAAGAAATAAAGTTTACATATTGCCTAATGTTTGCGGCTCTTTACAGGTTCGTACAGTGGCTGCAAAGTATATCATGAAGTGTGATGATGACACATTTGTTCGGGTGGATGCTGTGATCATGGAGGCAAAGAAAGTCCAAGAAGACAGGAGCCTGTATGTTGGGAACATCAACTACTACCACAAGCCCCTCCGTCATGGTAAATGGGCAGTAACGTATGAGGTATGGATTCTTGTTCTTAACAAACCTTGGAAGACCCATTTTCTTGATTTATTTTTTTCAAGCTCTGGCTACAACTTTCAATTTTGTGCTTTGACTTGATTTAAATGGAGTTGCTGACTTTACAACAATTAATCTTGATGATTGTATTTATTGTGCTATTTGGATTTTTTAGCGAGCCTATGTTCTCCCCCCACAAACCCAACACAACCCCTACAAAAAAAAAAAAAAGAATCAAGATTTGGTATTTTTATTCCTCGATTCATCTCTCCGTAACTATGTCTAGTTTGATATTCTTTCCAATTGATTGGAACATCCATGCGTGAAACTGACACAATATTCTGGTGTCCCACTAGTGTAAAGGTGATTTATTTTGTGGTAGTTGTATGATTAGGGAATAACTATTGCTGCTGGCAAGCTGATCTATATCTGCTTCCAGTACTGATTTGATTCATTTGTGATGATTCTTTTTTTAATTTTTTTTAACATGTGGGAAAGTTGGAATTTGTCATAGTTCTAAATTTGCCCTCTGCAATGGCTTGGAGTTGAGTCCTTTTCATCTTTGAAGAATTCTATGTTCTGCTGTCCTTTTTCCATCCTTGGTATGTAAGGGGGAATAGAAGCGTAAAACCATTAAATTTTAGTCTTTTGGGCATAAATGACAATTACTAACCTTAATCTTCTATTGTGGCTTAGCTGAAATTCTAAGATGCTCTATAATTCTTTCTTTCCTTCAACCTAATTGTTATTGGTTACTTCTTTAGTGATTCTCTGCTTCCCTCTCCCTGTGGAGAATGTGTTACCATTCATTTCATGACAAATGCTTATGTCATTTCATTTCTTCTGAATTCCAGGAATGGCCGGAAGAAGATTATCCACCTTATGCCAATGGCCCAGGATACATTGTCTCTTCTGACATTGCACAATATATTGTAGCTGAGTTTGAAAAACACAAGTTGAGAGTAAGTCATTATTGATCTACTACATATACTTGGTTTTAATAGCCTTTTTTTTTTTTTTTCCCCTTAAGTAGTTGGTGATATATGTTGAACCGTTTTAACCAAATGTGGATCTGCACAGTTGTTCAAGATGGAAGATGTAAGCATGGGAATGTGGGTGGAAAAATTCAACACTTCGAGACTGGTGGAGTATGTGCATAGCTTGAAGTTTTGCCAGTTTGGGTGCATTGAAGATTATTACACTGCTCATTACCAATCTCCAAAACAGATGATATGCATGTGGAACAAATTACAAACTCAAGGAAAGCCCCAGTGCTGTAACATGAGGTGATAACGAAGATAGTTGTCCAGTTACACTATGGTGATTGATAGGCTTGAGAAAGTACAGAGAACAAATTTTGCAGTCAATAGTACATCTCTGTATATATTCAGTGGGGTTAAAGTTAGTTATACCGACGCCCTCTGTGCTCCCTTCCAAAATTTATTTCGCCCTCTGTGCTCCCTTCCAAAATTTATTTCATATCTCAGCCATTGTGCTTTGTAATCTCCCCAATTTTTATCCCTAGTAGCTTCAGAATAAGAAAGGAGAAGGAACGAGGCTGCTACAGGAATTTATACGAGAATTGTTCTACAGAAAACCCTGGACTGTAATCAAGGAGTAGTAAATGACAGGAGCAAGGTGTACTTGACTGGCTGAATTGGACATTGGACATTTATACAATGCTTTTTGATGGAATGGCTCCTGGCTTGTAATAGAAAGAGTAGAGAAACACAGCAGAATGAAATCAGTATTATGAATAAAATTTTGCTGTCCATCTCTGATGATGGAATTTCAGTTGTGTGAGAGAAAGAGATACAAGTCTTCAGCACCTTTTTCCCTTGATTAATTCCAAACTAAACTTGAACTAGCGCCATGTTTTTCGTACACAACACCCCCAACTCTTTCAATATCAATCCTAGCCGTAAGGATCACACTTTTTACGAGCATTACAAGTCATTTTTCCGTAAGATTCTCGGATTAAGTGTCTAGCCTGCATCAAAGTTTTGATGCAAGGATGAGAGAATAAAACCGATAGCATAAAGCGGTGATCGTCGCTTCCTAGAGCTAGCCGGCGAAAGTAGGAATAAAGTTAGAAACTCTATGATCGAAAATGATTCTCTCCTTTTCCGACGAGGTGCTGTAAAAAGAAGGAATTTCATTCCATTATCTAATTTCTAGAGGCATGCTCTAGAGTTTCCTATTACAAACTGGGTAGTCGGATAACAATCTCAAATTTATTATTGTGTAATTGATTGGAACCCCCAGATTCTGTACTTCTTTATTGGAATAGAATCAATCTGTGCTAGCCGTCCATCTGTTGTAGAAATATAAAAGAAGATGCCGCTATCGCTTTCAAACAGCAAGTTCTATTTGTAATAAAAATAAAATGAAACAAAAAGATTAAACTTCAGCATTAATTTTAATACAGTTCACAATTATGCAATGCGTTACATTTCTCTTTCGGAATTCACTATCTATGACAAGACCCTAACGAGAATCCATGCCAAGGGGTAGATCAACCAAGTCCCTGCTGCAACATCAAGTTGATACAGAGTTTAGAAATCAGATAAAAATCTGATAAAATTTCAGGCAATGGAAACAAATTAAATTATATGCTTAATACTTGCCTGTATGCCATGGGAGATGCCTTAGAGCGTTACTGAAAGATGCTTCAAGGTAACAGTCTGTTGTTGTATGCACTCCACTAGGACAGTTACAGATGAATGAATTGTAGGCACCGATATACCCACAAGCTCCATTACTCTTCTCGCAGTTGGAACACGAGCTTGGATAGTCGTTATACACATTAAACTTGTATTTAAGCGCTATCCCGTATTTCCAATTTTCAGGGTTATAATCCTGCCCACTGAAACTGTAGAATCCGGAATATGAAGAGCACTGCAACTTCTGCAAATCCATTTCAAACGATGGCCCGAGATCTACTGGTGTGTAAACACAACACGTAGATATAGGGAGGTTGAACATGCTGATCGCTTTGCAAGAATACAGAAAACTGCAGATGGATGCGCCTTTTTTGTCACATAGAGGGACCGCACTGCTGTTATAAGCATTATTTGATCGATAAATAGGTGATGAGTTGATCGAACAGTCAAGTAAAGTGAAGACATCAGCTTCATGGAAAGAAAATGGAGCATCCCAGTCCAGGCCAAAGCCTTTGCTTGGCTGCGAACAAGCGCAAGTTGACATGGAAGGATCCGAGATGTATAGGACTAGATTCGTGTAGTCTATGTCGGTCACGGGATAGCATCCAGTGTTTGTGGTGAAGGTGAGTATCTCATCGTTGCAAGTCACGTATTTTTGGAAGCGGGGATCACCGCAGCCAGGGCCGGAGCCAAATGGGTATTTGATTGGTATTTTTCCGCAAGCATTCTGGCAAGTTTGAGATAAAACTAAAGAGCGAAGAGAGATTAAAGAGATGAAGAAGAAGAAGAGAGTGATAGAAGATTGTTTAAGCTTCATAGTTAGTGGCTATGGAAAGAGGGAGAGAAAGTTTTTGAGTAACAGAGGATGTGATAAAGGAGAAGGTTTGTCACTTTCTGGTTTCAAGCATTCAGTAATGTTTCTAGGAGGAAATAGAAAAGAAATCGTAGAGTTAATATCTAAGCATAATGCATGCCAAATTTCATAGTCTCCCTTCCCTTGTGCTCTTTTATTTTCTCTTTAGCGTTTTCCTTAGTGCCCGTGTTATAGCATAGGGGATTGAGAATTTGTTACTTTCGGAGTGGGGCTGGGCTAGCTTTTTCGTTTAGATGCTTTTCTCTGTTAGTAGATGCCTTGTTTTCATCGTTCTTTGCTTTTGGAGTTAGCATATCATGACTTGAAAATATTCATGATCATTTGGTGATCATAAAGTAGAGAAGTTCTCCGCATTTTCATTACCAAGTCCATACAACCATCATTAATTTTTCCTTTTAACAAGAAAACTAAATGGATTCCATTAATCTCCCTGAAGTTCTAAAACAGTCTTGCCCCCCACATCAATTGAAAAAACCCAGTTTCTCCCTTGAACAGTGCAGGGTACAAGTAATAGGACACATTGATAGCAATCAATTTACTTTGGTTGTTATTCATTACAATCATGGGAGTTTCAGTAAGAGTTCTGTCTCTAGTTCTTCCTGCGATTCATCTCTACATTAAAGCTTCAGCAATTCATTTTCTTTGGTTGTTATTAAGTTACCAGAAACTTACGAGATGTCGGTGCAATGTGACCTATACCTGCTCCACCCTGTAAACAAGGGTAGCCATTGAAGCTTCATCATTTCAGTGACCCTCAAGAGAGGGGAAATTTTAGTAGTTCACTATGTTCCCCTTTATGTTGTTATGTTGCACGATTACCATTGCAGCAAAAGATACATAAATTATATGCCAAAATGAAACGTTACCAAACTTTAATAATCAAAGTGAAAGAGCAAATCTTTGAAGGAATCAATATATATTCATATTCTACCAAAACACACATCAAATGAAGCTATAAAATATGCATAGTCGTTCTTGATATAGGGCTAGTCCCGATTCATGCGGTTGTTTAAGCACAGCTGGAGGCATCTTACATTAGAATCAGTAGACAAAAGAGTACATTAGTTCTTCTAGCTAGTGGAGACAATCTTTCCAAACACAATTCACCACTGAATCGCACTATGTTGTTGTTGTAGGGCTGTTAGCAATTCTTTTGTTTATTTATACATTTATTTTGGAAACCTGTTTCAGCATCCATTCACTCTAAATAAAGAATGTTTCCACTTAGTTGCATGCATGGCCCGTGCATAAACAAATCAGTAAACAAAGCAAAGAAGAAGATCCGAGGGCTTTATCCTCAATATAAAATAAGGGTTTTATCAGATATAGATACCCTTATCAGATATGGATATATATCTATATATATATATATATATATGAATTTGTAATATTTTCACTTTAAAGCCTAAATTTACTAACTAAAACAGTTACCTTCCCTTGCCGATGTGACTACTCTGATCGCCCTGAGCAACTACTGGGTTGGGAGAGGAATTATTTGTTTTTGCAACTGCTTTGGCCAGAAAATCTCTCAACCTGCACATGGGTTGAGTCTAGGTCCGCATGTCATTCGACCAAACCTATGGTGAATTTGACTAACACAACACACAGATGAATATATAACACCACCCAGGTGATGGGTTTGACTTAAGAGTTTACATAATGTCTCTTATAGCTTGTTTATTTTGATGGATGCTTATTATTATCGAGGTGGCCAACATCAAGTGACACTCAGTTATCAGCATTAGGGATGGGTTGCAGGGTATAAGTAGCTGACATTGATAAGTAGCCGACACTGGTAAATTTATTTTTCCGGGTATCATATCATAGGTATTTAATATATTATTAACGGCTGCAATTTTGAAACTAATTGAAATTGGTTTTACAACATTGTTTTGAACCCTTAGTAACTTGAATTGATGCTGCAGATTTAAGTACTAGATGTCAAATTTTCCGGCTAAGTTGGAAGAGCATGGTGCCCAGCCAGATGAAGACCAACAATAGAAATTATGGGATGCTACTGAAGTAAAATTGCTGCACGGCCATGCCAAGAACAAATGTTATAGATTCCCTTCTGCTTATTCTCGTTAAGATTTCTACCTGGTTTCCTGATGAGCCCATATTGGATTTCGGAAACATGATGGACACGCACATGCAAATATAAATCCAAATTATATAATGTGAATTTCGGCTATCGTTCACAGAGAACTCAAATCCTCCACAACGACGTTTTATATCAATCTTGTTCCCCGAATCTCAACAATCAAAGAAATTTCAGGAAGCAATGTAATTTGCCTCTATACTATAAATCCCAGGACGATCAACGAAGAAAACAAGAAGAGCGTCAACTCCACATTTGGGGAAGTGAAACGGCTTCTATACGAAGATGAAGAAGGAACTCGACTTGAAAATGTCACTTGTTCCTTCGAGCAAGTATAATTGCAGCGACCTGGTCGAACCACTCTGTATACACCACTGCTGGCTAAAATGTATACATCCTTCAGGTTTTCCTGGCCAAATGAGTATATGTAACCTAAATCCGGTTGGGAACTTTCTGGCGTAGAATTGCAGTGAGTTGGAGAGTCATGAGCACAACTGAAGGGAACTAAGCTAGTTGTGAAGTTCCCACTACTAGTTGCGGTTTCAGCTGCTGCCCAAATAGCACCGCCATACAGATCTGCATACAAATACCTGACAGTACGAAGAAACTTATGACAGATTGTAGTTTTATACATGTTTTTTACATGAGAATTGGAGTACAGTTGTTTTGCTCATTCACCTGCCATACATGCATGTATCAGTTGTGGATCGATAGAAATAGCCACCACATATTGAGGCAGATACATTGTTATTTACATCACCGCGCTTGTATCCCAGTACAGGGAAGATCGAATTAATGGAGTGGGCAGATTTATGTCCTTCAGAAGAATGTGAAGAATTAAAGAGAAAGGGGCCTTCATAAACATGCCACCCGTAGTTTCCACCCTTGCTGATTAAATCCACCTCTTCGTAATCATCCTACAAGATTATTAGTATATCAAACAAATATGATAAACAGAATAAGGGTTTGTGAAATCTAAATAGCAGGGTTTAGTATGTTCTGGTATCTGAAGTTATGGTCCAAATTTGAACCTGCCCAGCATCTGCACAGATGAAATAGAGTGGCCTTTCCGAATCGAAGCTGCAGCGCCAAGGATTTCTCAGACCGAAAGCCCAAATTTCAGGCTGCAATCCCTTATCTTCAGAAAAAGGATTATGTTGAGGGACAGAATATTTTCCCCATAGACCACCAATCTCAGGTTCACCTGCAAATCATGGCCACATTGACAAAACTAAGGTTACAGATTGGGAAATAGATGGGTATAAAAAGTAACATAAGAAAGCATACTGGAACTGATGTAGATTTTCCGAACTAACGTAAGCAGAGGTCCACCGACGCTTTGTGTCATTAGTACTCACTTGGTATGTTATCAATGTCAAGCCTCAAAATCTTTCCAAGGAAGGATTTCTTGTTCTGGGAGAAGTTATATGGATCGTCTCTGATTCCACCATCCCCCGTCATTACATAAATAAATCCATCTGCTGGTCCAAATAGAATCTGGCCTCCATTATTGAATGCAGTTGGAAGGCCCGGTGAAAATATCCTTCTCACTTCTGATGGTTTGGCATTTGTTGCCTGGAAATTTATCAAGGTATTCTTCAGCCAAAATCCTGGGTGAAAAATAATGCCTGCAAAAATCTCAGAAGGGATAGATTTCTACCAAGGAAAGCTCTGAAGCAGTCCCATTAGAAGTGAACTCTGCAATGACTTTATGATACCGGCTGCTTGGTTGAGCCGAATCTGAAGAACCTAACACTTTTGGATCACAGCTGAAATCCGAGTTGCACAAACACTTTTCCAGAACATCCAGGTGACTTAAACCTTATCACAAGTAAATGATGCAAAGAAGCAGACGTTCTGGGCAAAGTTTGGGTGAAAAGCCATACCCATCAGCCCAAAGCTATTATCATGATAAACTTCATCTGTTAAATCTATGAAGGGACTTGACTCACCAAGTCCTAGAGTTTCTCCCAAGCCTTGCTCCGGAATAGTTGCTAACCAGATTTTCCCTGCCTGGTTAGAGAAGAAGGCACGGTTAGACCCATCAGGATGGGCAAGCATGTTGAGGCAAGATCCATTGCCAATTTTTTCAAGGCACAAGCCCCTTGGGGCAAACGGAGTTTTAGTTTTGTCAAGGGTGACTCGTTCACCATCAAAACATATTGATCCACTATCAGAAGAACAACCATGTGTGCTACAGAAAGTTCTTTCCGAGTGCCAGAGTTCTGTTGATTTGGTAGAACTCAAATTACCTGCCATCTTGGTTGTGTCCTGGAAAGGCAGAGCAAACGGAGAATTTGATATGGACACATTTTGGCACGCATACCAGACTTGTTAACAAAAGCTACTTGCTGCCTCGTTTGATAGAATTGACTTTGTTGATATAGTGGAGTTGCAAAGAACAGGAACTGGCCGAGGCCCTGATTCAACCTTGAACAGTTGTGCTGAGAACTGATCACATGCCTGCATATAAACAAACTCGGGCGTTTTAGAATTTAGATGAGGAGATACATATTTGTTGATTGTGAGAACCAACGATTTGAATACTCTAGATGATAAAGCAGCCTTGCATCTGCAGTAGGATTCGTTGGAAATGCAGTAGTGGAAATCATGAACTATCGTACTATATTCAACTCACGTCGATACCAACAAACCTGAAACACTTATATCAATAACATTATGCAAAAATGGCATTTAATCGTGCCTTGAGATGTCATGTCACAACAATGTTCACATGCTGCATGGACAAAGAAAACAAGTTACCATTCTCTTAGGGCATAATACATTTGCAGGGGCAATTCGATGAATAAAAAGGCTATTCTTCCAATACAGTGATAAGTAAAGAAGGGCTCACCGCGCGAAGGATTGATTTCATGAGCAAAGCACAGGCAGGATCAGAGACGTGCATTGCTTGAAATTTTTAATGCAATAGCATATCTTTGGCCGAGTCACAGCAGCCACTTCCACTGCAATTAGAGCAAAAAGGCTAAAGGCGTCGTTGGGGTGAATGGCCGTCCTATAGAAGAGAAAAAGAAGAGTTAGGGTAACTTCAAAACATGAACAAATAAAGATAGAGATATACAGACGCTTACTTAAGTCGGTGCATAAGGGAAGTGAAGATGTAAAGCTAGAAATCAATATGCAATGGCAAAACAAAAAGAAAATAGAAAGACAACCACCCATCTTCTCTCGCAACTAATTAACAAGATGGTGGCGACAATAACAACAGCGAAAACGAAAACTAGCTTCACTGTCTAATTTTTCCTCAATTACACTGGATTCCCTACTGTTATGTCACCCCAAAGACAGATTTAAATACAATAAACAACATAATATTCTACGAACAATTGCTTTAGCTAGATGTAAGACAAAATAAAAGCCAAAAAATCGTTACCGTTCGAACACGTAACATGTTCTGTTAAACTTTTCAGTGCATATGATAATTGGATAGCTGAGTGGACTTAGCAATATAGCTGAGTAGACTTAGCAAATAACTTTCATTAGCTGTCTTTAGATAGAATCGCTACCCTATTAAGTAATGCCGAAATAGTACAAAAGTTTTGTTCACTTAGATTGTTGTCATTCCCTGATAAAAAGACAATGGTGACGATAAATGGGAGGATCTTGTTATAGGGAGAATATGTACTGTGCCCACGTTGCTTGGTCTTTTCTGTTTGCTGAGTTTCTAGTAAAGGGTCTTCGATTGAATAGTAGAAAAGATGCTGATGCTTAAGCTTGACAAAAGTTGACATTATAATAAGCATTCAAGCTGCAAATGGTCACAGCAAATGACAGAAGACACTGTCTGGGTTTTTTTGCTTCTGGAGTACATAAATTTTCCTTTATAAAAACAAGTATGGTCTAGTTGAATTCCAGGCTGGTGCATTTCACTTTCTGTTTTTGTTATCTAATCTCTTTCCGCCCACATGTTCGGTATTTTTTTTTATCAAAATTTCTTTCCGTCTTTTCTATTTTTAACTTTTATGTATATATTAACATGTGATATAATTGTTAATGAATAATTTAAATTGTGTTTTGATTTTATTATAAATTAATTTTATATTTTATAATAAAAATTGAAAAGAATAAGATACAATTCTTTTTAATTTTTTCTATTTTTAATTCTTAAAAATATTGACACGTGGTATAATTATTAATGAATAATTTATATTATATTTTAATATTTTTAATTTATATCGTAAAATATAAAATTAATTTAGAAATAAAACGAATAAATAATTTAAGTGGTTCATTAATTGTTATATCATATGTTAAAATTTTTAAAAATTAATGACAAAAAAAAAAAAACTCGAGTAAGATCGTAATCCATATTATTCGAGAAATTATTAATACTTGAAGACGCATTTAAAAGATTGGCATACTAATCAGGATCTATGCCCTAAATTGGTTGAGTTGAAAATGGAAAAATATTGTTTCCGCCCCATTACATTAGTATGATACCCGGCCACACCTATGCAACTGTTCTTAATGCATGGATTTCACGAAGTATATAGCCGGAAGTGGTTGAGATGAGGTGATTAATTTCCATTGATTTGGCAAAATTCAAACGTTTCCGTCCATTAATTCAATAATCAATTCTCTTCAACGCATGAACATGCAAGCTAGAATCTATTCAAGACCTTGAATTCTGGCTCTCATTTGCTGGTACCATTTCTCAACCCGACCATCAACACTCGTCATTTTTCCATTCTGTCTTTTCTGAAACAAAGACTATTGATTATCAATCTGCACTGCAGGAATGATAATAAGGAAGAGATCTATGCATGCCATCTGATTTACATTGGTGGCAGACATACAGTCTTTGTAACAAGTTTTGAATAATAAGTTTGTAGAGTTTTAGAAGTAGACATTTTGGAGAAAAAAATTGGAAAGAAAAAAAATCCATCGTAGAAATACCCAAATCCTTATTGTCTTAGAAGGGCATGACATTATTGAGGAGCTGTCACGAAGATAATTTGAAACTGTGTTAAAAAGGAAACCTGCAGCCCTCAACATGCAGTAGCGGCGGACAGAAGGAAGAATGGAAACTCCTCATCACAAGCATAGTTAAAATCAAACTCTTCGGATTGGTGTAATTGCACTTCCTCCTAGCAAAATGCAATTGATACCGGACCTCGTCACCTTATTGGGATCGATACTTTCTACGGTCTGAAAACCATCGCAATCCACTGTAACATTCGTCTGGGAGCAATCACAGATGTTAATTACAATCACTTTGAACTCTGGCTAGTCATATTGTGACTAAAAAAGCATTATTAACTAACAATAATTAACTCACTCAGACTGCCAATGGACAAGCATAAGCCAGTCATGCTCAAAATGATTGGACCTTCAACAATATGAACCAGTCATACTAAATGTTAAGACTTATCTTTGAATATAAAATTACTGGGTTCTTACATAATAGTTTATGTTTAGGTTGTTGGGTTTAACAGTAATCTAACATGGTATCGAAGTTAAGATTATCATAGTATTAACAGGTTTTGTGTTGGATCCAACCCCCACCTGATCGCTTTTATTTTCAATGAGACCCAATTTCTGAAATGCTGGACAAGCTCTTTATGGACAAGGCTTTAATTACATGGCATTAGATTTGCTTAACTCTAAACACACATTCAATGAGTACTTTATTTCTTCATTGCTTGATTCTATCTAATTCAAAGGAACTTTATTGCGTGGAGATCAAAGATTATGAACATCTGTCTTTACGAGTGCAATATGTCTGCCAAACAAACCATGCCCATTTTTACACATTAAGCTGAAAGAATAATAATATTCTTCTCAATATTATGTATTATTTCAGAAGGATTATGTGAAATAATTAAATAGAAAATTAACAGACTTTTGTCTTTTAATTTATATCTCTTTTCAAGAACTCGAGCAATTGAAAATGAAAGATAATTATCAAATCAATGATGTATCATGCATGAAACCAACTTACAACAGACCAGTTTATAGAAAGATAAATTTTCGGCGTAACATTTCTCAGTTAAAGTAAGAGATACAAGTTCTTATTACGACCATAGCACTAGAAGCTATTGCATATTTTTGAAAGCCACTCTCATTAATTAAGAACACGAAATTTGGGAAGAAATTGGTTGGAATGGAAACAAAGTATCCCAAGCATAACTGACGTTGAATGTAGAAGAAAGTAGACAGGATTTCCATTGTTAACAAGACATTCATCTTCAGATATCGCCGGGACGGAAGGGTCTGCGGTCTGAAAGCCATTGCAGGATAATTTCAGGTCGTTCTGTGTGCATATGCAACTGTTAAAGATGATCACGTTCCATTTCTGCATGTTTTCCACCGCATTTCCTGTTTGTGACCGGCTTATTGTAATCGAATCCAGTGTGCATTGGCAATAGCCTGCACCAATTCATGCACAAAACCATGCAAAATATAAAGCAGGTAAAAAGGTTTTGAAATATAACACGCAACACATAAGCTGACGGCAATCGGAAAGTATGCCCGACTTTCTTTTGCCAATGACAGTGAAGAAGACGAAAACCGTGCAGATTTTTGAAAGACATCGTTCCCATTAGTTAACGGTGAAAATTAATCCCTAACCATTAAAAAATAATTAAAAAAATTTATTCAGATAACTATAAATTTAAAATAAAAAATAAGAATAAATTTTAAAAAAATTATTATATTAATCTCTAAAAAAAGTCTTTCATTACATAAAATAATATTTATTTAAAATATTTTATTAATTATTTATAATTATTACTAATAATTTTAATTAATTTTTAATTAAAAAATAAAAAATTTAACTAATTAAACGTCATAGCTCATCAGAAGTAATTCAAGTTGTGGCACTTAATCTCAAGTCTCAACCATGATTCTACCACTACTTCTCTCAATTTTTGTTCACCAAGCTTGTTCAAGCCCTGTCAACCAACCTGTAAGCTTCTCTTTCTCCTCATTCAACAGTGAAAGTTGCAGCTTCGGCAGCCTAATCTGTACGGGCTCAGCAACTGCATACGATGGATTCCTAAGCCTTACTTCAGAACCTTTACCCGGCAATTCAACCTCTTCATCACCTCTGCCGATAAACAAGATTGGACGGGTGTTGTACCGCCAGCCTGTGCTTGCATGGCCGGTAATGATCAGCACCACTTTCACGATTAGAATCTTACCTTACCTAAATTCATCCGGTTCTGCAGATGGGTTGACATTCATTCTTGCACCTGATAGCAAACCTTCACCACCCTTTAGCTATGGCTCATATCTTGGAGCCATAGATAGGTCAGCAGTTGCAGGTAAATGTCTGTCAAAAGATCTAATGTCTTTATAAATCGTGTCGTGTTTGCTCATGTTAAATTGTTCAGTTAGAAAACTTGATTCTAATCGTGCAGGTGGCAATGTTTCGCAAATAGCAGTGGAGCTAGACACTTACAAGAACGAGTTTGATATAGATGGAAACCACATCGGCATCGACACAACAAGCGTAAACAACACCACTTCTAGCTGAGAGTCTCAACAGCAGTGGCATTGACCTCAAAAGTGGAAAATCGATCAAGGTTCAAGTTGATTATGATGGATGGACGAAGATGTTGTATGTTTCTGTGGCATATTCCGGATACCCACTACAGAGATTCATCGAAAAACCGATCACCATATCAGAAACAGTTCCAAGCTCCGTCTACGTTGGCTTCACAGCCGCTACAGGGGCCTTAACAGAAAGCCATCGGATTCTTGATTGGTCATTCACAACAATGCCACTGCCATCTTATTCTCTCAATAACCGAAAGTTAATTAAACCGTAATTCTAGCACTATCCTTGAAAGCCATGTAATGATAGTCAACTGAGGGCAACGATTTATAAATGTCGAAACAAATTTAAGGAATGAATTGATAAAACAGGAGAAATGGTAATAATGGAGAGCTAGGTAAGAATCTAACATCTTTGTTGGCAGCTTTCATTTTATTTGTGTTGAGTTGTATTTCCAAAAGTACTTGTGTCATGGTATCTTATCTTTTCTACAAGATTTGTTTCTAATTTTTTTATTTTTAATTTTTTAAAAAATATTAATAGAGAATATAATTATTAATAAATAATTAAAATTATATTTTTAATTTTTTAATTAGATTAATATAAAATTAATTCATATATTATATTAAAATAAAATTTTAATTTTATTTTTTTTTGGAAATAGTGGCCTGGTCGCTGTGTAACAGCCAATGTTACGTGTCTGTGTCTGGATCACACAATTCACCAACTTAGCAAATCTCTTTCAGATTTTGCTGTATTCATGGTGGTCAACAACACGTCATTCACACCTTCAACTTGTTTCAGTCTTGTCTCTTGCCTTCCTTCCATTTTCCATCAACCTGTCCTCCTGGATTATAACAGTTGTCTGGTTTAGAATTACGCCTCCACCCAACCTCGGAGCAAACAGGATCGTCTCCCCACCCTTTTGAATGTTTAATTTTTAAAAATTTAATTATATATAAATATTAAAAAAAATAATAAAATATTTAACTTTTGTTTTTATTAAAATTTTTTATTATTTTATTTTTTTAATAAAATAACTCCGCACTTTCTGTTCGGTGAATTCAACGTGAACCCGTGTTGGTAACTCCAGCGAATATCATTAAATGATTCCAACCTTACCATTTCCTACCCTTCAATTTTCACTACTAGTAACCTAGTCACCGTTCAATAGCCATCCACAGTTCCACCCACTATTTATACAAACAAACATTACCTGCAGAACCCAGATCGCAGTTTTTATCGGTTCAGATCTTTTTCAGGGCGGATTAATCAATATGGCAAAAGGGGAAGTGAAGGTTTTGGGTGCATGGCCTAGCCCATTTGTGATGAGGGCAAGAATCGCCCTCAGCCTCAAGTCTGTGGATTATGAGTTTTTGGAGGAGAAGTTCGGATCCAAAAGCGAGCTTCTTCTCAAATCAAACCCTGTTCACAAGAAAATTCCGGTTCTCATTCATGGTGATAAGCCTGTTTGTGAATCTCTCATTATTGTGGAATATGTCAATGAGGTTTGGTCCTCCGGTCCCTCTATTCTCCCTTCTGATCCCTATGAGCGCGCCGTTCAGCGATTCTGGGCCGCTTATGTTGATGAAAAGGTCAGTTTACTTTTCTTTGTATGTTAATCTGATCTCTTTTCATATAACGTTCTTTCTTTAAATGTTGTTGAACAGGAAACTGGTGTCAGCCTCCGTCCGAAAACTGTTTTCGGAAGGGAAATCTTTCAAAACGATTATATTTTCTTAGTCTGTTTACGTAAATCATGCAGTAAATAACTGATTTACGATAGATATGTTGTTTATTTACGTGTTTGAGATGTGTTTTTTTTTGTTGATTTTAGTAGTTAATTTTTGTGATTTGACCATAAAATTGGTCGAGAACGAAGCTTGTGATTTCAAACGGCATTAGATGGTGCCTCAAATTGAGCATGATAAACTCAACTAAAAAGTAAAAATATTTAATATGACCACTTTTTGGAATCCGTTTGCACAGGTTGCTATGTTATGTTTTTTTTTTTTTGTCAGATTGATCAATATTTTATTTATTTTTTCAACTAAGGTGTCACTGACAACCAAAAATAATGTTCTTGCTGCAGGGGGGGCCAAAATTTGTTGAAGTTTTTTAGTTCGGGGATATTTTCGTCTAAATCATTTGTTGGTCAATTTGAGATAAAATGTGATTATTCATGTAAATGAACTCTAAATGTGGTCATTTTGAAAAAAATTGAATTATTTTTTTTTTTTTACCATACGGGATGTATTCGTTTAGCGTGTGTTTTATTGGTCTCATTTTGCGCAAGTGAACTACAAAATATGGTCATTTTTTGAAAAATTCCTTGGGAATTAAGAGTGTATTGTGCTAGAACACGAGGAGAACTTATCTAAGATCATACAAGAATTAATGGTTAGTGTTCAAAATTGTACCTTGGCTGATAAAATTTCGTACATGATTTGTAGTGGTTTCCAACCCTGAAAGGCGTTGCAGCTGCCCAAGGAGTGGAAGCTAAGAAAGCTGCAATCGAGCAAGTGAAAGAAGGTTTGGTTCTTCTTGAGGATGCTTATACCAAGTGTAGCAAAGGGAAGCCTTTCTTTGGTGGGAACCAAATTGGGTTTCTTGACATTGCATTCGGTAGCTTTTTGGGATGGATTAGAGTGTCAGAGAGGAAGAATCAGGTGAAGCTGCTTGATGAAGCCAAAACTCCTGGACTTGTCAAATGGGCTGATAGGTTTTGTGCTGATGCTGCTGTCAAGGATGTTATGCCAGACACTGATAAGCTTGTTGAGTTTTCTAAGGCTCTTGCCAAATCCCATGCTGCTCCTCCCAAATAATTTAAGAGCCAAAGACCAATAACGAGCAGTCTAGTTTAGTCTAGTCTAGTCTAGTCTAGTCATGAACTAAGTAGCTTGGGTTCTGTTCTGTGCTCGCTGAACAAGGTTGTTTCCAGAAATAAACTTTAATAAGAATGAATGCTAGATCTTAAAGTAACTGGTTTTGTTTGTTATTTTTTGTTTTGGATCAAATAAACAATTCCCTTGTCAAATGAAATAATTGATTTATAAGGACCCATTACGAGGGCCAGTCACAAAGCCGAAGCAAGAGAAATTTAAAATGGGAAAAACACTGTGTTCTACAGCCGGTCTCTTCCAATTTCCAATGAAGTTGAGGTTTGGTTTCTGGGTCAGCCAGTGATGAGTCTTCATCAGCGTCAGCATCAGCATTAATATTGCAGTTCACAGACCTGTCGGCACAAAGATTGAATTTTCGTTGTGTGGTGTCGTGGCTACAAATAATGATACTGTTTCTGTACCTCATTCATTCATTTATTCATAATTAATTGCAGTCGGCAATGGCAGCTTGCTTGCTTGCTTAAATTTTTTTACAATAATAATTTTTTTTTTACTAAATTATATTTTCTTTTACCAAACTGATAAAAACTTTAATTTTAAATCAAAATACCCTTAACATTTTTTGAATAAATTTATAAAAGTATCAAACGAGCCGAGTTGGTTTGTAAAAATTAGGTTCAATGGACTCACGGGACTGAGTCGGTGCAAGCTTGCCAAAAAATAATAAGATCCGGCATGACTCGTGAGCTCGGGTCTATTTGGACCATCATGGGGTAGTCCACAGGGCATTAATAAATTAAATCAAAGATTAAGGACTAAAATCGCAGTTAATCCCAATTCTAAAGGTATATAAGCTGACAGACATGGTTTCATTAATGTCGCTACTGACCTGTGTTTTACGCAGAGAGACGGAATAATTCAGCGTGAAATGGAAGGAGCGAAATTAGACCGATGGGGCTACCAAGTTGGCACTTCTGATGATTCTTGCATCTTTGCCATCAACTCCTGCTATCACCAGGTTTATCTTTGATTTGTTTCCATGGGCTTGCTTTCTTTTTTCTTTCTGGGTATCTGAAACTGTCATCAATGGATGAAGGTGCTTAGTTATGGGAGAGAGAAACGTGTGATCTTAGAAGCGCCAGAACATGACAAAGAGTGCGTTTTGGGCAACATTTTGGCTGCTTATTTTCTTTCATCCAGCGATTCTTCTAAAGCTTCTTCTCGTGTTCAGGCAGCCAAGTCTCGTCTGGTAAGCTGTTTACAAAATTATCGCGTGAAGATTGATCAATTAAGGCGCTGGAAGTAGTTGTAACTTAGCTGGACATGTTTTATAATTCGATATATATATATATCTGTCTGTAAGTAGGATGAAGCCACCTCGTATGAGAAGGCAGTTTTTGATGCTGTCAGTCATTTGATTTCTGATGATAAAGACGCAGATTTAGCTGTTGAGCTACACTCCAAGGTGGGAAAGTGTTTGATTAAATTTCTTTTTGATAATTAGCTTCTTCTTTTTTTTCAGAGTTATTTGTTTATCTTTGATCGTAATGTTCTGTAAAGGGATTAATTTTTTAAAGGTTTAAATTAATTTCTCTTTTTTGTTATCTAATGCTTTAGTGTGAGCTGCTTAGGGATTGCAATGAAAACAAAAAGGTGGCTTATGTAATGCAATTTAAGGAACTAGTTAAATTTAAGTTAATTTCCTTGTACCGGCTCATAACTCTTGTTCTCTGTGGACAATCTCCATGTGACGACCATTTCAAATGATATTTTTATGTGGTGAACCCAGCTGTAAATTTGTACACGAGAACTCAGTTAATACAGATTACTTTCACCGTGTTGTATTTATCTATTCTTGAGTAATTACAAAGTGTAGCTTTCCTGTTGTGCCCTGGAACATCCATCTAATAAGATCTTGGTATTCTCTAATGATTACAAAATTATTGAATATCTATGCAGTTAAAGGCTATTGTGCTTCTGTATCAACCTTGTCGCCCCTATGTTTGAAATAATGTGAGGCAGATAGACTGGTGATTTTATTAATATCATTGCCATGCTTGGTTTTGGGTTCTATGCTTGTCTTATTCATAGAACAAAATTATAAATATTAAATATGTTGTGGAAGAATTCCTGTTAAAAATTAGTGTATGTAAAAGATTTGTTAATTGAAAATGATGCTTGTGTCTTTTGCAGCATAATAATTAGTGTTTTTAAAAGACTTGTTAATTGAATATGATGTTTGTCTTTTTTGTAGCTTCTGAAAAAATTTCCGAGGGATCTGTTGTCTCTGAAAAGGGCCCAAGTACTCTGCTTCTATATGGGTCGCCCTGATCTATCTTTAGATCTTGTTCAACAGGTTTGACACTATCCACTGAATGAATTCTATTTGTGCTTCTCCCAATGAAGTGAAAAAATTGAATACTTATTTAATAATTTCATGGGAAACATCTTGCATGCTTACTTGCAGTAAATTGATTAAAATGAAAATCAATCTTTGGTTTGACGTATTACATATTAAGAAGATCTGTACCTCTAACTTTAAGTTATTCTTGAAAATGCCTTCAGTTCTGCTATCTCATTTGGGTGCCATAATGATCTGAAAATTCAATAGGTTCTACCCTATAATCAACTAGAAGACTACATTTATGGCATGTTTGCATTTGCCTTACTAGAGCTTGGACGAATGGCAGATGCTGAGGTAGCTGCTAAAAAGGGATTTGAGATCAACAAGCAAGACTTCTGGTTACAACATGCGGTAAGTTGCAACTATTGTTGTCCGCTTTCAGAAGCATTACTTCACCTTATATCTATATTAGACAGTATTATTTGTACGTTAACTTACTACTATTTAGATTCTGCATGCATCCTCTGTCACCTCATCGGAGGCTGACTGATGTTGGATATTATCCTCCTACTAGTCCATGTCATGTCTGTTTAAAGACCAATACTGAAAGCAAACAATTGTATTCAAGTTTATACAGACATGAACCAAGTTATAAATTATCATGAATGCATGTGCTCGCGTGCGTTTTACTATTGAAGTTTTTTTTTTGGCAGCAATAAGCTACTTCTACCACCACCTAAACTTGTTTAATATTATCCTTGAAATGATGTTCATTGTGTTCGGTTCTTCATGCAGTTGTGCCATGTTCTACAGTATGAGTGTCGTTTCAAAGAAGCAGTGCAACTCATGGAAGAATGCTCATCTACATGGAGTCACTGTTCATCTTTTATGTATATAACTTAAGCCATTTAACTGTTACTTACCAGAAATAACTTATTTTTATTTTATGATGTCATACATTAATACAAATCTAAATATCCAGGTACACACACAATTGGTGGCACATAGCTCTTTGTTGCTTGGAAGGTCATTCTCCAATGAGAAAAGTCCTAGAGGTTTATGATAATCATATCTGGAACGAGTTAGAAAAATCTGATTCTGCGAGTCCAGATGTATGTTATTTTGTAAATATATTGCTTGACTGGGAAATTTTTTTTCCTTTTATTACAAGTGTAAAGTTCTCCTGCGTTTAGGTGTACCTGAATGCTCTGGGTTTGTTGTTGCAGGTTTATGTACGGGATGAACTTGATGTCTTTGGGGACCGTCTAAAGATCTTAGCTGGTTGTATAACAGATCAAGGGAGTACACCGCCCAAACTTATTTCTTTCTCCTTAAAAAGGTGTACTTCAGCTGTTTTTGGAAAGAGTTCAAATCATTGGAGTTATAGATCTTCTAGGAAGCTGTTCTTTGAACATATGTTTGGATCTGTTTCTGTTTTTTATTAATAGACAATTACTATTATTGTTCTACGAGATCTTTTTGGAGATTTACACAAGTTTATGTGCTAAAGGGCTGTGGCAAACATATTCTTTTGGGAAACTGTTGTGCTTAAAGCTCTACTATTGTATGTTCCTCGCCATGGTTCGATCACTCTGGAACCATGTTTTCTGTAAACATCTGCAAATTTTGGTTTTCATTTGATTTGGCAAGTACTCGAAGCTGCAATGAACAAAAATACATGTAGTGACAAACGGTTTGAAGGCATAAGAAGTAACTCATATAACCCTTGTTAGTTTGAGTTTATAGCAAGGTACGTATAACTTGATTGCCAATTTTGATGTGCTTTCTGTTGATTACGATATTCTCACTTTTCTCTGAGTGCATTCTTCACTTGAGTGCACCTAGTCAAGTAGTTTCTGTTCTTTTGCAAATCCACCAGCATGACTTTGCCTGAATTTTATATCCATCCACCTGCTTTGCATATGCATTAACTTAATGTAGAATTTACTTCCTAGTGGATTTTTAAAAATTTTTTTTTATTTTATGTTTTCACAAATTTGACCATTCTTATTCCTTTACCATTTATGGTTTACATTGTGTAACTGATCTCAATAATCTACATGTGCACTACATTGTTCAGGCGAATTGGAATTTAGAGTGGCATCTTGATTTGTTGATATTATGGGCATTAGCTTTTACTGGAGAGCTTTCTAAAGCAGAAGATCTACTTAACAGTCTGAAATCAAGGTTGGAAGAATTTTCTTGCCTTGAATCTTTTTAGGTGCAATTTGGCATTCATTTATTTCATTATGACTGTTTTCCTTTGCTAGACATTCCGTGATGAACAAGAAGCAGCAACAACTAATGCAGATAGGAATACAGGTTTGTTCTGATTTCCACATTATTTGCCAATTATCATCATTTTATCTTATTTTGATATCATTTTCAGCTTGCAGAAGCTGTATATGAATATGGGAGAGGCAACGATAAAAAAAGCTCTGGAATTGCTTGATCCAGATTTTGATGCCAATTTTTGTAAGGTATTGGTACTGGGCAATCGCATGTTGTCTGTATTCTGGCTGCGTTTTTAGATACTGAAGAAAGAAATAAGAATTTCTCTTCTTAATGCTAGATGTTAGGTGCATCTAATGAACAGCTAGATGTATTCAATGAAGTCTGGTACAATATGTTGCTCAACACTGGACAAGCTGCCAAGGGTATGATACAACACACTGCATTCTAGCTTCGGACAAGGGTTCTTTTCTGATTTCGTGTTTGAATTGAAGCAATTGAAGTACTTGAGAAGCGGGTCAGGAAGAGGGAAGGAGTTCCTTTTATGTGGAGGTTGCTGGTATAGCTCCACCTTGCTTATACTTGTTAATTATTAGCCATTAATATGTATGACTTAGACGCAAATGACCAAAATTTCTCGCATCATTATTTGGTTCAGGAGAGAGCTAATTCCATGGCAGGCAGAGAAGAAGACGCAGCCATTGTAGGCAAAAAGGCCAGGGCATCAGAAGCTGCATATTTCAAATGGCCTGTTCCCAGCTAGATACACACATTACTATTTTCCCTGTACTGGGCCTTTGCACACAGGATGAACTGTTGTTCATCATCCAAGTGTGGCAAATAAAGACATGGATTTTCTTAACATCCACTGTTGTGTTATGAATCCTGTAAAAAGAACATAAACGAATGTAACAATTTGCAACCCAGATGGAGCAGATCATCAATATATTGTTCAGTTCTAATAGTCTTTCTTTCACTGTACAACAAGACCCCAGTCCGAGTACAAAAGAACACAATGCAACTTTTAAGCCACGGCTACAATAACAGGCGGTTCACATTTTTCACTTACCAAACCCTTCTGAGTTCCGACAGAAGCAATAAAACCCCGTTGCTCGTCAGTCAGTCAAACCCCACACACGTGCAGGTGGGCCCCCAAATCGACCCGGCGCATTTAATCAAATCGTTCGGCCTTGCGCCACGTCGCTTATATTAGAATTGGACCCACGGAGGCCACCTCGTGTACGGCTTTTGATCCTTTTCAGCTCCTCTACTATTTCCCTGGCATCTGGACGGTCATCCTTATCAGCCGCAACGCACCTGAATGCCAGTTCAGCAAGAGCATCAACACCGTTGATTGTCTCTTCATCACGAACCAAAAGCGGGTCCACGACCTGATGCAACAGGCCCATCTGGATTTTAGATACAACCAAATCAGCCAATGCCATCTCTCTCTTATCCCTGTTCTGATCCACTGCTTTCAACCCGGAAATCAACTCCAACAACACAACACCGTAACTGTACACGTCACTCTTTTCAGTCAACCGAAATGAACGGTGATAATCCGGATCCAAATACCCGGGTGTACCTTGAGGCCCGGTACACACGAACTCGGAACCAGACGACGATGTTTCAGGAAGAACCAAAAGCCTTGACAACCCAAAATCTCCAACCTTGATTCTCATGTCTTTCTCTACAAAAATATTTGAGGAAGTGATATCTCTATGAACGATGGGTGGTACAACTGAGAAATGCAAGTACTCAACTGCTAAAGCTGTTTGCAGAGCAATATCAAGTCTCACTTGCCAGGTCAAAGACGCTTTGCGGTACAAGCTTTTGGGGCCATGAAGATGCTCTGCGAGAGTCCCATTAGGAACGTAATCATAGACTAAAAGCAATCCTCTCGGGTCGCTACAGTACCCGTGAAGCTTAACAAGATTTGGGTGATCAATGGAAGACAAAATTAAGATTTCGTTGCAGAAAGATTTTGTAGAGAAGGATTTGCTAGCATGGTGGTGTTTACTGTGAAGGTATTTGACAGCGACGATACGACCATCGAAGAGTTGGCCTAAGTAGACAGATCCAAAACCTCCATCACCGATTTTTCGTTTCGAGTCGAATTTATTGGTGGAAGATTCGAGCTCTTCGTAGCTGAAGACTGGAGGGAGGAGCATTGCTGAACGGTGACGTTGAAGAAATAGAGTTGTTGGGTCTTCTAATTCTGTGGCTGATTTGAATCTTCTAGACCTGAAAATAGCAATGCCAACTGAAAATGCAAGTAGTATACATGTCAAAGAAAAGATGGAGCTTAAGATTGCGATACGGCCGAAGCTATTTTCATGGATCCAAGGAGGTGACAAGCGAGATTCGGAGTGGAAACAAATGAAAGACTTGTCCGTGTCCGAGGAGTTGAAGCCGCAAACACCGTTGTTATCTTGACAAGCTTTGCAGCTCGAGAAGTAAGAATCTTGAACTTCATCGTACTCAACTTGGATACCCAGTTTCAAGAAACTATCAAGAAACCCCAAAACGTCAGCTTGGCAACCCTGCTCAGATGAGAGAACTCTGTGGGTAGATTCACAGTCTTGGACTAGCTGCGCTGGGCTTTTGACGAGCTTGCATTCCCATGGACAGTGGCTACAGTTAGAAAGATTTGGAGGCGAACAAGGACGAAGAACAGAGAGGCGAGAGCAAGAACTATCAGAGACTCGAAAAGGAGAGCCAGAGAAGTTGATAGATCGACGAGGAATGGAAAGAAAGTGAGCAGCAGAGCAATTATTTTGAACTTCAGCCACTGTTAGAGCAGGTTGGGGAGAGAGAATAAGAGAGCTAGAGTTGGCTTCATAACGAAGAAGAGCAAAATTGACTTTGTTAATGGAGATAATAGAATGCGGTACGGAGCATCTAATGTGAAAAGAAGGGTGGCCGCAACCGGGCAACGAAGAGAAAGGAAACGGAGGAGTAGATGAAGTAAATGGTGGACAGGAAGATCTGGGAGATGTTTCTGGTTGAGACGAAGAACATGATGAGTGAGCTGCTCTGCAAACAGTTAAAACCCAGCCAACTGTTAATAAGTTGATTAAAAGAAAGAAAGAGAAGCGTGGAGATGGAGGCATGGGGGGAAATATTGGAGAGAATAAGTGAAAGTTGGTGTTGTTGTCATGAAAGGGGAAATCTGAATCTCAGAAATCTCGATCTACAGTGTCGAAGGGGAGCCAAGGGCAGAGTTATTCCTTGCCGCTGTCTAGGTTCTTGGAATGGGGAGGTGAAGAAATGGAAAAGCGGAGGCAGGTTCACGTGAAATGAGGTGGAGTGGAGTGAAGACAAAAACAGTGGGCGGAGAAGAGAAGGACAAAGTAAGAGTTATGAGTAGGGCCAGCATGGGGTTCCCCACCTTCCCCACTTGGCCTTTGCCTAATTCTTTTAATTCACAACGCAGCAGAGAGTCGTCTGGTCCGGACGACGAGTGTGACCTTACGGTCTTCGTTTTAATCATGCCTGCCTGCTTTCTTTTATTTCCTTTTCTAAATTCCCGCCTTAGTTTTCAAAATAATTTGTTCCCTCTTCATAATTTAATGAATTGGATTAACCAGATCTACCTCACAAATCTATTATAAAATTAATTTCGATTGAATTACCCTGTGTCATTATTAAAAACGGGGGTGAATTATGATATCGAAGAAAGGTCCTTGGTTGCCGTGTCGCAGCTGACTTTGCTGCTTCTGCTTCCAGAAATTGAAAATTAAAAAATTAACAACAACAATAATAATAATAGCCACACTCACTAGAGCACCACGCCCACTATCAGAGCTTTTGTTTGGTCTTGGGGTAGACAGCCCCTAGACAGCAGTTTTCTAAGGGTCCGGCCCCGTTTAAACCGGGGAGCAATTTCATAAAGGATGAACGGGCTAATGACAGGATGAGAGAGATTATCAGTTATGGGTTTGGACTTAAAAATATTTTTGGCTCAAAAATTTTTTGCCGAGTCAAAGGGTGGTCGCAACAAGAGTCAAATTCGTTCGGATCAGAGAACGGAATTTAATCCATCTTTCTCTATAAAAATGAGTCTAAGTATGCTACCACTAAATACGAGCCTTTTAGGCAGGTGAGAGAAGGGACATGAATTAGATGGCCCAATAGTTTAGCCCAATGTCACTGGTGGGCTGTCTTCCATGCTTGATCTTCGAGAGGATTGACCAGTTGACCAGGTATGATTCCAATGAGTTTCCGGTACGGCCATATTTTTTAAATTTCGTTTCTGGAAACAAATCAAGTTCATTCCTACAAGTCGGTACAGTAGAATCATGGTGGGAGGCAGTTTCTTGGTTTCTACCAGGTCTTCGATCTCCGCTTCTAGAGGAACAACACAACCCACCTTCGTCTTAAAAGCCCACGCGTCTTGTTTCATTCCCTTCTTTCAACGACCCGTTCAATTGCTGCTCTTCTCGTACGCAGCTCTTTAAGTGCGTGAAATTAAACTACGCAACCCAGAACTTTCAAATATTTCATTCCATGGTCAACCAAGTTTTAATCTTCTTCGCGAGGTAATTTCGTTGTCATCTTCCCTTATCACTTCCACAAATCTTCTTTGATAAGAAATACCAACAACAAAAATCAAACAAATTTGCCTTTTCCCCTCCATTAAAGATGCAATGTACTGTGAACAAATAATTTATAGTCCGTCTGTATAATTCTCACTTAAAATAAATTGATCATTAAAAAGTTGCAGTACTACTGATTGTCTATGGAGGTTTTTAGCAAAACCATGGCAGTAAAGTTTCGCAGTCATCTGGACAAATATTTAGTCGCCGACGACGACCAAGAAACGGTGCGTCAGAGCAGAAATGGATCATCGACGAAGAAAGCTAGATGGTTTGTCGAGTTAGTTCCCAACAAAGACAACGTCGTCCGTCTCAAAAGCTGCCATGGCAAGTACTTAACAGCTTCTGTTGTCCCCTTTCTTCTCGGTATGACTGGGAACAAAGTGTTGCAAACTGTTCCGGAGGAGAACAAGGACTGGGAAATTGAGTGGGAGCCTATTAGAGACGGTTTTCAGATCAAGCTCAAATCATGGTGCGGTAAGTTCTTACGTGCAAACGGAGGTACGCCTCCGTGGAGAAACTCCATAACTCATGATGAACCTCACAGCAGTTCAACGAAGAATTGGATTCTGTGGGACGTTGAGGTAGTGGAGGTGCCGGAAACGGGATCATTTATGGAGTATCTGTCGTCTGTTTCAAGCTTTTCATCAGTTTCAGATGACGTTTTGGAGGTTTTATCCGATGGGGTAATGCGTTCGGGACCAGAGTCGCCCATGTCAGTCATGTCGCCGATGAAGTCTTTTAGGTTCTCAGTTTTCTCGACGCCGCCGCCCAGAATATCTCCAAAAAAGGTATGCGATTAAGCATCTTAATTAACTTGTTAATTAGTGATTACGATTTGCTTAATCTCCTGGCTTAATCAATTTGGTACATTTATTGGTTCATTCATTTTCTTTGTTTAGATGATACCGTTGGATACAGTGGCTAAATTAATTGTCAACGCTTGCTGTAGGAGACAGATGGATGTCCGTCTCCCTCACAGAGAGCTATATTATACGCATATTGGGAAATTATCATATACGTCCCCTGCATTAGTAAAAAATTTTAAATACAAAATATTTTATAAAATAATATACTTACCTCCCTTTAAACATTATGTTAACTAACCTATTTATTATAATTACATAAATAATTCTAAAATTATATTTGAGGAATGCAAACAAAAGTCAATAAATTTTATCTTGTTAATTTAATTAAAAAATTATTAATTAAAATATTATTATCGATAAAAAAATTATTTAATTAATAAAATAAAAAATTATTAAAAATAAATTAAATAATTAATATAAAATTTTATTATTTAATAAATATAATAAAAAATTTATAAAAATTTATATTAATTTTTTTATTTATTATTAATAAATATATATTTTTTATCAACATCACGAGACAATACGTATCTGACCTAAAATTCTCACCTGCCTTTGACATTATAGCCATGCATTTGTTCAAAAATGGATCTTTTATGACATTACGGCGTCGTAACTCGTATCATTAAATGTGCAATTGTTTTTCTGCCTACTCGACGCGAGAAATTAAGCACGTAAACTCGGGTCAGATTTTCACGTCTTTGTCGTGAAAAAAAATTGTACAACTTTCTTTAGATCATAAACAAAGATAGACGTTATCTATACTTGTGCGGATGATTTTGCTGAAATTATTTTTCAGACAATGAAATGTTGACTGGTTCAAAGCTGTAATTCATTTATCAAATTTCTTAAATATTATATTTTTATATTTTATATAATTCCTTGTCCGAAGTATCCTACCGGCTACCACCTTAGCTCTTGCTTCACGAAATTTCTCAAAAGATTGCATTTAATCTGTGCGGAGTAGCAATGACTCACACGAAACGCAGACACGACAATCGGTAATAATCTGGCCAACGTAAATGGCCGTGTCGTTTTAGCCGCGTGCCTCTTCCTGTCAACTATGGCTGGCTGTGTCTGACTAAGACCGCAGTGGGCGCTCTTATATATAAATATTTCAACTGCGGGCATTCGTGAACTAGTCGATAAATACAGCTGTCCAGTTCCGAGTTTTCAACGCAGTTTTGTCTTAAATTTTCTCTTTCTGTTTCAGACAGTATCTAAATCGAACGGTATCCAAAGTGGGATGGATTTCTTTAACAACGCAAAAGCGGTGCGTTTCCGCAGCCACCACGACAAGTTTCTCATCGCCGAGGAAGATGAAGAGTCCGTCACCCAAGACCGTAACGGATCAGCCAAGAACGCGAAATGGAATGTGGAACTCGTGCCCGGATCGCAACATATAATTCGTCTCAAGAGCTGTTATGGCAAGTACCTGACGGCGTCGAACCAGCCGTTCTTGCTTGGCATGACTGGTCGGAAAGTGGTCCAGTCGTTGCCCAGAAGACTCGACTCTTCCGTTGAATGGGAACCTGTCAGAGATGGGAATCAAATCAAGCTCAAGACGCGGTACGGTCATTTCTTGAGAGCCAACGGGGGATTGCCTCCTTGGAGAAATTCGGTGACTCATGATATTCCTCATAGGACTGCAACTCAAGAGTGGATTTTGTGGGATGTTCATGTTGTTGAGATTCAAGTTGTTCAGTCTCCGGGTCATCAACAAGCTCCGGTTCCACCACCTGTTTCCCATTTGGATTCTTTAGATTTCGAGTCCAGTTCACCTTCCTCTGTTTCGGTCAAACCTGGGAATTTCACAAGACAAGAGGTAGCGATCTGTACTAATTTTTGTACATAATTTAACTCTTTTATTTTTTTTGGGTTGTTTTCATTTTGTTTATCATTTTGTCAGTCAAATGATTCTTATGTGGTTTCGCCGCCTAAGTCTGAAGGGAGGACTATATACTACCATGTGGGAGATGAGAGTGGAGAAGTTGATGATGATTCTCTGGAGGGTTTTGCTTTGACCTTTAAGGGGAATGGAGTTGATGAATTGACCCAAAAATTAAGGGAAGAGTTAGGTATTCAGGACATAGTCGTGTGTACTCGAAGTCCATTGAATGGAAAGCTTTATCCTTTGCGATTGCAGCTTCCACCAAACAATGCGGATATGCATGTCGTTGTAGTTCCATCATCCTCAGAAGGTGAAATTTTTCCTTTCAATTTCATGGTTTATTAGTGATTTTATTCTCTATTGTATATATAATAGATTAATTTATGGTTCTAAACTTGAAAGAAGTTGTGCTGTAACTTTGCTTACAAAGTGCATGCCATACTTGCTCATTTAACAATTTTTTTCAGATTGAACATTTTGTGATCTGTTTGGTTCTTGGGAAAAATTTAAAAGAAAAATGATTGTTTCAGTTATTCACTGAAAAACTAGTTGTATTTTCCCATATTTACTTATTTCAATGCTGCATCATCAAAAACTAATGAAGTATTACTTTTGTGAGATAGGTCACTGAAATTTTTTCTAGCTCTTGAGACACGGGGGGTTTTGTTGCTTCCTTTGTCTTGATCAGGTGCTAATTAGACAGTGAACATTCCACGTTTTCCCTCCTTTGATTCAAACAATTCTTATCTAGGAGGCTTGTTAACTGGGGAAAAACTGTAGAAGTTCCTAAGTAATTATCTAATTAATTTGGTGCAGTAATGATAGTATCAGATATTTCAATTTCATTGGATGGGTCTTCTTTTTCTAACAAATACAGTTGGTATAGTTGTTATAGACCAATTGTATAAGTGTCACTCTGGGTGTTTCGAGAACCATGAACCTGAAGTGACAACGGATGAGATATGTGTAGTTGATGCCGGAAAGAGTTGGATATCTGCATAATGTTGGCTACTTGGGTAGGTTTTATAACACGGTGAACCAGGTTTGTAAGTTGTCAGTTTTGCACTGGACACTGCTGATGATGGGGTGCTAGGTCTTCCATAGTGTTTCTTTAAAGCAATTAGGATTGCAGAAAAGCTAATATTAGAAGTTAGAAGAACTAATATGGAACCTAAATATTTGGAGCACAGTTAACATTAGGGTCCCTTCTCTGTTACTGAGCTGGAAAGTGCGTTGTGTAACCGGTCATATTTGAAGATGTGTTTGGATTTACAATATTGCTTAGACAGTAATGTGAAATATTTCTCATGAACTTGGGATTTTCTTTTTAGTATGCTAAGGATCGTTGTTCACATTGTTGACTTGATGCTGAAGATAATCTTCAAATTTTACTTCTTCGCTGAAACACCGTCTCGATGTTGCATCTCTTCTTTTTGCCTGTTAAGCTTGGTGCATCAGTGCAAGATACATGTCAAGTATTTTTCTAAGAACATTGAGCAAATAATAGTTGTTCCTTTAGGAAAAGTGATTTTGAGTATTTGGTGATTAATGCTGCAATCTAAGATAATTTGACTTTAAAAGTGAGCTCACTGAGGAAATTCTTATGCAACTTGTACTATTCTTTCATTTCTCTTACTCCATATCTATTCTTTCATTTCTCTTACTCCATATCAGATGGTGGATTCCCACTGTTTTCTTGCTTACGTTTTGCTTTGTTTTCTTTTATATATCAGTGGCAAAAGAATACTTCAAACATGGCACTGCATCATAACATGCACCAGGCAGACGTCATGATTCCTGTACATTCCAAATGGGGGCCTATTGCTATGCTAGTTGAAAGTATTCAGGGGTTCAGTAAAGCATAAATGGTGGTTCAATGGGCTAAGTGCAGGGAAGCACAAGCGAATGAACTCTTGGATCAGTACTGTATTGTTTTCCCACCTGCAATGCTTCACAATTTTATTCTGCTTGCAAGAATTATTTAATATCTTTGTTGGTTCATTCATCAATTTTGCTGTAAAATTTTTTTGTGAGCCATTGTCGTGCCCGAAAATGTATGTTAATGGTTCAGAACTTCCAGGTGCTCAGAGTCTTGTAAAATCTTTGCATACTTATAATACAATAAATAAACTGATGGGTTGACAATTATCGATTTTCTTCTTCTTATGCTTTTATCTTACACTGGATTACATGCATGATGTATAGCCCACATGCGTAATGGAAGAGCATATAGGAATTCAATCAGCAGGGAGTGAATTACAATTCTGAATGGACAAAACACAAGAACTGACAAGAATGATTATTGTTGTTGTGAGTGATGTAGTAGGGCAGCTGGAGCTGACAGGCATGTGCATTTTGCCGGTGAGAAGATGAGTTGGAATCAACTGAGCGTAATTAAAGGAGCTAATGCTTTGAGTGAAAATATTACTTTGGACGCATTACAGGCTAGAGTGGAGATCAAGATTCCCAAAATTAGTTAAAATTATTGGCGATGAGCAGTTATAAATAATACCAGTTGGGTTGATCACCATCTCCAATTTCATATATAATACAGCCTTTCCCGTGTAAGAAATTAAGTGTAAACCTTGCATGATTATGAATGTTGAACACTTGAACTCCTTTATACAACAGCATCCATCCATCATCAATAATCTACGCAGGAGCCTGTAATCGTGCCTTTTTTAAAGTGTGATGAAATCTGGCACGATAACGTTGAAGATTCTAGAGATCAATTTACTTAGAACTCGCGAGTCATTGCATACCCGAAGATTCTTAAAAGCACGTATTGGCATGCCTGGTTTCAAGTTTAAGATTTCCCGGAGCAATGGCAAGTCCTTACTGTGCAGCCTAGTTGTTGGCCATCATCGAGCTCATCAATTATGATTGCTTGTGAATAGTCATGGGTATAGCCTTATTGCTTTTAGACTACATTTTGGTAATCAATCACATCGTGCTTGTTTCCCTTCAAATAAAGCAAACTGGCAAGCACAAGGTTTTAAAGCAAACGGGAACATATGTTTATCAGGCAAAACGTTTCCTTTTTCTCTAACACTCTCTTATAAATCTTTATAGCTTGTTCTTCTGTATCAACGTTCTTCGCGCAAGCCCTGATGAGCTTGTTCACATATATGAATTGGGACTCGAGAGATGGTGAAAAAAAACACGATATGCGCAGTCAAGATCAGCAACGTGGTAAGGAGAGCTTGAGCATGGATATGTGTTGGTTGAGACATGTTTGTACATTCAGTTGCTGATGAAAGAAGAAGACTCTGATTGTTAAACATGGTGTCATTCTTATTGTTATCATTGTTGATGACAAAGCTTGGTGCAATTGCCAGAACCATTTTCACAAACAGTTTACTGCACTTGATTCAACTACAACTACAAGACCAAACTGGATTGAAATCAGAAACTAAGACTGCAATTTTCATTCAAGTGAAGGAACGACCATAACCATGACCTCTTCTTCTATCTTTGTCCTGATTTGCAAGACCCTCATCATGGATTTGTCATCTACTCGTCGCATATTTGTTTGCTGAATTCAACGATAGCTAATAGTTTTGTCCATTGACGTGGCGAATGAATAAAGACGAGTCAAGTTGCATCATTCACAGTACCTTGTCATCCATCAAATTGTTGTTGAGTATTGGCCTATTGGGTCTGGATGATACCCATGACTCATCAACCCATGAACCATCCAACGTGCCCAATTAAATTGAATGATTGATTGGAGGGGAGGTTCTCTTTTAGGTTAAGATATTGTCATCAATAATAATAATAATAATAATGGAAACGTATAAAGAAGACAGCAAGTGAGTCAATGGACAGTATAAAACGATGTCGTTTACATATCTAACGATTCCCTCGTGACCAGATTCTGTAACCGTAGTTTAAATTGAAATTAGTCTGTCATGTTACTCTACGTAATCAAGGGACTCCCTGCCGTCAAGTCCAGCTATTGCTTCTACTACTACTACTAGTACTACTACTTCACTGCACGTTCTCTTTTTATTATTCCCTAAATGCCCTTTTGATACCCTCACATGCCTGTTACCAATTTCGAAGCTAAGCTACTTTACATAAATTGATTAGCAAATTAAGTTTATTTTTATATTAAATTTTAAGCAGTTGTTAACTAGCTAATTGTTTTTATTTTATTAGGTTATATAATTTGTGTGATTTAATAAATAAATAAGGAAAAAAAATAATGTCTTTCACGATCTTATCATGACCAGTGTCGTGACTGTAACAGCCCACCCTTAAAAATATCGTGGTAAGCAGCTTATTAAGCTAATCTCCACTTGCGTTGCGCGTCGGCTTTGCCTAAGGCGTGCACTTTGCTTAAGAATCCCGGCCGACTCGCCGGTTCTCTTGATGCCTCAGTCTGTACATTCATCGCAACCTCTACGAATTCACGGACACTTTCTCCTCCGTATAAAATCAGTGCCACCGTTCATTACTTGACCGACACAATGGGAGTTGATTACTACAATTTACTGAAAGTGAGTCGCGGCGCCACCGAGGACGACCTCAAAAAGTCCTACAAGAGACTCGCGATGAAGTGGCATCCAGACAAGAATCCGGTCAACAAGAAAGATGCGGAAGCCAAGTTTAAGCAAATATCGGTGGCGTATGACGTGTTATGCGATCCGCAGAAACGGCAGATCTACGATCTGTACGGCGAGGAGGGGCTGAAGGTTACTGAGTTTGCTACGCCGTCGTATAATGGTGATGGTAGTGGACCCTATGGTAATTCGAAATACGGATTCAGGTATAATCCGCGAGATGCGGAGGATATATTTGCCGAGTTTTTCGGCGGATCGAGCGGGAAGAGTAGTGTGAATGGCGATGTTGGTAAGAATTCGGAGAGCATTAAAGCGGCGGCGATTGAGAGTAAATTGGTGTGTAGTTTGGAGGAGCTTTATAAAGGTGCTAGAAAGAAAATGAAGATTTCCCGCGTTGTTCCTGATGAATTTTGGTAATTATTTGATTTTATTATTCATGGTTTTTTCTTTCATTTTTATGAGGTTTATTTATTTCGTAATTTGCATAATTGTGCTGTGTCTGATACAAAATGTAGGTGGTTCATTACTGAACTTTGTTGAAGATTACATGGTCACATCAGAACATGATGTTAGCATCAGTTGTAGCTTGTATTGTACAAATTAGTTACATAAATCTTAATTTTAGCTGAATAGTGATTGATTCGCGGAGAACTTTACAGTTGACAATCCGGTTTAATAGGTTAATTTAATCAGATGAAGTCTGTTGAAGAGGGCATATACGTATATATTTGGTTTGGTACATGTTTAGATTTGCTGGATTTTCTCCTATTGATTAGGTAGAGGAATGTATATGTGCAAGTGGGATAGGTCCTCGAGGTTTGAATAGCATTATCAAATGCAGGATTGAAAATAATATTACATCATCTCGTGGTTCTCTTCTTTTGATCCTGGGTTGAATTTCTCATATCAGTCAGAGCTTTCTGCAGATCTAGGCAGTGGCAAACCATTTAACTCAGAAATAAATTGCGACTGTTTCGGTTAAGTGTGTATCTATCATGAAATTGCTTGAAAATTAGATACGAATTCTTTTTCATAGTTCAGCAAAGATATGTATTGATTGGCAAAATGTGGAATATAATTAGCTGAGTTGGAACTGTTTAGAGAAGTGTGTGTATCTATTCTGATAATTTGGAACATAATATAGGATTTCTTTCTTCAGAAGGAAAGATCTTAACCATTTATTTGTTGTCTTTCAAACACTGCTTTTTTTATTCATTTTAGATTCTTCATTGTTCCTTAGCATGATATAAGGTATTTGTCTCGCAGTAAACCAAAAACCGTTGAGGAAATCTTGAAAATTGATATTAAACCTGGCTGGAAGAAGGGCACCAAGATCACTTTCCCTGAGAAAGGAAACCAAGAACCTGGTGTCACTCCAGCTGATCTTATTTTTGTGGTAGATGAGAAACCCCATCCTGTATTCAAGAGGAATGGGAATGATTTGGTGGTCAATCAAAAGATCTCTTTGCTGGAAGCTCTTACAGGGCTGACTGTTAATTTGACAGCCTTGGATGGAAGGAATCTCACAATCCCAGTGACAGATATAATCAAACCAGGTCATGAGGTGGTCATACCAAAGGAAGGAATGCCAATCTCAAAAGATCCCAATAAGAAAGGAAAACTTCTAATTAAGTTTGATATCATGTTTCCATCAAGGCTTACTATGGAGCAGAAATTGGATTTGAAGAGGGTACTAGGTGGAATTGATATCTAGTCTGCAATTCAAGTCTGGTTAATACGGGTTAACTAGAGATGTAAATATGTTTAAGTTTGCCGCTCTTGAATTGGAAGATTGTGTACAGTAGGAAAGGAAAAGCTTGAAGAATTGCAAGCAGGAGCGCAGTGTATTCACCGGAAAATCTTTGATCTTCTGCAACTGCACGCCTATACGCCACAGGTTGATGTTGGCTTTCTAATCATAATCTGTATACTAGTTATGTAGTACTAGTTGTTTAATTGAATTTTAGAGGCAAAAACCTTCTGTATTATTGATTTTGCAAATAACAAACTGCAATAGTTTGGTTCTGGCCTATCAGCTGAATAAGAATAATTATTATATTTCCCATTTCTAGCGCGGACTAAAAATAAAGATTCTCCGTTGCACAAATCTTTCTGAAATAGTTAAAATGCATAAATACAGAGTATTTGAAAGCAAGGAATTTTATAGAGATCAGAACAGAGCAGAGCAGAACACAGATGCTGCAGTACTGATTGTCCTGAAGCAGAGGGAAGGAAGAGCAAATCCTTGCAACTTCGAAGAAGCAGAAATAACATTGAAAATAAGAAAACAAATAGCAAGTAGCAATCTTATTTATTATCAACACCACAGTTGAAGTTAATGGTGAGTGGTGTAATCATATTGATGCATGGAATCCATCAGACACCACAGTTGAAGTTAATGGTGAGTGGTGTAATCATATTGATGCATGGAATCCATCAGATCCTGTGTTTCTCGGTCTTGGTCTGCAGTTCCTCCTCCTTTGCTCCCACCACCCTATCAATTTCTGTTCCTCGTTTGGCCAGAACGAATGTTGGCATTACATCAACCAGCTCAAATGCCCGCACTGCTTCCTGTAATTTTCATTCATCGATCATTTTTCATATATACATATTACGAGCTACAGGAAAGCTGACATGAAATCATGGGATTACCGGAATCTTGTCGATGTCAATCTTGATGAACTCAACGTCTGTGTGCTTGGCAGCAAGCTCGTTCACATAAGGTTCCAAAAATTTACAAGGTCCGCACCATGCAGCCGTGAAATAGATCACCGTCTTTGATTCATCGCCACAGAATTAAAGATAGAACCATGCATCAGCATCAGAATCAATGCATTACATACATATATATATATACACTGTACTGTTTCTTAGCAGAATTTTACCAGTTTGTCGGATTGTTTGCAGGCTTCAAAGTGAGTCCTCCATTGAGACTTGGAATGTAACTCTGTAACCTGAGGTGAAGCTTTTGTGTGAATGAACCCACGAGGGTTTTCCAAACCAGACATGTTTGCTCCCATACTTCAGAGACTACTGCTCATGCAAATTCGATATGATCTGAGAAAACAGTTGCTTGAAACAAAGTTTACAAGTGTTGTCTTGGAAATGAAGACTGCACTGCTTTATATAGAGAAGAGTTCAATTGAGGGTGATAGTTTTTTGCTGTTCTTTTTTAAAAACTTTACTTTGTTTTAATGGGGGTAAGATTCCATTCGTTTTATGACATGACCTTCACAAAATGAATTAACATCTAAAACATTATTTTTGTAAGATTAAATCGAGAGAAAAGATTCTGTTTTAGCTGTCCATCATATTCATATTCGTATAAACACAGTGAATTCAATGAACCATTCTTGTTATATCATAGCTATTAAGGCTAGGTTAAAAGGAAATTATATGCAGTGCAACTCTCACTTTTATACCCATGGGCGAAAGCAACGATTCCCCTGCAACTAACTTGGTTGGGGGGGGGGGGGTTTGAGAGAGAGGAGAATGGTAAGAAATAATAAATAAAATCATGAGATAAAAGGACATACCGACAGATAATAGGAATTGAACTTATTAAAAAGGTGAGGAGATTGAGATGCTACGAGGGAAAGTATATGTAACTAATTTGTATGTGGCTGATTTTGAGAGCATCTATTGTATCTTCTCTTTTAAGATGGTCCTGAAGTCTCCACTTACGTTACATCAACACTTGGGCCAGCTTTTGCTGTTATATCTTTATAAGGAAGAGGAAGAAGAAGAAGAAGAATACTCTGAAAAAGTAATACAATACGAGACACGATTGTTCTAAAACTACAACTTTGCATTTACCTATAAAGGAAAAAGTAAAAAGGAAAAGAAAATGTACAACTATTATTAAAGAAGAGCATCGCATCCTCTGGTTCTGATTAATATTACGATGAACATAAAGCTCAAAGTTGTTCTTACAGAAAAGTTTCTTCGTGGCGTGAGCATGGGGAATGGTCAAATTTTGTCCTTGTGAGTAGATCATATGGCAGCCTGAGAGGGAATTTCGGCTGAGTCTATGACAACTAAACAAAAGCTATGCATTCTTCGTATTAGATGCTGCTTTTTCGCAAGGCACGATGTTTCCCTCACCACCCACCCCCCTCTTTTATATTATAACGTAAATAGATTGTCAAAGCTAAACGTGTGGCCCCTATGGGCTGCTGCTGGTATCAAATATCAATCGAATTTTGAAGTAGTTGTTGGCTGCAGCATCTAATCTCATCTCATTCTCAGATAAAATAAAAATGAATTTACCACAGCGATCACTTTGCTTGCAGCAAATAGTTTCATACAGCTATTATATTATGCTCAGGTCAGCTCATCCTGTTTGACAAAAATACTCGACCCTCAAATCTTCATATCAACAAACAGTTCAGCTCAGCTCATGCTCTATCATCATCATGAGGGGCTACCAATCTCAGCAGGTATATGTGTCAAGGAATTTAATGCTAAAACAAAATTTTACCCAACTCATTCTTTCAGTTTTTGATATAATATAAGTTTGTTCATTAACTGAGCTACAAAAAGAAAAAAGAAGGTTGGGGGGACGCGGGGGATGTGTGGGGGAGGTGTGGGACGGGCGCAGGGGCGTACCAGACTGTGCTTTTAACATGATCAACTGACATTAAAACCATGTTTCATGTTTTGTGCAAGGCAGGTAAACATTTTCACCATTCACCAAAAGGGTAAAAAAGAAAGAAGGAAAAAGACTAGTTTATCAGACACCCTATGAATACCCTAACAAGTAAACATGTTATGACTTAACCCCAACATCACCTGGGCCATAACCACCCTGAACTGCCGAACCATGATTATTATTATAGGAGTGCCCACCACCCCTGCCACCTCTTCCCCTATTGTTATAGTAGTTCCTTGGATAATAGTTGCCAGGCTGATCATAATATTGGTTGCGACCATTCTGGTAGGCACCACCTCCACCTCCCCCTCCCCTGCCACGACCTCCACGACCATTGGAATAACCCCTACGGCCACCACCACCACGACCACCTCTTTGATTCTGATAGGGTCTTCGGGGAACATACTGTTGTTCCCTAGACTCTACCTCTCCATAATTATGCTCTAACTCTGCGTGTGGTTTCCCTTGTTCTTGCAGAACTGAGACACCTTCTGCATGATTTTCTGTCTCTAATTCATCCTGTGAAGCAAAAAACCTCCATATTCAATCAAAATTCAAAAGCAGTAAAGAAAAGTTTCAGCATGCACAAGTGTTATGTCAGAGCTAAATGAAAGCACCTTCTGAAGTTCTTCTGCGGGACTGGCTTCGTCATCCCCAGCTTCATGTTCTTGAAAATTTACAGCATCTTCATCCTGCTAAAAATAACTTCCATGAATCTAGGAATAACAGAACATGTGGCTGTAGAGACTATGGTAACACACAGCAGCACATGCATCATGAAATCTAGGAATAACAGAACATGTGGCTGTAGAGATTATGTTAACACACACAGCTACACATGCATCTTCTTAAGTTTGATCATTTGATTAAAGTATCTTCATCAGGAAACATCAAACATATATTCCGAAACACTTAAATACTCTTGATATTATGTTCAATCTCAATTGATCAAAATTTAGCACTTTAAATAACCTCCTATGAATGTAAACAAATGGCATTTTTGTAATGAATATCTATACTAAGTGGTTTTATAAGACAGGAATACCATAATAATACCACTTCCAACTCAAAAACAAGCTTAGCCTCAACACCTCGACAGATATGAGATAAGAGCACTAAAAGAAAGAAACTGATGAATTCCTCTATTGTGCAGACAAAAGGCTTAAAACCAGACGAGCTTGACGTCCTACCTTACCAATCAAACCAAATTCAAACCTTTCTTTAGATTCTTGAAGTAGCACGATGAATAAGAAAATAGAACAAGATAAACTCTTCTTGTCACATACTCAACCTTATTGTCTTAATTCCAAAAGAAAACAAAAGGATTGGCTGGCTCTCAACATCAATCTCATTAATATCACCTGAACAACACAGAGAGAATTTCCAAAACAAGAACAAGAGGCCCTTTTTAAATCCTTCTGCATGTTTCAATGCTCTCTCTAGCTAAAACCCTAGCCTACATGTTCTTACCACTTAAAGATATTATAGGTCAGAGCAGCAACATAAATAACACTTCATCATAAAAAACGAAAATAAATGACTTAGTGTTTGATGAAATGATCAACAGAAAATACCAACCAATATATACTTAAATCTCAACTACTGAAATTTCACATCTGCTCCAAAAATGATTAAAAATACAATAAAAATGGTGTTTTGAGAGGATGGGCATGGAAGGGCACATGCAAGTACTGTTATCAGGTCAGCAACCCAAAAGACATAACCACTAAAAGCTCATACTGCCTTCAACTTTCCTCATTAAAGATAGATAGGACTTTTTAATATTAAACTCATAGTGAAAAGTATTCATCTAGTACCAGCAGAAAATTTTCTTTACGATGTTATTCACAAAGGCCACTGTGAAAATTGTTATATTGCAGTTCAAAGCATCAAGATCTATACCCCATGAATTTTAAGGTTGAAGTTTAGAAGGCATTAACTTGCAATTTCATAAAAATAGCACAGCTCTCACCAACAAATTTCATTAGCTGTACTACTTAATTCACTTCACCAATTTAAAAGCAATAGATAATTCCAAATAAGAATAAACAAACACCTAATTTTTTCTAAATGTATAACTTTAAGTATCCAATACCACAAGGGCAGGGCTCATCTACAAACACACACAGACTGTGGGTGCAGGTGCTGAACTGTTATGCTGAAATAAAAACAATTACTCCAAGTTAATCAGCAAAGTACCATTCCTGAAGAAAGACTAGTAAGATTTCCAAGATTTTCACATTTAGAGAATCTAAAATGCTCTAACAAGACTGTGAAGGTGATGCACATGAAATTGCCAGTACGAATACCCGTGACAAACATTTACAAGCACAGACACTTTGGCCATACCGTACAGAGATATTGAATGGTCAAAGCAGCACATGAACGGATACAAAACCTCATTCAACGTGCATTTTGACACGTACATAAGTGGAGGCAGGGAAAGTAGAAAGTCCCAATCACAACAGTACCCAAACAATAGCTACACTTAGATGCAGGTTATTAAAAATGAAATTCTCTCCATAATTTAAGTTTCCTTGTTCAAGTATTTAGTCAGAAAAATGTAAAAAGCATCTTATCATAATTTTAATTTCCTTGTTCAAGTATTACTCAACAAATATACAAAGGGTGTAACGACAATTACCAACAATCCATAGTTTCATGTAACATCAATTATCAATACTCTCCATCCAATGATGGTACATATGTAAAAATACATACACACATTCACAAACAGTTTTACAGATAAGTCGATGTTGGCATGCGGTTAAAAGATTTAGCAATTAATTATATTCAGAATCCCACTCAGATAGAAGTACGCATAAGGTGCACAGACACAAAGCTCTGCTCTTCCACCATTACTATTTTCAGAAGGAAAATAAGATCCAGCTAAAAGTCTCTTATCTACTTCAAGAGCCCAATAAAATTCTTATATCCATTTATATGAAATAGAACCAAACCACTTCATATGACTACCACTAGCAGCCATCTATGATGACAAACTGTCTAAAATCTCCAAAAAAAGCTATCTAGCAGAGCCATTTATATGCAATTACTACAGGTGACAAAGCATAACCACCTAAACATCCATGCATGCCAAACCATCCAAAACCCACAACCAACTCTGTGTGTACAAAGTGGCATCTAGTTCATATCCTTGCTGCTGCCTCAATTGTGTGACAGAAATTATCATAACGATGTTTATTCACTTAAAATAGCAATATTTCTTTCAAATATTAACTTTGTCATTTTTCCTCCTTTTCCTTGGAGGATAAGGGCCTAATGTAACTTGGGAACAAGAATGTCACCACATTAAAAAAGTTAAAATCACCTCCTTAAATCATATAAACACATTGAACTAACCAAAATGATACATTACATTGCTAAAACCAATAAACAAAACAAATATATAACTCAGAAGGCAGAAACAAACAAACATCATCATTTTATTAATTCAAAACCAAATCAGGTTTAGTTATACCTTTTCCTGATGCTGAGCAGCTGAACCTTCGACCTGCACCGGCACAGTAACAGGAACAACAGAACCATGTACGGGCACCTGAAAAGAAGCATAATTTGCAGCCGCAGCCATTTCCACGGGCGCTTTCATCTCTGGCGTGGTTATGAAGTAATCGGAACTCGTAATCTTGTTCAGCTTCTCTCTCAATCCCGCATCTACAAATCAAAAGCCGAACATCAAAACTTAATTAAACAACAAAATTAAAAAAATTCCACAAACCAAAAGGGGCAATAAAAAAAAAAGAGACTAAAACTTTACAAGTAACATTAGCATTGGGCTCAATGGGCTGCTCAGAGTTGGCAAGCCAGAGCTTGGCGTGCTCAATGCATCGCTGCAAGGCGTTCTTGTGAGACAAACTGGAATCAATCGGTCGCGCAATCAGCAATCCGCTCAGCATCGAAATCATATCCAAATCCCTCTCCCCGAGCAGATCAGTAGCGTCGTCAGTAACGTAATCATAAGTCAAACAACAGCCTCTCTCATGGGTCCTGGTCAACATCGTAGCGGTGAAATCACTCTGCGACCTGACGTCAAACAAGGAGCCGAAATACAACAAATTCAAGAGATCAGATACAGCGGAGCTGTTATCGTTAATATCTTGAAGGGGTTCGTCTTTTCTGATTTCGTTTTCAGACGTCGGCGGTGGTGATAGTTCTTCTCGTTGTTTGTGGTTGTGGTGATGGTGAAGAGCGAGTTCCTCAGAGACAGCGGAGGAGAGGGGATTGCGAAGCTTCTCAAGTTCGTCGATGAGGGCGGTGACGATGGGCTTAGAGCGAAGGACTTCTTCCTGTTCTTTGTTGAGGGTTTTGCCCTGAGAGAGGGATTCTTCCATCTGGGCGATTCGGTTTTGCTTTTTGCGGAGGGCGCGGATGCGTTTGTTGATGACGCTGACGACAGGTCCGTCAGCAGAGTCAGAGACAGCAGCGTTGGACGCCATTGCAGGGATAGAGTTAGTTAGGATTTGACTGGGAGATGCACCGCCGGACACGACGGTGGTAACGGTAGCGGGATTGGGAGGAATTGGGACTGGAAGCGGCGGGCGGTGGGTGGGGTTTTGATTTGTTGTTGTATTTGCGGCGGGCGGTGGGTGGGATTTTAGGGAGTGAGAGAAACAACAGTATTGCTGTGGGGTTTTGATTTGTTGTTGTATTTGTTATCAAGGAAGGAAGAGGGTTTTTTTTTTTTTTTTAATGCAAATTTATTTATTTATTTTTCTTTCCTATTTTTGATGGTTTAGGGTTTAATTTAATGGATAAGGGGTGGAATGCGTAGCTCGTTTTGATCTGAATTTGGGAGCTGCTGATTTTCCATTAATCAAAAATTAACTCCCACTAATCTAATCACATGCAATTACCAAAATGCCTATGATTTTTGAGAGGTTTAAAATCTTTCTTTTAACAAGTTTTATTAATTATAATTGAATTTTTATACAAACATATTTGGAATTTCTAGTGAACGAGCAATGACGAATAAATGATTAAAAAATCTCAAAGTAAAATGAGTAAATGATAAATTCATTCCATTAATAAAATAAAAATATATATTTATTAACAATAAATAAAAAATTAATTAATAAATATATTTTTAATTTATTAATTAAATAATTTTATTATATTAATAATACCGAACATTTGCGATGCCACCTATTTTCGTACGGTACAACCAGAGAGTCCGACATGAATGCTTCTAAAACGTAATTAATCAGCAGAGCCACTTTCTTCGGTGAATTTTAATTGTAGAATGAGTTGCCTTGCTTATAACCTAAATTTCACAAGCAGACATAAATGCATTGCCAATAAGACGACTAATGTTTACCGAGTGGGTATACCATAGTGCCAAGTGCAATAATAAATTTGTCTTCCCCCAATTATTAACTTAACAGCTCTCCCTCCCTCTTCTTCCTCCTAGCTAGCTATCCCGTTAATATAAAATAATTCATTTCACAGAAGGGGTAATCAGTACAGCCACAACCTCAAAGGCATTGTTCAAATGACAATTCGAAAAGCACATCACATTCCCCCACCGTCATCCGCAGAGACTTTCACTCGGAAAGTCAATGAAGCCAATGAGGTAAGGCATACCATCCACGCCAGACCGCAAACTGTTACTGAAGCTGAGGGCTTATCTTCACGAGGATACCCTGCTCTGCCACAGCTCAAAGCATCAGATTCTCATTTCCACTGCCGAATCTTACTAATACCTAGTGATTACCTGAAGGCCCATCCATCCCATCTGTCGAAAATTGGAATTAAAATGCAAGTTGCACAAAATTGGCCTCAATGGATTAGGTCTTCTCCTACATGCTGCTGTAAATTAAGTCTGCCGGTTCTTCGAGACCTTAGCTGTGGATTCGACCGATTGCATACTCAAGGAGGGTTACTGAGCTGGGAATAAATTAAATGTGACCATTCAGATATACTGAAGTCTGCTCCCGGCTAAGCAAAAGAACTCTATTTGTAATTTAACTTCCATTAGGTGTCTATACATTCAGGAATTATGGCTCTTCCCGCATAGATATACTTCATCTCCTCTTTCCATGTCTGCAAAACTCTATGTTAGAAAGCAACAAAAATAGACATACAAGTCACAGCAAGTTCACAAGAGAAATTGGAACTGACCTCATGTCGGAATGCAATTCTCATGTTCGGAACATTTGTCTTATGAATATCATTTCCTTCTGGACCTCTAATAAAGTATTTATTACCGAGCCAGTGCAACTGCAGGAAGAATCCGAAGAACAAGGAAAAAAGAAACAAAATATAATCATCTAAAATGTTGGCTATGGTCTAAATCTGAACCCTTTACCTAATTGAATAAACTCAATATTAGAAATGCACAAAAATCTAACACTGGTTAACATTTCTAAACACTAACAATTGATTATTACTAGTTTTCTATGGAGGCTTCTTTTGTTACAATGGAAAACAAAATGATATTCATATCACTAATTGGAGAGAAGTTGCTCTGGATGGTTTCATATAATAGTTATACTAATTAATAACAACAAAGGAAGCCCAGAAACTACTGTTTGACAGGTAACCTACCTTTGCGGTGTGTGAAAATCCTGATTGGTAAACAGAATTTCTAGCTATCTCACATAGGTCACAAGAACTGAGCTTCCACACCTGCATAATATTAGTTTACTTTAGACAAAACATGATGACCAAGATCAATATGTATAAACTAACATACCTTTGCTGCAACACTATATTCTTCCACAAGTGCTTCTTTTGTTAAGTGAATTTGCAAAGGATCATCGGATGAGAGCGAAACATTCATGCCACGCTGGAAGAACATAGGAAATGGGTTGCGATGATAATCCAGGAAAAGGGAATTATTGCTCAGTGGTGACATTGCCAATCCAATCTAATGCCACAAACAGAAAAATAAAAAATAAAAAATGAAAACTTTTCAGTTGTGAGCAGATGAACAATTTGAGAAAAAGAACTGGAATTACATACCCAGCCCACCTCTCCTAACAATAAGAGAGAGAGAGAGAGAGAGAGAGATTCGTAGTCCTTGTGATTATAGATTCTATTTAACAATTTCCAACATAACATGGGATCTCATTTAAAAATTCACTTAATTAAAGGAAGAACAAATGCATTAATTCCCCGCCACAACCAAGGATAAACAATTATAAGGCTTCTTTTGGTATTGAGGTGTTGTGGATTTAAAGCCACACTTGCTTTGAGATGGATGCATTAAATGTCAAATATTAATAGAAAAATAATAGGATCTGAATAAAAGTTGTTGGTGTGATATCAAACACTTTTTCAGCTTTGCTTTCAAACTGCAACCGAAGCCCCACAACCCCAACAAAGCCTAAGATATGCTAGCTGACAAGCAGTTTTTAAGTAGAAGTCTAACTATAGAAATAATAATATGTGCAATTTCCATGTATATTCCCAATTCCAATTTGATGAATGATACAGTAAGAATGCCATACCCTCCAGGACTAAAGACAAATTCTCAAAAGGAACAAGCCAATGCCAGAGTAAAGCCAACCTGAGCAAGGTAATACAAGTACTGCAAAACCGGGGATTTCCTCAAATTAATCCCATGAGATATGTCATTACATGCAAGGAATGCAGCAGCCAAATGGTCAATCTCACCAGCCTGCATAGATCATTTTATATCCTTAGTGAACAGAGAGGGTAAAAAAAAAGAAGAAAGAATAAGAAAGACCTAAGTTATAGACAATAACCTCTCCACAGTGAGGCCGCAGTTTAATTGTTGGCATTCCCTTTGACTCACGAAGCTGTAAAAGAAAACGGAAGCATGAAATTAATACCAATACAATCCAGCTTTGATATGTTGTCTCTTACCTTCTTCCAATTAACTTGATAGTATTGCTGGGCCTTAACCTATAAGTTTCAAGTTTTTGGGCAATGGTTACATTTGAAGTTACAATTAAGGTGAATTTGTCAACCACATTGACACTCTCTCCTTGAGTAAGATTATAATGTATGATATAATTAAAAAACAATCATGTTACCATGAATTAGAAAATTTTCAATTATAAGACCAAACTTGTAACCACTCATCTATTATATCCCAACAATTCAGGTAGTTGCTGAGTTGGCAATATTCAATAATGCATTTTTGCTTCAATTAATCCACTCTATGAACGATTGGTCTAAGATATATTTAACAATTAGAAAATTGTGTCCCATTTCAAGCCAAATTTTTAAGTCATGATATCCTAAGTCTATAAATGACTATAACTACTCAGTTTCACCATTACTTTGGTTACCTTAATGTCATTTCATATATCAACACAATTTCATAACAAACATATTACATCAATAGAAGCTTGATAAACATTTTTTTTCACTACAAAACTGATTTTCCATCAGTCACAATCGTTGGTTGTTTTTTAATCAAACACCAACAACTGTAAACCCAATTGCTCAAAAAAAGGAAAGCAGGTCCAAAACCATATCCAGCAAGTTTCTGTAAGACAGACGTATAATGCAAACCTTGTTTAGAGTATACAAGTTCGCATAGAAGTAGTAAGTATAATACGAGTATGCAGGATTGAACTCATTGGTCCATTCAGCTGGTTTGGGCATGTGCTTTGTTGGACGCCTTTCTGGTTTACTTTCATCATCTACAAGGTCAAAAGCCACAACCTGTATTGAGGAACTAGCTTAGCACTTTAAGCAACTTTTTCAAAATACACAGGCCTAAAATAGGAAAAACCTAAAATTGTAAGTTTTAAATATTTACAGAGTAAGCAATTAAATGTTCATGCATACAACATACATGTACATTCCACTCATTTTAATTGACAGTATCGGTCACAGAACAAAACGATTGATAAGTGGATGAGATACAAATTATGAAATGGCAAGCAAAAGTTCAATAATGAGTTGCAGTCATTAAAGATAATTGATAGTCAAATTGATGAAAAACTAACAAAACTATCAAGGTGGTTTGTGCACAATCAACAAAGACCCATGAAGTACACCAATGCAAGAATATGCTCTAATTTGATGTAATAAAATTAACAGGACAAAGAGCCAAAAGACAATGTAGGTGTATACAGTAAGAAAGAATATGACTGCCAAGGAATTGACAAAATATAGAGCTCAAGAGAGGTTAAATGGTGAAAAATAACTTAATAGCGAACTGCAGTAGTCAAAATCAATTATTACTTAGTTTACTCAAGTTAAATGTTCACAGCGCTTTTGGCTCTAACGCAACTCAAATTCAGCAAATATCCCACCACTCACAACGATCAAACTTCTTAATTTTTCAACAAATAACACAAAAGGAAGTACACTACAAGAACCAGCGCACTAACTTACCATACTTAGATCATCAATATGCAATTATAAATGGCAAAAGATCAAATCTGATTCAAATAAAAAATAGAATATTGTCCCCATTCTTCTAAAGCAACCACATGACTAATGTGGCTGAGAAAATCTGAAAGTCAACACCATAATGTCGACCATTTATTTTGAAAAAAAAAAAAGAGGCAAAAATAAGCGATTACTCAGACTGTAGTCAAACTTCCAATTGCCACAGGAAAAGCTCCATGCCAAAACATTTGACAATAGCAATAATTACAGCCCCAATTCTCTACAATATTTCATTAATAATCTTGAACTTTGGATATAACTACTATAGACAAGCAATATTCGAACAAAAATTATATTATTTAGCAACAGCATGACCATGTGAAAAAAGAGAAATGGAGGAGACAAAAGAAACCACGAAAAATATGCCCAAACACACACTATGACTATAACATCAAAAGCAAGATAGGCATGTAGACCATTTAAATTCTGAAGGAAAACCAAATTTTAATTCTACATACAACATTGTACATAAGAAGTCAACAAATATACTTACCTGCATTAGGAAGACATGAAGTTGAGGATGAGAATTTGGATCAATCGTGGCTTCAAATAGGGGAATGAACACATTATCAAGGATATTCTGAAAAGATTTAACAATGCCCATTTGCCTGTATATATTGTATAATCGTGGTAGCTGCACATTGAATTAAATATAGAAAGCATGAATTAGAAACTTGACATTTATATGTAGTACTCTAGGCATCCTACACAGAAATTTGGCAAAAGGAAGAAACTTTTTCTAACATCCCAAAAGAAGGTATTCTAAAACTATAGATGGAATTCAATGATCTCCCTACGACAACCATCGCAACTTTCTTGTAGCTCCACCAGTTAGTATAAGTGGAAAAAAAAAACAATAACAGGGCAACAAAGGGGAGAAACCAATCAACAAACGTGACCCCTATAAAACTTTTATATAAGGATGATATTCAAACAAAACTTAAAAATGAAATCAGAAGTATGGCATTTAAATCAGCCCAATAGAAAGTGAACTATGCAATATATGGCAGCTACTGGAAAGAAGAAAGCATTAACATCATGCATACCTGGATTAACCAAACAGCATTCTCACTGTATATTTCATTGTTAATGAACCAGCTTGCCAGCTGGTCCCATTCGCTTTGTTTCCTCCCATAAATAGACACTCTGTACTCTGCCATCTGAAAATGATTAGAAAAGTAATCTGAGATGCATCCACTAATATAAGAAAACTGTTGGTTCACAAAGATTTTTAAAAAATAAAAACAAGTGTACAAAAATAACAAAAATTTTGAAGAGTACAAGTGACTTTGGAATCAAATGTTGCCAAGATTTGAAGCTACCAAAATCCATGCATGTGTGAAGTTGAATACCTGATATTTGCTAGCTTCAAGATCTGATAAAACTTGCTTTGTTACTTCAGCTAAAAACCGTCCTATAATATTCAATTAACCATATGTAAGCACAAATTATTTGCTAATCCAATCATATAAAACACAATTAAGACCTTTTTTAGTGCACATTTTTAACAACACTCCAAAAGCAAAAAAATAGACAGTACAAACAAAAAAGAATTAGAAAAGATCAGAAACAAAAATAAATAAATAACTGGGTATGTTTGACAATCAAAGGGGAAAATACAGTTATAAGTTAGCCCCAATCATATTTTGAGTAAAACCTTGGATAAGATTATCCTGCTTTAAGAAGATCTCCCTGAGTCTGCTTTGCCCACATGGATTGTATTTGAGATTGAATTTGTCGAATCGATGAAAGGTACTCTTATCAGCATGAACATCCAATAAATCCACATTCAGATCATACCTAAAACAACTCCCAACAAGTTAAAACAACTAACAGCAGAGGTCTAAAACTTTTCAATTTCTAACCAATAAAAGTCAATAAAAGTAAGTCGTACCCAGTTAAGTCCAAACTCTCAAAAACTTCCTTCAGTGTCATATACTTTCCATCTCTAAATATAACAACCTGAAAAAGTGTCTACTCTCGATTAAGAAGAACAACCAACCAACAGTCCTTTCATTTCCTAAGGGCAAAGCATCTCAGGGAATTCGAAGTATACCTCATCAGGTTCTTTTCTTAATTTTGACTTGATGAAACGCAGAAGATGCTTCTGGTTCATGCAAGCAGAATGATGCACATGGGTATCCACTTTCCGGATATTGTAGAAGTCACGGTGGGGTGCACTCTTTTGAGCCAAAAACTCCTTATCCGCATTTACTAACAGATGAAGGCGGAATTTCTGTATAGTTTTCAGATATATGTTATAAAAACAGTCCAAAGTGAATTAAAAAAAAATGAACCTAAAACAGAGCTCAATTAAAAATACCTCCTCAAGAAATCGTAGTCGGTGATGGCAAGCAGAACGAACATTTCCAATAGACATAATTCTCAGAATATGATGCATATCAGTGAAAAATTCGGTTGAACTAGCAACAGGAAAAAGATCTGTAGTGTCTGAATTAAGTATACAGAAAGATTTACTGATCCCACCATCAATGAAGTATGTTTAGCCAAAAACATTTAAAGAGAAGCGTAAAACATATACCAGCAATTATCTTATGACATTTCAATAAGGAATCAATTTTACAACATGAGTGGATAATACCTCATTATACAAGCAGTTCTTGAAGAGGCCTGAGTTATTTTAAAATTCTGGCATTAAGGGAAAGCCAATATATACAATCAGGGCAAAAGCCATATGTTTTATGCACGGTGATCTCTGTGTTCTATCATTAATAGTGTATTGATTTTCAATAATTTTTTTTTAGTTTGATCAATTTTTTCAATATTACTGCATATAAAGCTCTACAAGAAGATAAATAATCTATTGTCCCGTGTTCCACCAAACACATATCTCATACTCCAAATTACTTTGTACTACATACCATTTTCACCTGCATAAACATGTACAACTCCATTCTCCATCCTAAAATGATGCTGCCAAAAAAGGAAAATTAGATTCCAAAGGTTATATAGGAAAAATAAGTTATGAAAAATGAATTAAGACACTGTTCCAACAGTGTCATTTTCAAAACAGAATAAATCACTTCTCTTTTCTAAAGACAATTAATAAGTAGGAAATAACTCACTGTACTTGCTTCAACAGGTTCAAAGTGAAAAGGATCAGTTCTCATCACTGATGCATGAGTTTCTGGCACAGTTTCCTTCATCCATGGAGCAACTATTTCTGTATAAACATATTTTTTTCGCAAATCCAAGCATTGTTGCAACATCATCCGAACTTCATCCTCTTCTCTATTCGTTGATTCTGAAAATATATGTTTCAACAAAAAGCACCACATGTCAAGTATGTTTTCCTTTAATTCAATGTCAAGAGAAAGGAATGTAAACTAGAAATAGATCTCCACAGAAACTCTTGTGGATTAGAAAGCCAAGAATACCATGCACCACAGTTCTCAGTTGTGATATAGGGTTGTGCAAAACAGTTTCACTCCCTACTAAGTATCTCGAAGCTGTATCTCCCTTTCCTTTGTCATGCAGATCAACAGAAGGTTTTGCTTCATCTGTTGGAGCTCTACAATTATGATCTTGAACATGGTTCATGCTATCACCTCTAGATGGAACAGCAGAACTTTGAACTTTAGAATCAACATCCTGCAAATCCATCACAACAAGGTATTGAATAATGAGCAAACTGACAATCTTATACAATAATAAAATGTATTAGCATCCATTGGCCAGGTGACAAATACAACTTTTGTTGTGTGGCTCATTTGTCTGAACTACCTTCTCATTTAACACCAAAGTAGCATAAGTAATGTATTAAAAATAAAACTACAAATATCTCCCAGTATTGTCACCGCTCATGCAAGAAAAACCAAAAAGATAACATCCAAAACCTGGCACACTATCAGAAACCTCAACTTATCTATATCCCAAATGTACATGCAGTAGCATCCTAAGTCTGATAAAATACTCCATATACTTGCAAGAACTGAGTGTCATTATACGAATATAAACTGTAAGCAAATTGAGCATGAAATAAGAAGCTGAAACAACACATGAACGTACGTGAATGATATGAGCAAAAGCGTCAATACTCTCATGGCTAAAAATGATGTCATCATTATTTGCATGCTCTGTTCCTTCCTCATCAGAATCCTCAGCATTTTCAAATGCACTCCCCCTTGGGGATCTCGGAGTAATTAGCCTACCAACTGATACCAGCCTTGAACTGGAACCAGGGCGATTAACAGACAGATCCTCTCCTGTTAAAAGCAAAAAAGGAAACAGCATACGTATTCAATAAAACACCCAATTTTAGTAACAATTTCCATAGCCAAGTTATTGGCGCATATGCAGTACCACTGGCTCATATCTCACGATTATCCCACCATAAAGCTATCCTCATCATAGTTTCAACGGAAATAACTTTTCAGTTAAAAAGAAAAATCCTGATACTGGAGAATTTAAGACTCCAAACTCCACATAGCTTTCGTTTATCTCTTTCAACATAAACTTAATTAATTTTCAGAAGTCGCCCACTCTACTCCACTTACTCAACTGACTATAAGCAGTTAAATGTTAATTTTATTCTTCTAACTCATACTTCCAACGGCCAATCAGTTATTGACTGATCGAGTTCACCATGGAAACACACTGGTAATTTCAAATTTCAAATTTCAAATGAATTTTCAAAATGCAATTCCACAAAGTAAAAAAGAAAATACGACAGGTAATGTACCGAGTCTTCGTGGCGTTTGAAGAGGCGGAAGTCCAGAGGGAATGAAATTAAGTTTATCAAGTGAAGAGGCAGAACAATTCTGCGCCCTAACCCTAATCGCTTCATCAAACTTCGCATCTTCTTCCAACCAATCATTTCTCAGGGCCACATTCGGCAACGAAGACGAAATCCCGTAACGGCAAGCCATGCTATCATCCAACGACGTCGACAAACGACTCTGCTGTCGCATAATTGCATCATCATCAGAACCAAATCCTCCCTCGAACTTTCCTTCATCGTCATCGTCATCGTCATCTCCTTCCCCTTTCCCGAAGTGAGCATCGGATTTTTTACTATGTTTGCCGCGAATCTCGATGAGTCGATCGAGAACCTGGTCGACAGCGCGCTTGTGAATAAAAAAGGCGGAAATGGCCATGAAAGAGGCCCCAACGAGAGCCGCCATGGCTAGTTGCAGAGGAGAAGTAGAAGAATGACCCATTAGTGTAGAAAATGAAACCCTAAGTTTCAATTATGCATAACACAAGGCTTATATAGTTACAATTGTTGCAGGAGTGAACGAGGGAGGAGTGTCGCTCAGCTAAGTAAGTTTGCAAAACCGGGAATATGATTTTAGAGGGTTTTCGTCGACCCGCCAAGTGTACACGCGGAACCTTCTTTCTGCTGTACAGAGACATGTGAATCACCCGTGATGACGTCATCTTTATGTGACGTGGACTAAAGGACTTCGATCGGCATCCGCCCATAAGTTTAGATTTGGGCTAGGAAAGTGCTATTTAGCCCCCACATTGCTTCTTATCACACCCTCACTCCCATTCGCAAAATCTTGCATCAAAACAAACAGTTTTACCAATTTAAAATATATCAATGCTTATAAAATACCACTTCCAAATAAAACACGTTTTTAAAATTTCTAAGAACCAACTACTATTTGATAGCACGTGTCTTTTAGGATTAAAATACAGAATGGGCTGGACAAGAACTCATAATGGACTGCAAACGGGCTACTTCATTTCCATTTTGGCCTTTGAATGCAATGATAATCATTCGTTCAATTTAACCGTTTAATAAAATTATGATATATAATTTTTAATATAATATAAAAATTGAATTTGTATTCTTGTTATGTTTTTTTTTTCTATCACTTATTCAAATCACTATCATACTTGATTAAGGTCAATTCAAAAATTACGGTCATGATTAGTTTTTTTCAAATTAAATACGTGTATAATAAGGTTTCTTTGATCGATCCATCAAATAACGTGACAAAAATATTTTTAAATAATTCTTTTTCTATGGTAATAGCGTACAACTATCTCCTTCATATGAATAATACATCCATTTTTTGTCTGTAGATAGTAAAGTAGATTGCTTTTTTCATCGCATACCATGACATTTTGTTATATGGTGTAGGATAAATAAGTGTATTTATCAATACACATTCAATGCATCTACGTATATTTCAATTAATATGTAAAAAAATAAAATATTTAGAATTATATTTTTATAACATATGCACAACAAATTACAAAATATCCTTAGTAGGTGTTCTTATGATAAATGTTAACCTAATTTCTTTGTAAAATATATATGAAACATGATTGGTGGATATATGATCTAATTCAGGTTTGGTTTGGTAATAATAAAATAAATTAATTTATTTTACAATAAAGTTTAGTATTTTTATAATAAGGCAAAAAATATCGAATGGAGTATCAGAGCGAAAAAATCTGTTAGATAATGAACTATTAATTCCATGCCATCTCTAAAGATGAATCAACAATTCAAAGTGCCTTTCTTGTGTATTTTTAATAAACTAGTGTTTAGATATAAATGTAGGAAGACCTAGTTGAAAAATAAGAAGCCCTTTTCACATATATAGTTTGTATTAAATAGAAATAAAAATTAATAAACATTTTATGTAATAAAAATATTTAAAATATATTAAGTATTACCAAAAATTTTGCTTTTGTTCATACTAAAATAATAAAGAAAATAAAAAAATACTATAAACACTAATTAAAATTTCTTCGTTATTATTTGTTTTAAAAATTGAATTATAAAATATTTTAATTTAAATGAATATGTTCACAAGTTGGGCATTATTAAAATAGAGAAAAATTGTCCCCTCCCCGTTTTAACTTTAAATAAAGGAGTAGAGAAATTGAACTTGAGATCCTTGCAAACAAAAAGTAAGATATTATTGCATCTTTGTCACAATCATTAATATTACACGAAAATAATATTATACGACTATTAATACCTTCATAAATTTAAAAGTTTTGTCTCATTTATCGAACACATTGTTATGATTATAAAATTTTTTATGTGTATTTAATACAATAATATATGTTTTAAAGTTTTATTCTTTTGCCCATCTAAATCACTGCCACAATCGATTGATTTTAAAATAAATATAAATGACAAGGTTAATTTGTCTTCTAACAAGAGTTTATCTGCCATAATACTAAAAGATTTGATCTTTATTTACCTTTTTTATTTTAATTTATTTTAAATAAGAAGCCTAAAAGGTTTTGTGTAGCATCATCTAGTACAAATAAGAACATTAATGAATACATTTTTAATTTAAATATTTATTGGTGTGAAAAAAATTATTTTGAAAAATTGACACACCAATCTTTCAAACTCCATATCCGCATGATACATGCATGCCTAACTCTTTGTTTTCTTACATTGTATTTGGCATCACATTAAATTAAAATAGAGTGTTAAATTGTATAGTCCTACTTATTATTATACTAATATTATAGAATTATTTAATTATAAGTTACTATCTGCATTAATTAATAACTAAAATTTAAATTTTTTTTTTCTAATTTTTCATCCCAATTAATTTTTTTAAAATATAATTTTTTTCTCGTTAATACGTATTGCTATGTATTTTCTATGATTTTTTTTTAAATTATAATTATTAATTAATATATATATAAATTTATAATTAAATAATTTTATTATGTTAATATAATAATATAATAATATTATTCTGTCTAAAATATTATCTTCAAAGTAAGAAGTCAATTCAAAAGCATGCCTGGCTACAAAAAGTAGAAAGCAAAAGGCTGGCTTAAATCGAGATTCTTCATGGGATTGAGAAATCAATTTCTCAGTCCAAATCAGTGTGAGGGTTTGTGACAGTTGTCACGTTTAAGATATTATGAACTACCAAAGCAAATTCATGGAAGTGACAATCTGCTCTTGATGTTTGTGGCCGTGGCGGCTACAGAAAGTGGGTGAAATGTCCTTGTAATTTATAGAGCGCGGTTTACGGAACTGGCTCAACCTGCTGTCTTTATATTGCATTATAAGAGTTGTGCGATGGTGGCAAGGCATAGACATATACAGAAGATGATGAATAACTTGCGCACATGATTTGGCACTATAGAAAGCGAAACGGGCAGCTATCTTTTCGCCATTTGTAAAGGTAACAAGTGGCAGCTACTGTTTTCAAATTATGAGCCAGCGTGATGTCAAAATTCAAAGAAGAACTGCAATTACATGTATATTCATATAAAAGAGAAAAGAGAGTTGGTCCACTTCAGAGTTGCCCTCATGCAACTTCTAGACTCTTGGGAGGATAATGATCGAGGATGCAAGAACATATGGCATGCATTCTTGGACATTTACCCACTTGAGAATTCAATCAAAACGACTGATAGAATCCTTTATCCATTATGTATATTATGCGATTACACTTGCATGCAGATTGTTGAGTACTGTTATCATTGTGCATTATGCAGATCCCTATGAAGTCACTACTGATTAAGATATGCATGTATTTCTATGGCCTGGATCATTGAGATTTCAACTTTTAATTCGTTCGATTAGGATATTATGTACTGTGAGCTGTCATGATTGTAGTCAAGTTTGTCCGCAGACTTTATTCTGAACAGTTGGTGCTGGTGTTCTATTTTTTATATTAAACCGTTTAGCTGTAATGCTTAATGAAAAGAATGACATGAGAACCACAAAAGAATATGTGACCATGGCTGATATACAATAAAATGAAAATTGTTGGGTTGGCTATGATTTGACAGTGATATGAAAATGATCTACCTTCTGAGATTATTTTTTTTAATCAGTGCATTTATCTTCTCAGTTATTTGGCAGTGAAGGGACAATTAATTGCGTTTTATATTTGTTATATTATGCCCAAAAATGGGAAACTCAAACAACAGTTCTCGTGCGAAACATATAGCTAATGCTAATCAGCTGCTGCAGTTGTTTGATTCTTGTTGATCATTATTCGAAGTATAAATTGATGTTCGTATTTTAATTAATTAAGCTCAACTGCTTACGGGCAATTAATTGGACAACTGATCAGGCCAAATTGGTCCTTGTCTTTCTTTGAAAGATGACAATTAGATAAATATTCAAGGGCGTGAAAGGAGAGAAGTATAAAGAAAAGCACAACCAATTTGATCGAGGTTTCTAAACCATTCATTGGATATTTGCAGGCAGTGGCAGAGAAACAAGCAGCGAAAAAGACAGCTACTAGACCACCAAGGATTTGGGATATATCTAGTTTAGCCTTTAAAACATGCATGCGCGAGCGGGCAGGCAAATACAAAAGAGAAGGCTCCAAAACATGCCATCGACAGACAGTAGTCAGTGCTTTCACCACAAAGTCAGTGCCACCTACGAATATAAATATTACAGCGCTAGGCCTAGCTCGTCGAAAGCTGGCCGTCCTCATGCAGGTCAGAAGAGAAGTTGTGACAATAATCTTGATTGTATCCTTACCAACAATCAGGAAACTTCTATCATTATTGACATCATTTTCCATATGTAAATTATTCAGCAGGAAACTTATCAACGTAGAGCTAGCAAGCACTTGGCAATGGGGCAGCTGGGTATGAATATATATTGCAAATCAAATTATCAATTTTCAAGCCAAACCACACTATATATTCTGTTACAAGAAAATGGGAATGAAAAGATAACTCTTATTACATCTCATATAAGAGATAAAAAGAAAGATAACATCTGAAATAAAATACTGCATATACGTAACCTTCCTAACGTTACCATAAACCCGCTGTTCTCGAGACCTTTTCCATGTTTTCATAGAAATTGAACTTCTGTGTCTCTTCATGGTTTCAGTGGATCAGAAAGCTCTAGATCATGATAGGATTTTTCTTCTAACTCAACACTACCCCTGTAACGATAAATGTGTGCACAGAAGAGAAAATAGAAGAAGTTAATAACTCCCAGCCCTGCTAAGACGTAGTAGAAATAATCTAGTCGTCCAGCATTAAGATTATCAGTCAACCAGTCGGGATGGCCGTGTTTTCTCGTGTGTCCATGTATTATGGTGATCATTAAGCTATTCAAATAATTTGCTGCTCCAACGGCGCAAAAGATAAGAGAATTAGCAATACTTTTCATGTGATCGGGGAACTGCTTGTTAAAAAATTCAATCTGCCCAATTGCAAAGAATGCCTCGCAGAAACCCGCTAGTATAAGTTGAGGAGCCAACCAAAAGACAGATAATGGGGAAATCCCAAGTGGGTGAGGATGGGAATTGGCTGAAGCCCTTCTCTGTCTTTCAACAAGAGCAGCAGCTACCATAGATAGAATTGAAAATACTAACCCAATTCCCATTCTTTGAAGAACTTTGATCCCCCCTTCAATTTTGGTGGTTTTACGAAGAGCTGGGACCAGAATTCTGTCGTAGAATGGGAGCCAAATTGCTATTGAGAGCATTGATATGACAGAAATTGAACCCGCTGGGACTTTAAAATTAGGGCCAAGATGTCTGTCCATTTGTAAGGCTTGTGAAACAATGAACGTATTTTGTTGTAGTATGGTAGCGTAGGTAATGATTCCGGAAGCCCATATGGGGAAGATTTTTATTATGCACTTAAAATCTTCGACTTGTTGAACGCTGCAAAGCCTCCAACGATTCATGGGAGTTCCATCGGACCTAAGTTCGTCGTCAACTATCATTGCTGCTTTGTTCAAAAATCTGATAAAATAAACAATAAAAAGAATCAAGCAGCAAGTGAAATCAAATGACATCCATTGTCTGATCACAGTCAATTTATTTGATAATTTAAATTATATTAATCATAAATAAGAGAATCGTTTGATGAAACAGATGGTTCACCTGAACTGGTTGGTGAGAGGTAGCCTTGAAGTGCCCTCGGATGGAGGATCGTAGTAACTCGCGTTCTTTTCTCCTTCAGGAAGCCCAAGCCGTCGCTTCTTGTAAGCCGCAACAAGCACTTGAGCAATGCCTGAAAAGATGCTGCCTTGTGGTTTAACAAATACAAAAATTTTTTTTCCGACCAAAAATAGAACAATTGAACATATCATAAGCCCGGTCGGAATTCCAAATCCAATCACCCAGCTCACTGAGTCTTGAATATAAACCACTGCAGTTTGAGTGATCAATATGACCACTGTAAACGACATGTAATACCAATTAAAGAAACTATTGATTCCTTGAATTCCTTTTTCCGTGGTTGCATCAAACTGATCGACGCCAAACGCGATGCTGCATGGCCTAATTCCACCGGACCCAGAAGATAACAAGGCTAGAGCAGTCAGCAAAACAGCCATTTGAGTTCTGTTGGGTCCTTTGCACTGACCAAAAGGTGGCTTTGTCAGGTCGCATTTCGGAGGATGCAACTGCGACACCCCCGCCGTCAAAGTCAAGGTCAGCATGCCCTGTTGGATATTAATTGTTTCCACCAAAAAGAAAACTCAATATAAATTCATCAGAGTATTAAATGTGAATCTCCTTTTAATGATCTAAGTGAACGACAGAAGATCAGTAATATTCAAACAAAGAGCTTGTTAATTTATTTAATAATTCAACAAAAGAAATTAAGAAAGCGAACCAGAAAAGATGCAACTGATGCAACAACAATAGTCTTGAACTTGCCGGCGAAGGCATCAGAGATGAAAGCACCAATCAAGGGGGTAAAATTGGTAACACCGCCCCAGATACTGATAACGTTTGCTGCAGAAGCCTGAGACAGGTGAAAAACTGTAATCAAATACACCATAAAGTTGGCCGTCATTCCCAACGTCGCCAGCCTCTCAAACGTCTCATTTCCTGCGCATATATATATATATATGTAAATGATCAACAAGAAGTACGATTAACAAATATTCTCAGTCTCAGACAAACAACAACAACACAAAACTGCAGGAAGAGAGATAAATTAGTGACCTAAGATGAAAGGCATGGCTTTCCATCCTCCAGGTTTCCTCCCGGCTTTGCCGCCTGCCTTTGAAACTGATAAAACATCGCCATGCTTTTCTTCCCTTTCTGGGGTTGATGGATTGTGAAAGCACCTTGCGGCACAGTATAACTTCAACGAGCTTGGTTTGTTTTCCTCTCCGGCCATCATCTTTTTTTCTTGCTTAATTTTCTGATCAGCCTAGCTTCGCTATATGTACCTTAATTGATTGCCTTTTTCAAGGCATGCAAAAAATTTTGTGATCAGCTTTGAGGTACCTGTTTTCACCAAAAGCACACACATATATAATCGCATGCAGGATGTACATATGTGCACAGAAGAGGAAAGAGAGATGATCAAATAGCTGACGAAATGAAATCGTGGGGAGCGATAGTATACTCTCGTCGACGCCCTAAAAGTCTTCAATGGCCTGACATTATATATTACTTAAATAAATTTTAATTCTATTAACAACTATTAGGTACAAACATAAGTGTTGTAAATCTATGTTTAAAAATATTATGAAAAAAATGTAGAGCCGGCTACAACTTTAAAAATTTAATTTAAAATTAAATTTTTAAATTTAAATATTAGTGGTACTGATATTTATTTTTTCATCCAATATTAAATTTCATACAAACACGTCAAAATTTAATAAAAAATTTTACTTAAAATTATTTCACCGTATTAGTTCCGATAATATAATAAAATTATTTAATTAATAAAAATGATTATATTTATTAGTGAAAATTTTAAAAAAAAAATTAATACAAATCTCACTATTTAATCTTTTATAATCACTTAAGTAGTATGTATTTTAATTTTTATAAATTTTTATTAATAAATATATTTCTCTCTCTTTATTGATCGAGCAGTTTTACCATCACATCATAACTGATGTGGCCAAACAATTTCACTTAAAATTTTTTTAGATTCAATGTCGGAACTCTGATTGCATATCTCAAATAAATCATGCATATACAGTACTTTATTATTAATTTTAAGTTGCTAAGATAGTCTCCGAATGTGATCAAAAAACATTACACCAAGATGCATGGTCACGAGCGCTAACAAATATCAAACATCTTTTTTAAAAAAAAAAAAAAAAAGAACGATTCCTAGGTATGCTATTTATTAAATATAATAAATCATATTGGACATGAGTTTTGAAAGGTAAGCTGAACATCACTCTCTTGATTAATTAGACAAAGTATTAAGTTAAATGGTAGGAATTAAAAAAATAATTTTGATCCAAGTCGAAAGCATAGAAAATATATACATGCATATAATTTTATATAACAGTTATACGAAGAAAACTAGTTGACGACAGAAATTGAAGATATTTTAAAATCAAGATTGTAATTTGCAAAGACAAATGTGCTGTCTTGGTGCCGTCTCCATCTTCTCCAGCTTCGTCTGTGGTCACCACTCAACCATCAATGGATGTATAGACTTTGCCGGAACAATAATGGAAGACAGAAGATCTGCCGATTAGAAAGGTTAATTTGGACCGTGGTTAATTAATATTATTAAATTTAATTGATTCACAAGTAAAATTACAGTCATTAAATTAATAAAAAAATTATTTTTTTTCTTTGTTTCTTTTCATTTCTCCTTATTTTGATAAAAAAATTTTAATTAAAATAATTTTATTATATCAGTATAATTAATATGATAAAATTATTAAATTAATAAAAATTAAAAAAATTATTTAAATAAAATAATAAAAAAATTTATTATTTAATTAATGTAAAAAATAAAAAAATATTTTATTTTATTAATTAAATATTTTTATTATTTATACTAACGTAATATTAATGCCTTATTATTATTTTTTTTTTATATTTACGAGTTCCGTAAATTAATGTGTAATAAAACTTGTCAATCTATGCAACTCAAAGCAGTTTCAGCTTTTATCACTCCATCATCAGCCGAAATTGGGATGGGTGCGATCCTTGGAAGAATGTTCGTCATTGACGATGAGCATATGTGAGTATAACAGTGTAGCTTTCTGTCTTTCTTTTCGGCAGAGAGTATGCAAAAACTAAGTGCATTCTGACATTATGTTAACACATATAATTTCAAGGCAACATTCCATTGAAATTAATGACAATATATTATAATCAATACCTATGCATCGGAAAGAGTATAATAATAGGTATTTTATTGTAATCATCAACCTATTTAGTGAATATTAGTGATGTCTTGGACAGATTAAGGTATAGGTCTTAGATTTAATCTCTTTGGTAATTTGAATTCATCAAAATTGAACAAAGAGACTGAGTCAACTCCTAATTTCAGTAACACAAATCAGAAGTGAAAAGAGAAACTCCCTGCCTAAATCTGAGTAATTTGATGAGTTTTGACTAGCAACCAACACATGACAGTGGGGTTTTATGATTGTAATTTGTTTGCTTCAAGGAGAGAATGGATTGATTGGGGTTTTATGAGAAAGAACTTCGATAGGATATGAACAGTATATATCTTTGTGACAGGTCCAAGGGCTTTAATGTAATTCTCATTTTTCTGAATGTTTTAGAAAATTTTTTTTAAAGCTTCCCCACTTGTTATTAAAGAGTGCTTTTATTTCCTGGTCATACATCGAATCAGAATCCTCACGGCAAGTTTGGTAATCCTTAGCAGATAAAAGCAAACAGAAATGACCATCATATGTTAATATATTACAGAAATTTAGGTGGTCTTCATGCTAGTTCCACGGTTTTGTAGAATTATCAGAACCAACTAGCTCAAGATCAAGATCTTCGTGGGGTTTATGATCTTCGGATTGTACAGTACCCCTGTACTGATAACGATTTGCACAGTAGAAGAAGAAGAAGAGGTTAAGGAATGTCAAACCTGCTACAAGGAAGTAGAAATTATCTAATCTTCCTGCATTAATATCATTCGTCAACCAACCGGGATTGCCGTTCTTTCTTGTGCTTTTTTGTATTATGGTGACGAGTAAGCTACTCAAGTAACCTGCAATTCCACTGGAGCAACACATAAGAGAATTACCAAAACTTTTCAGGTCATCAGGAAACTGCCTGTTGAGAAATTCAAGCTGTCCAATTGTAGTAAATGCCTCAACTAAACCCAGAATGATGAGTTGAGGAGCTAGCCAGAAGACAGATAGTGATGAAATCCCAAGTGACTGAGGGTGCATTTTGGCTGAATTCCTTCTTGCTCTTTCAACAAAACCAGCAACTATCACTGACAGAATTGAAAATATCATCCCAATTCCTATTCTTTGAAGAAGTGTGATTCCTCCGACATTTTTGGTGATTTTACGAAGAGCTGGGATCGCAATTCTGTCGTATATTGGGAGCCAAATTGCTATTGCGAGCATTGATATAACCGTAATTGAACCAGGTGGGATTTCAAAACCTGGGGCAAGGTGTCTGTCCATTTTCATGGCTTGTGAAACAGAGAACGTTCCTGTTTGTACGAGAATGGGAATGGAGCTAAGGATTCCTGATATCCAAATTGGAATGATTCTTGTTAGACACTTAACATCTTCAACTTGTTGGATGCTGCAGAGACTCCAACGGTCGATGGGAGTTCCGTCAGGCAAAAGTTCATTATCGTCCACCATCATTGCTGCTTTGTTCAAGAATCTGGAGAAAAAAAATAAACAAGTCAAAGTACAGCTGGTGGAATCAATACCCTTAATTATATGATATTATCAACGCATTTTGTTTTGAACTAGAAAATCTTTGATGAAAGAGAGATGCACGGAGTCACCTGAACTGGTTGGTAAGAGGTAGCTTTACTGGAACAATTCCCCTCGGCGGAGGATCATAGAAAATCCCATCCTTATATCCTCCTCCTGGAAGATTAAGCCAACGCTTCTTATAAGCCGCAACAAACACTTGTGCAATGCCTGAAAAGGTGCTGCCTTCTGGTTCAACAATTACGTAAAGTTTTGTTCCCATGAGAAATACAATAATTGAACATAACATAAGCACGGTCGGAATTCCGAATCCAATCACCCAGCTCACTGATTCCTGAATATAAACAACTGCAGTTTGGGTGACTAATACGACCGCCGTAAGCGAGAGGTAATACCAATTAAAGTAGCTGTCGATCCCTTTAGCTCCTTCTGCTGTAGTTTGATCAAACTGATCGACACCAAAAGGGATGCTGCATGGCCTAACGCCGCCGGTTCCCACCGCCATCAAGCTCAGACCCAGCAGCAAAACACCAAATTGAGTGCCGTTGGGACCTTCGCACTGACCGGAAGGTTGCTTTGTCACGTCGCATTTCGGAGGATGAAGCTGCGGCAACCACGCTGTCAAAGTCACGACCAACATCCCCTTACGTTGGATATTATTTGTTTTTGACAAATCAAACAAATTAATCAGTAAATATCAAAAAGTTTTCTGCTTAATTAATTAACATAATAATCAAGAGACCAAGACTTATTAATTCCTTTTGATTAAGTATTATTTATATGTTAAACAGTGTGCGCAAAGAAATGAAGATAAATGAAGTCATACTATTTATACTATTTTAAATTCACTAAGAGTATGTCATACTCGTCTTATTAAAGTCAGATATTAATGAGTTCGTGGATTGGGAGACAAAATTGCGATACCTATTCAGGACTGCCTACACATGGACTTTTCATAATTAATAATTGGCCTAACATAGCCATACTGATTTCTTAATCACATCATTACTGTTCGATTAGCTATGGAGAATAAATTACAAAGACCGAAAACATTTAGTAGTAGAACAACCAAGGGAGGAGCATAGTGAGGCGTTAACCTAGTCTAATTTAGCAGTATCGCAGCCGCGGGCTTGGCATGGTGAGGACTAGCCTGAGCTGTATCATAAATTTGTGGTTATGCCAAAGAGTACAATCAATGATAACAATAATAATAAAAAGAAAAGGGATGATGGCGGATTTGGTAATTGGAAAACTTGTTAGGAAAAGAGAGAGAAAAAAAAAGTACCTACCAGAAAAGATCCAAAGGATGCAAAAGCAATAGTCTTAAATCTGCCGGCATATGCATCAGAGATGAAGGCACCAAACACGGGTGTGAAATTGCTCACACCCCACCAGATATTGATGATGTTTACAGCAAGCACTTGATCAAAATGAAATTGTCCAACCAAATACACCAAAAAGTTTAACAGTATACTGGTCGACGCTAACCTCTCAAATGTCTCATTCCCTGCACATAATTCCGACCGTTGAATTATAGAATTTACAGCTTTAATATTCATACCATGTGCAAAACAGCAATACATTATGTATAGTAGCCGCAATAACAGGCTAGCAAGGAGGAAAAAACGAAACAAGAAGAGAGAAGTTAGTGACCTAAGATGAAAGGCATGGTTTTCCATCCTCTATGTTTCTTCAGGGCTGGCTTCTTTTCCTGCTCAGCTGCTTCTCTTTTCGGTGATGTTGGCTTCGGAAAACATCCTACTACACCGTATAAGCGAGACGAGATTGGCTCTCTTTTATGTTCGGCCATCGTACTTTTCTGCTTAATTAGTTTAGCTTAACTTGGCTTCTTCTATATCTTCACTGTTAGCAAGGCATGCCTTTGCCTATTGACCAGGCTTGCGCTCACTTATTTATACAATGCAGCTGGGGGTAAATTTGCATTTTAATCCCTGTTGTGTAGTGAAATTTCACTTTTAGTCAATTGATTTGTCAACTGTATCACAGACATCCCTAACGGTTCAACGTCGCTGTAGTAGAAATGCAAAAGGAACATTCTATTATACACATCATCATCATCACACAATAAAACCATTCTCAGAGACCGGCACAATAAAACAATCAAACGGTGGTGAGCTCTACACGTCGGCTGCTGATGGTGACTATATCTATTATTTAATTGCACTTGTTTCGTGCTGTGGTGGGGGTTGGTCATTTTGTTTGCATAATTATCATTCTAGGCAATGAGACCTGTAAATATCACAACTGACGAATGACCGATATTAGTTCTTATCTTTAAAGATTAAAAATTTATTTTTAAAATATATTACTTGTAATTTTAGATATATTAAATTTTTTATTAATTATTTTAATTTTTATAAAATACATAAATTCTTTTAGATAATGATCTCACTCACTGCCAATGTAAAAGATATGCCTACTCCCTACTTTTGACGGTTCTCAAAGATATTCCTAACACCAGTCTTGATATTTTATACCTAACAGTAAAGAGAGATTTATTGTCTTTAAAGAAACAAAACCAATGATGAAGTAATTGAAAGACACATAATGAAGTGGTGTGGTGGGGTAATGAATTAGTCCACTGAATGATAAATCCTGTGACTGATCATTCAAACTACACCTGTTGCAGCCAGCACAAGAATATAATCATGGGGGTGGGCATAAAGTGATGGGAATTACAAAAGGGAAAATTCCTGAAAGAGAAACCGATTTTTTTTTTTTTTTTAACTTTCATCTTCTCCAAACCTTATAAAAACGACACCACTTGTGAACAATGTAATGACAAATTTAATTCAAAGGCAAAATGCCATGTTTTATAACTTGATATTGACAAAACAAAAGAGATCTTGTAGACTTTAATCACTCGAGTGCCTATAAAACAATGGCTACTAAAACTTCACTGCGGGTGTTAATCTGTTTTATATTAAGAGGATATATAATTATTATGAGCAAAAAGATATATGTCATTTGTAATCATTCATAAGAAGATATTTGATACTCCTCGAGACATTAAATAGATTCTTCACCTTAAGTGTTGAGAGTTTCACATTTATGCTTTATTTATTAATTTCTTTTTCATTTACTCTAAAGAACCTTGTTTTTATACTTTTACTCTTTGAATTTAAATTTTTAAAAATTTTTCATTAAAGATATAACTAATTGTGTCACCGGAGATAATCGATATAGGTGATTAATTGAAATTTTAAAATTTAATTCATAATTAGATTTCTTAAGTTTAAGATAAATTGTGCATTATTATTTTTTTTGTTAGTTTCATATTAAACTCAATAAGGACAGACGACACTTTAAAAATTTTCTTAAAATTTTAAAATTTAGAATTTACCCTAAAATATAAAATAACCAAAAAAAAAATTATAATAGCAACGAAAGGAGTAAATTTAATATATAAAAAAATAAAATACAGAGATTGAGTGTTGTGTTATATACACACACACTAATTGTATTACACTTTGATCAATGAACAAGTTTAAAATATTTTTCTTACAATTTAATTATTTAATGATGTCATTACTAGTAAGTATTAATATGTATTATTGATAAAAGCAATTGAATTAAGGGAGAAATATACTGCAAGACTTAGAATAAACTTTGTCATAATCAACTGTAGTAAAAAAAATTATGGCATAATTATTTTTTTATTGTTAAACTTTAATTCTTCTTTATAGATAGAGACTTGTAATATGTGTTGTGAGTCAACGAAAACACTGTTTATTCTTTTTTTTTTAATTTAAATATTACTTAAATCATTAGACAATAATACAATAAAACAGAAATAATTTATTTTTTTAATCACAAACAATCAAAAAAATTATTGTTAAGATTTTGTCAAGAGAATCAAGAGCCAAGATTTTGTCATGATGTAAAGAGCCATGTTTAAAGGTAACTCAAGATTCATAAACTAATCAATGGACAAGGATATGACAAGAGTCACAATTAAATTAATCATAATTAGCAAAATCTTTGTACAGGGAAAATTTATCAAAGACGCGATTATTTTTGTTTTAGTGTTTTATATTTTTTTTATAAAATATTTTGATTTATGCATAAAATTATACATTTTAATCGAGTTAAAAAATTAATCAATTATAAACAAAAATTATGAATTAATTTTTTTTCTTTATAATTAATGATTAATGTTTTCTTCTGCGAGTACACATATATTAACAACAGTAAAATTAAAATCGAGAATAATTAAAAATTGAAAATGAGACGAACACTTAAAAATAAAAAAAAAATTAGGTTAAATAATTTACTATATTAATATTAATACGTTGGTATTAATAATATTATAAAATTATTTAATTGGAGATGAAAACATGTTACTTGCTAATCAATATTCAATTTTCCAGACGATTATTACTCATAATATAAAATAAAAGCATAAATTTATTCTTGAATTCCACATGATCCCCTTCATGATGATGAGGCTGAATTAGCTAACTCAACATCGAGGTAGGGTTTCGCCACCTCTGGTCGTACGCTAACCCTGTAACTATAACAACATGAACAGTACAAGAAATAGACAAAGTTAAGAAACCCCATCCCAGATAAAAGGAAATAGAAATAGTCTAATTTTCCGGCATTAATATCATCAGTGAACCAATCAGGATGGTCATCTTTTCCTGTGGTACCATGTATTACGGTGATCATTAAGCTACTCAAGTAAATTGCACTTCCGGAGGAGCAATAGACGAGAGCATTACCAATGCTTTTCATGTTATCGGGGAACTCCTTGTTAAAAAACTCGATCATTCCGATTACAAAGCATGCTTCACTAAGACCCGCCAAGATGAGTTGAGGAGCAAGCCACGCGACGGATAATGGTGAAATACCAAGTTGCTGAGGGTATAAATTGGCTGAAGCCCTTCTCTTTCTTTCAACTAATCCGGCGACTATCATTGATAGAATTGAAAATATGTTCCCAATTCCACATCTTTGAAGAACTGTGATCCCTCCTTCCTGTTTGGTGATTTGACGGAGAGTTGGGACAAGAACATTTTCATAGATTGGAACAAAAAGTACTATTGTAAGCATTGATATGGCCGCCATTGAACCCGGCGGGATTTCGAAATTAGGTCCAAGGTGTCTATCCATTTTCATGGCTTGTGAAACAGTGAACGTCGATTGTTGTGCCATGGCGAGCAACGTAATAATTCCAGCAACAAATATTGGGATGATTTTTATCAAGCACTTAACCCCCTCAACTTGTTGGATGCTGCAGAGTCTCCAATGATTAATGGGAGTTCCATCAGGCTTTAGTTCATCGTCCACAATCATCGCCGCTTTGTTCAAGAATCTGAGAAGAAATTAATTATATTTTTTTAATTGATTGATTAATGACTATATTGACCAAATCCATTCCAAATATGAATAATTGAAGGTTAGATGAAAGAGATGCGTCACCTGAACTGGTGGGTGAGAGGTTGCTTTGATGAAGCAGTTTCCAGCTTCAATGGAGGATCATAGAAAAGCCCATCGTTTTGATCTCCCTCTGGAATCTTAAGCTTGCGCTTCTTGTAAGCGGCAGCACAAACTTGTGCAATGCCCGAAAAGATGCTCCCTTCTGGTTCAACAAGTACATAAATTTTTGTTCCCATGAAAAATAGAATAATTGCACCTAACATAAGCACGGTAGGAATTCCGAAACCCAGCACCCAGCTCACTGAGTCTTGAATATAAACCAATGCAGTTTGAGCAATCAACACGACCACCGTAAATGAGGTGTAATACCAATTAAAGAAACTGTTGCTTCCTTTAACTCCTTTTTCGGTGGTCTTATCGAACTGATCGATGCCGAACGGAATACTGCATGGCCTAATTCCGCCGCTTCCAATTGACAACATGACCAGACCAGCCGCCAAAAGAGCCACTTGAGATTCGTTGGGTCCTTTGCACTGACCAAAAGGTTGCTTTGCTATGTCGCATTTTGGAGGATGCAGCTGCGGCAACCACGCCGTTAAAGTCACTGTCAACATGCCCTGTCGGATGATATTTTCGCAAATTGATCAACGTTAATTAAAAGTGAATACAGAAATATGGAAAGAGATGATAATGAATCAATGATCTATAATATAATTGAAAAGCTAGCTTAAATTAAAATTCAGAAATCAATGGAGGAAAACAGGAAGAAACGTACCATAAGAGTAGCAAAGGATGCAAAAGCAATAGTCTGAAACCTCCCGGCATATGCGTCGGAGATGAAGGCACCAAGCAAGGGTGCGAAATTGGCAACACCATACCAGATATTGATAATGTTTGTGGCAGTCACCAGATTCAGGTGAAACTCTTTTATCAAATACACCATAAAGTTTGCCAGCAAACCAACCGTCGCCAACCTCTCAAAAGTCTCATTTCCTGCACATATATATTTAACTACCTCAATTTTCGTGTACACATCTTTGATTTTGTCGGCAGAACAACCATAAATAGCCGCAATATACAACACACACACACACACACAAATTAGTGACCTAAGATGTAAGGCATGGCTTTCCATCCTGGATGTTTCTTCTGGGATGAAATGTTGCCAGGGTTTCCTTTCCTTTTTGCCGGTGATGATGCTTCCATTCCCCCGCGGTGTATTTTATCCCCGGCCATCGTACTTCTCTGCTTAAATTTGTTCGCGGAGCCTAGCTTATATATTTTCAGCTTGAGCTAGGCTACTTGTTTCTGCCAAATGCACACGTCTTTATATAGGTGTTGCGGAGACCACTCTCTGAGTCTGCACTCGCATTGCAGGAAGAAGGAAGGGCGAAGTCTTTATTTTTTTTTAATGGAAAATTGCTGTGAGCGCCGTTGGATGGAATTCTTCGGATTGGTTACAAGTTAAACCATTTCTATTGATTTTGTCAACACTTAATTGGATGATAGATAAAACTATCTAATAATCAAACTTCCTTTGAGAACGCAAGGAAGACACTAGGATACTCTCAGCGACATTATCATGTTAATAAATAATATCACGTGTAAAATTGTAATGAATAGAAGAAACACACCTAACCAAATTATGTCTTCTTATTGGTTTGGTATTCAATTGTTTTGTTTATCCGAAATGCGAAACCCTCATTGTTATGTAATCTTTTGGCTATATTATTATTAAAATTGCACATATTTGACTGTAGTCACAGACTTCGTTGACTATGACCACAACAATTCGATGTGGGATTGTGACCATGTGACCCATACACAACGAATGAATGAATGAATGAATGAACATCAACCAAAAAACAAAAATTTTTCCAACCGATACAATTAATATCAAGTATATATTCTCTACACCACACGCACTGATGCATATTTTCTTTAAAGCATCAGGTTCATTTTTAAATTGTGTTGCCTACTGGTGACTCCTAACATGGTAAGAGGAAATATATCTTTTAAAGTAAGCCAGCGATTCCAACTGCACATTCCAGCTCTCCATTTTTGACGTTTCTCAAAAACATTCATTTAACATTTGTCTTTACATTCGACACCTCACCTTACTGAGATATCGTCTTTACGGATTATATATATGTCTTATTTGACAAAGAAGCATATTTTTAATAATAAATCAGCATAATATTCCGATCAAGAATATAAAACTTGAAAGGGTTAAGTTTTAAAGCAAGTGCTCAAATAATAACGAAGAAGAAATAATTGAAAGACACGTACTAATAATTATGTTATTCATATTTCTGGGATTTGAATCCTGAAGGGAGATCCTGATCACATGAAGTGCTCGGGCGATTGAATGAATCCGATATTCTACCTGCAGTTATTGCAGTTAGCATTTAAGATTTTTTTTTTTTTTCCTTTCATCATTTTCTCCGAACTTGCAGAAAAAAAAAAAAAAAAACACCTCCTGTCAACACGGGAATGACAAATTTCATAGACAGAATGCATAATTAATCTATGTCTTATCAAACTGTTCGATTATTGTAATTAAGTGGATTAATGACTAACAAATATTTTAATTATTGTATTTTTAATATTAGGTACTTTGGTATAATGGGAATGAAATACTGGGTGGACTGGGCAAGAACACCGATCGAATGGAGTACATGTAAATTTGAAACATCTACGAGGCAGCTACTTCACAATTCTATTTTAATTGTTGGCAAGGCATGGACGCACGGAAGATGATGAATAAATTGTGCACATGATTTTGCGCTACAGAAAGCGAAACGGGCAGCTATCATTTCACCATTTGTAAACTAACAAGTGACAGCTACTATTTTGAAATTAATGGCAAGTGTGCATGTCATAATTCAAAGAATAACTGCAATTATATATATTTATATAAGAGAGAAAAGAAAGTTGGTCCACTTTAGAGTTGCCCTCATGCACGTTTTAGACTGTTAATTACTGTATCAAAGAGAGGATAATTATACAGGATGCAAGAACATATCGCATGCATTCTTGGCCATTTACGCCCTTGAGATTTCAATCAAAACGACTGATATAATAATCCTTTATCCACTGCGTATATCTTGTGATTACACTTGCATGCAGATTGTGGAGATATTGTTATCATCCTGGAGCAAGAACACCGCGTACAGTACATGTAAATTTGAAAAATATACGAGGGAGCTGTATATGTTATTAAATTGAAGTTGCAATTGTGAGTTTCAAAGCTGTCGAACCCCCAACAAATTTTTTTTTAAATTGAAAAGCCACCGTCCACCTGCTTGAAGCCGCCAACACAATTTAAACTCCACCTGGCCGCATGCAGCAGTGTCTCCATCCTGTAGTCACATGCCAATATCCATAAGTAAATCCTAACCACCCCCATAGAATAAAAGTAGCCCATTATTATTAATGACTTCGACCAACATGACATTCACAACTAACGACATTTACATGTTCAATTCCACCAATGACAGCATGGTTTGGGCTGTTTCAAATTGGGTATCTCTCCTTCTTGATGCGGAAAAACAGTTATTGTGTTGGGTGAGGTTTAGAGCCCCGCAGGAATTCCATTGAGGAATAAGATAACAACTGAGATGCGTTATATTCATTCAACAAATACACCGGAAAGTTTGTAATTAGCCCAAATGACCCTAATCTCTCAAACGTCTCATTTCCTGAGGCACAAAATCTATTAAACTCCCATATCAATTGCTTTTAATCAAGCTTTGGATTTCCATCCTAAGGGCTTTCTATGCTTTGAGTCAGAAGTTGATGAAACAGCACCTTTCTCTTCCCTTGGTTTGGAATGTGACTGTGAAGACGGGCTAGCAGTGCGTTTTCTGTTGTCTACAACATCCACTGTTTCTTCTTCTCAGCTTCAACTGGGTTTTAATTTGATATTGAACAACCTGGAAAATGAAGAAGATACTTTGAATGCAACAATAACACTGTATTAGATTGTTTATCTTCAGAAATAAAATACACCGTACAAAGTTTTTATACATAGATTAACTACAGGACAAGAAAATAAAAGATTCCTAAATGATTCAAGCACTTAACCTCCAATGATTAATGGGAGTTCCATCAGGCTTTAGTTTATCGTCCACTATCATCGCCGCTTTGTTCAAGAATCTGAGAAGAAATTAATTATATTTTATTAATTGATTGATTAATTAATTATATTGACCAACTCCATTCTAAATATGAATAATTGAAAGTTAGTCGAAAGAGACGTGTCACATAAACGAAAGAGATGTGTCAAATGAGCTGGTTTATAATAAATGAAATAAGTTTTATTAAATTTTTTAATTACATTAATAAAATTATTTTAATTTTTTTATCACATCAATCATAATAAAAAAATTTTATTTAAAATTTTTTTCTTAACGAATGAATGATCATAAAAATAAATAAATATTCTAACTCATAAAATTAATTTCGAATGTATATTCCATGCACCACTCACACTTATAAATGTTATCTTTAAAGCATAATTAATATAAATTAATAACTAAAATTAATATGAACTACGAATTATGAACAATATGAATTTAATTTGTTGGTTAACAATATAAAATTAAATGTAAAAATAAACATAAATAACAATCTTAATTATTATATTTTGGTGGGATTATGTATTAAAATTTAGTTAAAAAATAAAGATAAATCAATTCGAGGAAGAGATCGACTCTCTTCGAAGTAAGTGCTCCGAATAATGAAAAAGCCAATTACTCGTAATTTTAAATAATAAAGTGGGATAAATTATTAAAAGAAAAAACATAATAATTACTTTATTCGTATTTGTGAAATTAAAATCGAATAATATTTGATCATTTAAAGTGAGCGTGTTAATAAATAAATACGATAAATAACTAATTTTTGACGATTCTTCGTCGCTTAAAATCATTGTGACGATAAATAAATATGATAAATGACTAATTTTGAAGTTAATTATTTAATTTATACTTATTGCAACAATTATTAAAGACTTTTTTATTTATTATTAATTTGTGTCTTTCTCTCCTCATTCTATTGACTGATTTTATCATTTTCTTCCGTTGACCTGATGATATTGTCGTACGTAAAACTGTTTCATTAATTTTTAGTGCATTGCTTGTTAAACAGCTTCATTTCATGTGCAAATAGATTGACCCAAAGCAGTTTCCGTGTGAGTCTATGAACAGCAGCTAAGATCTAACAGTGGAAATTCACGTAGTCACATTACTCCGATGAGCTTTCTGCAAATTATCGATCATCGAACTTGACTTCATTAATTTTCGACATCTGGGTTTGGTTGACTCCATGTTATTAATTAATGCTATAGAGTTTGTCGGTATATGGCTATTGCTGCGTTAGTAATCAACGAGTCAGAAATTGGGGTGCAATTCAAGGTGCAGGTCCATTTTCAAGGCCTTGTGATTTGCAATTTTGGTCCAGGACTGAGTGGGTATGTATGTTGCAGAGTCTCGATCAACCAGAAAATGGAACTTGGGCCCATATCATTGATTGAAAGCCGAGTGGACTCTTCTTGTCTCGCTTAGTTTGGTGCTCGGTGGAAGCAAGCAATGCAAGAACCACCGATCACGTTTGGCTTTGGATTTGCTTTCATCATAACTTTAAGTCAATTCATACCACAACCCCATCCATACTTCTGTTCTCTCACTTTCTTGCCGACCACACCGCCGAACTGTAACATCAAATTATCATCAGTCACCGCAGTCCGGCAAAAGCAAGAAGCTAGCTGTACCTCTGGCTGGCTTGCTATGACAAGGACAACCATGGCTTTCTTCATTATCATGTCACCACATGAACAACTAATCCAATTTAGTTAGGACATATTCGGAATCAAAATGTACAAATGGGTCATTACAATTTTACTGCAACCTAAAGAAAAGGACCCTTTATGATTACACAGAAGTTAAAGAGACAACAAAGGCGTGCTTTCTGCTGCAAGCCTTTCTAACCCTGGCAGGCAGGCAGGGCATCGTATCGATCATGCAGACAAATTAATTAATCAAATTCAGATTCGAGATCTACCTTATCGTTAATGGAGTTTTGAAGTAAAAGAAATCACAGACAAGGTAGTCAGTTATCAGGTGTCTCATTCTCTTCGGACAAAGTAAACGAACGAGACTGTTGCTCTTTTCATGATCACGAATCACGTGCAGTTGATTTGCTTCAAAATGAATCCAACGGTCTTGAGGTTGAGAGAGGCCACGTCTCTTCCAAACAATAACACGGGGGATAAGCCCTTTTTGGCCCGGCCTTATCTCAATTTCTGCACCGGGGTTATAAAATATGGGTAGTGGGTCCATGTTTGTTTGTATATTTGCTTAAAATAACATAATTTATCCGTTTTATCAAATAGGTCCCTGAATCCTTTTGAAATGGCAAACTACCTCTATTATTGAATTTCAATCATGTGAAAGTATATATCATTCTTGTAATGTTTAATTTTAACTAAATTAAATATGATAAAAGTAAAATATATCACAAGGCTAAAGTCCTTTTTTTTTTTTTTGCTTTACTTAAATATTTAATTTGTTAAATTTATTTATTTTAAATAATTAAGTATATTTTTTAAAATTTAATGAGAATTTTCAGATTTCTTTTTGTTTTCTAAGAATAAAATTAATATCATAAAAAAATTATTTATTTTATAACTAAGAAATGAAACCCTTTTTATAAAATATGGTTTATGAATATAGATTTTATAAACCGTCAAAAAAAAAATAATTTTATGTATTTGTTTTAAATTCGGTAAAAAAATTAACTATATATGTTTGTTTTAAAATGAAAATTAAAAAACTTATGTAACACTAAGAGATTATTTTAATTATTTGATGGTAATTAGAGATTTATTTGATATAAATAAATAAATAATATATTTTCATAAAATTATAAAAATATGGGTACTGTAATGTTAATATTCCATCCTTCACCTCAACCCCTTCTCTTAAATAATAAAAAACAAAACGAAATGAACTACAAAAGCGATGGGTGAAAAGCCAATAATAAACAAATACGGTTTCCAAAGAGATCACTGGTCTACGATCATATTAATGTGTTTTACGCTTCAGTGGTATTGTTCGTTACTTGCCCAGCTGACTTGATTCCATAACCATTGCCTACGCGCGTCTTCATAACAGCATATTGAGCGGGAAGTGTTCTAAGAAATGCCTGAACCATCATGGTCTCACTCATCACCGCTTCAAATTACTTCCTTGCCTCCGCTTATTCGCTCACAGATTTGAATGACCATACATTTCCTTCGCGGTTTTTTGTTTTTAACCCAAGAAGAAGAGTGAGAAAGCAAAAAAAGCTTGTTTCATTGAATCTTGTGGCAGCAGGGGTAGAGAGAGGAAGTGGTGGGTCCTTTTTGGGGTTTCTCGAGGGGAGGAAGAGGAATTATAGGGATTCTAGTAGTTGGTGTGGTCGGTTTGTGAGGAGGTGCAAGAAAATTTGGGACAGTGAAGGAGATTTTTCTTTGGAAACTGAGATATTGGAGTTTATGAAGAACTCAGAAAATCCACAGGCGTTTCCAAGCAAGAAACAGTTAATGGATGCTGGAAGAGTGGATCTTGTGGACGCTATTGCGAGGCAAGGTGGGTGGCTTGCTTTTGGTTGGGATTTTGATGATGAAGATAAAGAAGAAGAAGAAGAAGAACAACAACAACAACAACTAGAAGAGGTTCAGGAAAATAAGGTTACAGATTGCGATTTGACAATGATGAAGGAATACAACAATGGGACTCGTCAAGAGAGGATTGAAATTGGTGAAAAGAGCAGTGCTTTGGAGGGCAATGAAGTTAGAAGATACGGGGTTTCTTCTTTTGCTGTTAATTCTTCTTGTTTGGCTTCCTCGTCTGGTAGATCATTGTGAGGTTTCTAATTATTAGATTATTTATTGTTAATGTTGGTATCACTAACTGTTTATGATTTGTGGATTAAACGTTTTAGATCCTTGAAACAATGAAACTAAAGTCAAAAGGATTTCTGGGAAATCAGCCTAGAGTTTTGAGATGTGATCTTAAAACATCTTGATGTTGAGGATACATTTTGCCAATATTTTTCATTTTCACTCTTACCATATGCAGAGTAAAATAGCTGCTAGTGTTAAATCCTTTAGCTCAAATAAGTTCTTTTCATGCATATTCATTCCTTTTGCGTATAAAGTAATTAGCGCTTAGTGAACTCAGCAGAAAAGAAAAATCTCATTTCACTCCAGACTCTTGTAATGTTCCAAGTATTCATTCTTTCAATTTGTATTAAGCTACCAAATAAGTTGGTAAATTTCTTGTAAGGTCCTTTAATACATATGATATGTTTGTTCAGGAAAGAAGCCACTGGGGATGATTTTGGGATTGAGGGTATACTAAGTCGGTTAGAGAAAGAAAGGAATATAAAATTTGGATTTGGTTTAGAGAAAGGGAACATTGCTTGTGTCCTAAGTGATGGTGTTAAAGATGATTGGCACGCTGAAAACTCAAAAAAGGAGGTAAGCTGGTTTTGTTACTTTTAAATCAGTTTTATTTATCAGTCGCCTTTTCTATCTTGTAAAAATGAGCAGAATTGTCAATAATATCTTAGGTTTCTCAATTTATTAGTATTAGAATATATGGAGGTTTGATTAGGATATATATTTTTCTCATCTTAGAATTGTTGGATGAATCTGGAACTGTATTTTAGTTCTTCCTTGGGTAAATAAACCTGTTTTATCTTGTAAATAATCTACTGTTTGGTAAAGTGGCAGTCACATGGCCTTTCTAAATCATAACTTGTTGTCCCTGTTATATTGTAAAAGACAGTTGCTGGCCTCGGAAGAATTAGCAAGCTTGCATCATTAAACCCTGGTGGAGGCATAATGAATCATTCAGGTGGTAAGCTCACTCAGAACGCATCTCCCACAGGCCATGATGGATTAAGAAAGTCACTTAAACAAGAAACATGGAGAACTTGGAGCATTCAAAGGGCAGGGTTTCCAGACATGGAATTTGAAGGTGTAGTCCCTTTGCTAATTTCTGGTGGCATAATGGCTTGACAGTATGGATCAACTAACCTCTATTTAATAGTACACTGTACAGCTGCTGAAATTGCTTCCAATGGAGAAACAATGGTTGTGTCAGGGGATGAAATACTGGAACTAAGAGAAGGTGGTGATGAACATTTGAACAAGCAGGAAGAACTGAACTCTTGTCCCCAAGAGATTAATCATAATGATATACGAAGTCGTCTTCAGCATTTGGAGCTGGAGCTTTCATCTGTGCTTAACACGTTGAGGTCAAACACGTGTGAACTTCCTTCACAGGAGGTGAGTGATCTGATCTTTATGTGCATGAATGTGGGAAAGTACTAGTGTGAATGGTTGAATAAACAAATTAAACAAGTTGTTGAGGCATTTTAATTGTGTGAAAATTAGTATTGAAAGCAATATGATTTAGTTCATAAAAGGTGGACGATTGAAGAATTTTATGACATTAATTTTGGTCAATAGCTTATCAATCATGATCATGAATTTGTCACATTTTTTGATCCTGCTATTTATCTGATTTGTCACAAGCTAACTAAACCTAAGCAAATATTTCCTCCAAATAAAGTTATCTTTCTCTCAAAGAACGATGTAAAGGTTTATTGTTTTGTTTCTACAAATATATTTACTATTCAAACTTGGAAGATTCATTACTGTATGCAATTTTTCATTCAAAAGATATCCTGTGACAATATTTTGAATTCTCTTATCAGCAGATTTAAATAAATTTTTGAGCTTGCTCTGCATTGTTCTATATGGTTATGAAGGCTCATCTGATGATCTTCAGGAACTTTCTGATGCTTGGGAGTTCCAAGAAAATGAGATCATGAATGCTCGAGATAGATTAAGGTCAACACGTGCAAAGTTAGCAGTATTAGAAGGAAAGATGGCATTGGCAATAATGTATGCACAATTTCTGTACATTCAACAACATATTCCTCTTACTTCATTGATGATGTCTCGTTCTTATGTTCTGCAGTGATGCACAAAAGGTGGTCGAAGAGAAACAAAAAAGGATTGATGATGCTCGCAGAGCATTACGACTTATACGTACTGCTTGTATAGTTTGGCCTAATTCAGCCTCAGAAGTGCTCTTAGCAGGATCATTTGATGGTTGGGCTTCCCAGGTTCGACCCTAATATCAAATGCTAATTTTGATGTATATTTTCTTCTTGAATTCCTTGATTGGGAAGTCAAGTCTTGTGGTTAATACCAGCAATAACAAATGACGCTTTTTTGTGTAATTTTGGCTAAATGACGCTTTTTTGTGTAATTTTGGCTTTGTCATATCCTTTTGCCTATTTACTTATACTTTAGAAGTTATTATAACAGCTGCTTCTATAATCTGTTATGAAATAGTTTGATTGTCTTGAATCAAGGTAACTGAGCTAGTTGGTTCAACTGGTTAAACCTCTTGGGGTGGAACTAGAGGTCTGGGGTCTGAACCCTTCTCTGACCGGCTTGGGTTGGGAATTGGGTTATAACTAAATAAATAAATAAGGTTAACCAAGCTTGAGTTCAGGAAAAAACTGATCAAAGTAAAAGGCATTGGTAAATCAAGAAGACAACAGAGAAATTGCTGCAAGAAAACTGAACCTGGGTGATGTGTAGTTTTCCGTAGGGAAAGGGGAAAAAATTGTATGGGGTGCTAAGGCGGTGAATCAAGTTGAAAGTAAAAGTCTGTAACACTAATCTAGGGATTTGCTTCTTTCAGGGTGGGTTAAGCATTCATTTACCATTTTTTTAGGGACAGCTTTCCCATAGAAACAAATAATTGATATTTCTTCAGTGCCTTCCGCATGGTTCAACAGTTGAATGATTAATAAATTGTATTATGTTCTTCCAAGGAGAGAGAATACTTTTAATTTGTGATTAAATTGTTAGTATACGATTATCTTTGTTGTTTTCATATGCAAGATAAGTATGGATTCTTCGTAATGGCACATGTCAATGTGCTATCAATGTGACACCAAGTTACAGAAAGGTCTTGCCATTTCAAAAAAGATAAAGATGGTTCAGAAACACATAATTTGGATGACTTTCTGGTTTTTTCTTAGAACATTTGAAACCTTTCTTTTTACAGGGCTAAGCATAGTTCTTCATATATTGTTATAAATTCTTATTTTCTACTCTGCAGAGAAAGATGGAGAAGTCAAGTACAGGTATATTTTCTTTGAGCCTGAAGTTGTACCCTGGCAGACACCAGGTAGGCCATTTTCTCAAACTTGATAATGATTTTATATATTAAATTTAGCACCTTCCTGTTATGAGTAGTACTAATTATTCTTACCTTTTGCTGCAGATCAAGTTCATTGTTGATGGTGAATGGAAAATTGATCCCTTACGCCCTATCATTAACAGTAATGGATACGAGAATAATCTACTAATTATCATGTAAAAACACTCACGCATGCGAAATATATATCTTCCTATGAAGATGAAGAGGAGATCATACTGCATGTTTCTTTTCCTCCTCCTATGGCTTATTTTTCTTGTAAACAAATAGAATGGGTAGCTGATGCTAATTTTCTAATGATTCTTTGACACTAGATGATCTGTATAAGCAACATATTAGATGTTTCCACCTCATTTCTTTCATTTTTTTTCTTCTTTTGTTTTGGTTCTTTGTTTTGTTTGATATTGGAAAAGCTCTGTAATACAACCTCATCTAATGTATTCATTTTTTTTAAAGAGAATTACTACTACCCATATGTCATATTTCATCATTTATGAATTTGTTAACCTTTCGAGGGTTTTACCTGTACGTGAGGGTACCATCATATAGACACAATTAAGTTTTCTATTTTGGTCGCAGAAAATACGTGGCTAATTGCTGTTGAAATCCAATCATGTTTCCCAAAGCAGCATTAGAAGTTAATCGTTGAAGGTTAGTCTATGTATGGCAGTCACACAGAAGCAGGAGAGATGGCCAAAGAGATCAGCATATCTATGATGTTCAATCTGGGTTGGTTTGTTTTTCTTATCGAAAACTCAAACCAGTTGGGAAGATTACATCTCGAAATTCCACAAACTCTCAGCAGTTAGAGTTGGCATGTGTAACCCTTCTGCTAAGCTAAAAGAAGCTGACACCTGATAGAAATTAAAGACAAAAAGTTTAAGAACATAAATTACCAAGAACAGTAATCACAAAACACCAAAATTTTTGAGCTAACTATGAGATTCTCTCGAGTGAAACAAGAAGAGAGTGTTTTGAAATATTTTCTTGATCTAGTTTAGGGTCTTCAATACATCTCGACTAGAAATCTACTGAATCCAGCAGTATGACAGAGTATAAAGAAACTGCTTTCGTATTATCAGCCATTCATATTAGATTATCCACATGGACTGAACGAGTTCGCATGAACCACACCGCACTATAGCAGTTTAATTGAGCAATAAATTCTAGGTTAACTTAGCTTCACTGAAAAAGTGAAAGAAATGTTAACTTCACCTACATAAATTATGGGAAGCGCTGGTATTGATCTTGGCACAAATCTTATTTTCCAGAATACACTTATAATTACGTGTCAATGTATGGATTTCACTTTGTTGTACTAAAAGTATAGTCAAAACCAAAAGAATTCAATCCCGTTAATGACACAATACCGGAAATCTACTGGATACATGCAAGAGTGAAATCTGCAATGGTAACCTATACAGTAGTAACATACCCTGCAACGCAGAGTAGTGTGATTATGCAAGCTATCCGCAGTCCAGTGCACAACACTGCTGGGTAAAATTAATCACACCACACAGAGATGCAGTGTATCGACATACACTAAGGCGCAAGCTAGGCTACTGAATTTACTATGTCTGAATAGATCAACATCAACTAGACATATATCCTGTTCCAACAGAAGCCTAAGAGCCTGTACTAATTCATTCCAGGTCCAGAAGAGTAAATCCATTCAAGTGTCTGAATCTGGCAAACTTACCCTTCCTATAAGATGCATGCCACATGATCTAGGCAGATTCTTACAGAGCATCTAATGCTATGACCTAGAACCAGCACAGATAATTCCATTGTTAGGTTCTTTTCTACCCTTTCTCAGTTCATTCCTATTGCCATCCCTGTAATCCCATTCTAAAAACACAGTACATCTATTGCCATCACCAAAGCTTTGCCAGTTAGAGTATGGCTACATATAAAGGCAAAACTTGGGTAGATATCTAGAAGACATGAAGCATTAGAAGAGATCACCTTTTTACACCCAAATCATAGAAAATTAAATATTTGTGCTCACGATCATAAGCGCAACAAAAACAAAAGATATTTTTCAGCTATGCCGGGGAAACTACTATGAGATATAAATCATAAATGGGAGTTACATACCTTACATCTTCCATCTCTGTTTAACGGGGATTTCCGCAAGCAGTCAAGCTCCAAAGCGTTCCTTGACATCTCATAAGAAGCTCTTATAACATCACCGTCAAGAACACTTTTTGACATGGCCAACTCCCATGAATTCATCCCAAAATTGTAGCAAGGCTCAAATGTGATTAACCCTTCATGCACATAGCTATACTTCAACTTCAAGTTTCTGGAATCAAGCACATAGTTTGCTGATATCTTGTTCTTAGGATCGAGCACAAGTGTCCCGTCCAAGATTGTCCTGTTTTTGCCCTTGATGTGAGTGTAAGTCATGTTCAGCTGCTTCTCTAGTATCCTGGCTGCGTTCATGAACTGGAGTCGAACATCCTGCAATATGACCCATTATTTTCGTAATTTCAATAAATCCCACAGCTCCATTTATTTGCTGAGAAATGTCAGGATAAAATACTTATCTTAGCTTTTTACTGTGTTTAATTTGGAACCCAAATGACAAACTCCGTTGATGAATTGAAGCTTGTGTCGCTAATGAATTTCTTTTCCCTTTTTTTTTGTGTGTGTGGGTAAATGTTAGTGATGCCTGCTTAAAGTAGGCCCAGCTTCCGCGGCGACCGTTCCGATCAAGCCTTTCTTACTTACTGACATTACCGCGTTCATCTTTTCTTTCTTTCGGGCCTGAGAGAGCGTTTTCAGAAAAGACAGTGAAGGGGTTGGATATTGTGGTAATACTTGTGAAAACATAAGTTGCAACCGGCTGCTGCCATGTCACATCAGCTACAGTGACCTTTTCCCGGCGCCATACACGGTGGCCCGGTAAGTAAGTGGCAATTTTTTAAATATTATTTTCCTTTATTTATTTATTTTTTGCCCAAAAAATGTGAACATACAAAGTGTCTTCAAAAGGAACAACAGTATACAAAATTGACATGGGAACAATGTTTTTACAGCATTAACAGTGAGAGCTTGGCAATATAAACATGCCAAGTTCTGTCTATTGTGAATGATCTTCCGCGTGTGCTTCTATGCTTTCTTATTTGTACCTTTCTGCATCCTTTTTGTATGTCAAGTTGTGGGAAATTTTGTTTGGATTCAGAACCCAGATAATGAAATAACGGGGGACAGAATCATGAGGCATCGGCTAGCACATGCATGCATCAAGTCTGGGAAGGGAGACGGTGTGCGTTTGGCATATGTGAACCCACTGCCGCAGTTAACTTCATAATTGGGTTTGTTTAGTACTTCATCACCTAGATTCACTGCTTCGGGATTAGTTTGATCACAAGTATTTCCCAGACCAAGTTTACCATGTTCACCCCGTTCTCTGCTATCATATTGATATAGAAAGGAGACAATTTAGCAAGGGAACTAATGTATGAATAAGTCAACTAGATTTACCTGTTACTATAGCAGAGTGCTCAGCTCCAGCAGCAATCTGAACAACTTTCACCCCATCAAGGCCAGGCACTTTCTCCAAAGCAACTTCATTTGAATTTGCTGGAGTTCAAAAAAACAGACTCATTTCTAGATAATGTAATCAGATAGCAGCTTCCAATAAAAAATTTCCTTGAATAACTATGGGCAGTTTGTCATTTCAATTTAGTAATTCGAACTTAAACTGAAATTGCTTTCCCATAAGATAAACTAGAAATATAATGCAGATGAAATTTTCTCATCAGATTTTCTTTTAACATTTTTGAAATGATCGAATTTCAAAAAGTCTTCGATGTCCAGATGCATTACCAGATAAATGATTTCTGGGGCTCACTTTCTCAACATCACTTAGCACACCATGGTGGGAGCTATCAAGCATAAAACCTTCTCCATCACCTGTATAGTATAAATAAGATGCCATGAAAATGTCACAAACCACCTACTTCTTAACTGGAAGAGGAATAGATTGATTGATCACGAGACCTGGATGAAGAAAAGAAATAAACAAATATACCTGTTAATACTAACGTATGATTCCATCCAAAATCAGCCTGAACGAATGATGGAGATAAAGGCAAAGATTGAGGAGAGTGAACATCAGAAGTGCTATTGAACCCTCTTCCCCAAGTGTATAGATGTCCATCAGCTGATACAATGGAAACAGCACAAGGAAAGCAGTAAGTGGTTCTAATTGAACATCCCTTTTGTGAGCTTAACCAGAGGTTGAACCTTTTCCCATTTAAATTTTCTTAGCTAATCAGATGGTCTGCTTGACTACTCAGTATAAATTCATGATCCAAAACATTCTAATGCTACCAATTATATGTCGATTCTGTGCCATATCAAACAAGAGAAAAGTTGAGTGGACCCACCAGACAATTTGCATTAATGCCCGCAATTTTAACATCTTCAAATCCGTTAGTAACTTCGGGAAGGCTAACTGATCTGATCTGAGCCGATCCGATCCTTTGAGATACCCAATTGACCTCGCTTTCCAGATCCAAATCCATTAACTTGGTTTTCCAAACAATCTGCACCAGACTGAACTTATTAAAGGATGAAGGCCCAATTTTCCTGCAAAACCTTCTGCTCTTTCATACATCCAACGAGTATCCAATAGTAAAATATCACATCCTCAGTTGTCCCAAACTGTTTATCATCTCAAAATCATCACTCGAAATCTTTTAAGCAATTTTCAACAGATTAACTAGGTGGGATGTTGTCTCTTATGAAGCCTAGCCTCCAAACAATCAATTTTCACATATGAGCAACAAATTACTTCTTTTTCTTTAGATTTTTCATGATTTTCTAGTTTAATGAAAAAAGTATCACATATCCTATAGTTTCTTGAAGACACAATGCTAAAGCATATAAAAAGGGACGCATGAATCCCATTCAAACCTGTGCCTGCAACAAGAACCCAAATGTCAGCATTTGATTGACACTTGAAATTCACAAGGAAGATCAAGAGAGATCAAATTGAAGACCAACAAACATAAGTGCCCACAGCAGATTTTGATTGCTGAAATAAGAAGGTATTAGGCCTTTGGCCAATTATAGGTTTGCAAAGAACTATCCAAGAAGGGTGAAGGTCAAATCAATAAGCATTTGTAATGCTTCAATTTGGTGAAATGAAGTCCAAAGCACAAGCGAAAAATGGCAAAGGGAATTTGGGGGACAAGATGTGATCAAGGTTGCCGGAGGAACTTAAACCCTCTCCTACTCTGTTAAAACTAATGAAGACACCTCAAATGACCAAATGTTTGTACACATAGCAAAATGTCTCTCATCATAGTCATGACTCTGCGCAATTGAAGTAAGCCATTGTCTGGTTGCTGAGGGAAAAAAAATAAAATATCACAAAAGTTGGACCTTGTATCCTTTACCCTCATTCAGTTTGCTTACATAGAACTTTGACCACAGCTAACATAGAGTTGCATTACTCTGATTTCAAACAGATTTTGATTTTTTTCCGATCACTTGAACTGAAAATCAACTTAATTTAGTCCAATTCAGTTACTGTAGCCAAAACCACAAGTAAGCAAATTATATCTTCTTCTCAAGCAGTTTCTCAGCAGCCAAACAAGACAATTTTTCGGTTCGCCTAATCCTTTACCCCTGTCAAGTAGCTAAAAAAAAACCCAATAATAAGAAAAAAAAAATCAAAATTTGACTCTGCTTTCTAAATTAAACGACAAAAGAAGATAAAAAAAAACTAAATATAACCAAATTTATACCTTTTGGGATTCAATTTATGCCGAAGGACACATCAAGGGATTCAACCCCATAACTATCACGGCAGGTGGCGGCGTCCGCTCGGCAGGTGGCGGCATCATCGTCAACGATCGTAGGCATTAGAGGAGCGAGATTGTGAAGTCGTTGTTGGGCTGAAGCGGGTCGCGGCAGTAGAGGTATCGCTTGTCTCTCTTGCGACTCATGTTTCAGTTGAACTGAGATCTTACCTGAGCCTCAGAGGCTGAGTTAGCACTTCACACTCACCGTCAGTGGCGGGGTTAACTCGGACGTGGCGGTTAACTGATTTCCTTAGATTATGAAACGTCTGTCGTTTAATGTTTCAATCGCCAATCACCACTGTTTCTGCTCCAAGTCCTCCCACCTTCTATAATTTTGAATTTTAATTCAAGATAACATTTTGTTTTATCTGTATGTTATCACCCCTTTCAATCCCTTCAAATCTTCATATAAATCCGGCTAATAAGGACAAGTAAATGAATCCATAAACCCATATCTTACAGCCGCTTCTCAAATCCCAAACAGAACTTTGGTAAATCCTCCCGCTTTGTTTGCACCTACGGATTTTGCTATATATCCCATTATCCATACCCAATTAAATACACTTTTCGCTCTAGAGTTAGCTTATAATCTTGAATTCGATCTCGTACATTCAATCAGATTCAGCTTGGTACATTGTTTGTTTTATTTTTTCTTTGGTTTTTGAAGTGTAAAGGTTAGTGCTAATTCTCTTCACTTAAATTCCTTGCGTGCCAGCTGCAGTTCTCGGTAGATACTGCAATTTCAAGCTGAGAAAATTGTCAAGGAGATAGTGAATGAAAGTTCAGAACATACAGAATCTCTCAAATCCCATTTTGATGGAAAGCTGAAAAGCAATTTTAGTAACTTCAATGGCTTCCTCTGTTTCACCACTAACCTTTGCATTCTTTAATACAAAACCCCATCTCAAAATCTCACCAAAAATTGTTAACTATCCTCTCGTTTCCAGCGAGAAACAATCACTTTCCAAGTCAAAACCTTTTCTCGGATTTAATAATCACCTCCATTTGGGTCCTCTCGTTTCCTCGTATGTATCTGCAAGAGCTTCTTCTTCAGATAGGTTTCTTGATAATTTAACTGAAGAGGAAAAGATTCTGCCTTTCTCTGAGGGAAGTCTTGTGAAATATATCTTATGGGTTGTGGTTTGGGCTTCTTTATCTCTTGTTTGGTTCGCTACTGCTGGTGATGCCAATGCTGCTGTTGACTCCATTAGAGCTTCGAGTTTTGGCTTCAAGATCGCCACAGCCTTAAGGAGTTCGGGCTGGCCGGATGAGGCTGTGGTCTTCGCCCTCGCTACGCTCCCTGTAATTGAGCTTCGTGGGGCTATTCCTGTTGGTTACTGGATGCAACTCAAGCCTGTGTTGTTAACTATCTTATCTGTCCTTGGGTTAGTTTTGATTTATTCTCTTTAATTTCTCATTTCGAAGATGTTTTGCTTCAATTTGTTAAAGAACAGATTAATTTTATGGTTTAATTTAGGTTTCGAAATAGATTACATTTATGAATTTGATGATACAGATACTTCACTCCTACGACAAGTTTTTATTACTTTACACAGTCCCATTTGCTTTAAGTTCATGTATCAGCATCTATATTCATCAAAGCAAAACTATTTTTTTGACAAAAAATTCTTTGGGTTTTTTTCTTTCATATTCGTTTATAGGTTTAACAGTTTGTCGATTGTATTTTCAGACGTAGAGTAGTCTGTATAATTTGGTGCAGAAGTGCACAATCATTGAGGCAAGTGATCAGCTTGAACTTTGACTAATTTTGGATTAATTGTAGGAACATGGTGCCTGTACCATTCATCATACTTTATTTGAAGAGATTTGCTTCATTCCTAGCTGGGAAAAACCGGTCTGCATCTCGGTTCCTTGATATGCTATTTGGGAAGGCCAGAGAGAAGGCTGGCCCAGTGGAAGAATTTCAATGGCTTGGCCTTATGCTTTTTGTGGCTGTGCCATTCCCTGGAACGGGAGCATGGACAGGAGCTATCATTGCTTCCGTTCTGGACATGCCATTCTGGTCTGCTGTATCGGCCAATTTTTTTGGTGTTGTGCTTGCTGGTCTTCTAGTGAACTTGCTGGTGAACCTTGGTCTCAAGTATGCCATTGTTACAGGTATAATTCTTTTTTTAGTATCCACTTTTATGTGGAGTATCCTTCGAAATATCAAGAAGTCTTTCAGCTCATCAGATTGATGTAATATTGGTGATTCAAATTAATTTTTATTGCATGGTGATAACTGAAAATCTCACTTTTTTTTAAATTTTCTTTGGTCACTTGTATCATCTTTCCCTTATTTGCAAGCTATGATTCTGCCTACATTGTTTCTCTTTTAGATTTGTTCACATAATCTGTGCATTCTTTGGCATGATTTTTGGTAAAAAGTATGAGACAGATCCATAAAAATTGAATTTTTCCACTTGGATAGGACATTGTAGTTTTGATGAGAACATGAATTACACCTGATATCCTTTTCTTTTTCCAGACCATGAAGTAACAGCATGCACAAATAATGTTTGTGAATAATTAAAATATATTCTTGTGGTTAGAAAAGCACTGGAGAATACACATATTTATAAAGTGTGTTAACTGTGGTTTATATTATCACAGTCCCACATTGTTTGGTGTATGATAATTTTGATTGTGCAGGAGTAATATTTTGATGGCCGTCCTGCTACACTATCACAACCCACGATATGTAATCTAGTAGAAATGGCTAGTATGTGTGAATGTTATCCAAATCCTAAATTAATCTTCTTTTTGTTTGAAAGAAGTTAATTGAGTAAGAATTAGTTGAGCAAAAATGAGGTAGGTTGAGCTATTCAAGTCAAATAAAAATCTGTTAGATTTCGGATAAAAGTTATTAAGGTTGCAAGTGACAGCAATAATTTGTTACTATTTTACTTTAAATAACTTATAACTTGTGTCAAAAAGAAAACTAAAGTTTGAGTTATCAATAAAATAAAAAAGAGAAACTTTTCTCTTAAAATTCATCGTTTTTTTCAGTTTTTAAGTTTGCTTAATAGATTTTAGTTTGTTGATAGTTTCTTTTAAGTTTTATTTCTTGACGATTAGATTTTAGTTTTCAATAGTATGTCCCAATCAAGGTAATATTTTTCTTTTCTTATTGTAAAACGATTGACAGCTCCCTGTAAGTAACGAGGGGGTGGTGGGGTGCAAATTGGTCAAGTTGAATTCCGTAAGTTATATTATGTCAAATTTGGAAAGTCATGGCTGCAGAAAATTTCTGGGAATCCATGTTTTTATTCAGAGGCTGAAAATCCTAGCAGGCACTTGTACTTTGGAAACTCAATTCACCTCCCTACAAGGCCCCAAATCAGCAATTGAATCTTAAAGTGTATTTTTTTATCTCTCTTGTATTCTAGCCTGGAGTCCCTTTTCCCATACTGTTACAGGACTGCAGAGGCAAATTATCTGCAAAAGAGGTCTCTATGTTTTGCGTTGGTTTTATGTTGGGGGATAAAAAGAAATGTTATTGTGGCGTGCAGTCATTGCCTAATTCCTTTGTCACAATTTTACATGTATATAATGGAGTGAATGTAGATGTTTTGGTTTTAAGATTGTCTTTCCTTTCTGTAGTAGCAACTGACCCATAATTTAGATCATAGGGATATATGGAGAAGAGTTAGAAATTCCACACTCCTATCCTTTTAGCTTCATTTCGCAGCATGAGTTATTCTACTATATCCCCACTAGGGTAGTTATGGAGAAAGCTTAACAATTTTAAGGAGAACCTCCCTCCCTCTTTTTTCAATATTGATAGAATATTAAGATTAGAGGTGTCAAGGAGTTGGACCAGTCTGACTCATTTCACATTTCTAGTTAAGATCGTGGTTATACCTTTTCAAGCTTGCTCTTGCTTTAAAGCATTTGCATGCACAACCTGCAGAAATGTATGTAGGTTCTGGATAATGGGTATCATGTGTGTAGTCTTGCTTCAAGGAGTTTCGGGGAAGATGGGTTTAGTTTTGAGCTGACATTGTACAACGGGAATGGGCCCAGCCAGCCCCAGGCCACTGTTGTGGGACATTAGTAGGACACTGAGATGAGTGAACATCCAAATACAAAAAATGAAAAATTATCGCGGGAAGTGCGCTGACAAGGGGGCAGGATGCGCACGTGGGCAATGGTACCCACGAAAGCAACCGTACACGTGTAACATCAGAGACGGACATACGTGTACTATTACTGCCAACAAAGCCAGCCGCTTCTTAATTGGACCCCCTTACTGTAGATCACCTCTCATTTCATTCTTATCTGCACCTCACCTCCTCGAAGAGAATTACTGATAATGACACTCCCACGCTTGATCTCGGCGGCCACACTCCGCTTTCTACTCCTGCCACGTTTCTTTTCATATCTCCATTTCTGTGGGGCCATGCACCCATTCACTCATTAGCGCTGCTGGGTTTGCGTTTGCGTGCCACCCTTGACGTGGACAAGTTTATGGTCGATTTCGACTTCTTCTCATCACAACCGAACACGTGGCACACTTTTGTTGCCCGTTTTTATGATTTGGATTGTGATCGTCAGCAGCGAAATATCTCAGGTCAGGAGCATCCGTGGTATCGATTACCCACTGGAATGCCGACAATGCTCAACAAAGTGTTCGATGAAATGACCAAAAGACTTGTGCGACAATTAACCCATTTAAGAAAAATAATAACACACTGCACCACTACTAGTTGTACAGCATGATATTATTGACCTCGACGTGACATCAGTAGTTTCAAAAAGAAGTTCGCGTTTTTCTTGTCCCATTAATTAATCTTTGTACCTTTGCCACCACCGTCCTTTTCTCCGTGAGGTAAAACAAGCATTAAAGAACCATTTGTAAATATTCAGAGCTTGCTTTAGCTTCGGACATGGTTCCTTGTTTTCAATGACATAAAAGCAAATTGACCTGCATTCCTCCACGTGAATTTCAACAAGCCCACTAAGACATGTTTTCATCCATCATCACCAAATTCTGTTCCTCCTCTTTTGAAATGTCTCAACCGGTGATGCAATAACCCATTCAATCAAGTAATTTAAAATTTTTCACTTGATTTTTTGAAGGGTAGGATGCATTCTTTAGGACCAGCAGATGTTCAATGAACAAAACCCCACTTAAACAAGCAAGATATTCTATTGCATAGTCAAATCACCACCACTTACACAAGCAAGATATTCTGTTGCATAGTCAAATCTTGATTGATAATTGAAGACAAAAAACAAAAAGTGTTTTTGAGAAACAATGCCGAATATTTTAACAATCAAAGACGAAAAAGATGTCAACATCTGTAATAGGTCGTTTAAGTGCCAAAAGTCTCTGCCTATGGAAAAATATGTTGAAGAAGATTGATTAACAATACCGGAATCTTGACTTTCAACAACATTCATGCCATTTTTCAAACTCTTCTTTTGTTAGAATTCAAACTGATTCGTCACGCTGCTATTACAGAGGAAAACGTTTATCCATAAACACAACCGTTGGATTTTACTTCACCGGCTAAATATATTGGTTCTTAACATTTTCTGAAGCACACAAATTATGACCATCTACTACATTTTAGCCGGCTGTTGCTTGTTAAGGGATTCAACCTATTTCCAGTATCTTTTCTTTGTAGCACGTTTGATCTTATGAAACCATGGTATTAACAGAGAAGCACAGTAAATCCCACAAACAGAGGATTATTGCTCTTATAAAAGCTAGTGAAGAAGAAAATCATGCAGCTGTTCAGTGCAATTTAGACATATTGCTAGTAGCTTTAATTACAAGTGAGAACTGAAATTTTGCATTGCTGAGATGTAGTGGCACACATGATAGCTCAGGTGAGATCAGGCACAAAAAGAGCAGATACCTTAGTAAGGCCAGGACCAAAAGGGTTGATCTTCCATGGGAAATCCAAAATTGCAAGAATTTGTCGGTGGGTTATCATAATAGCACTCTTCAAGTTTTAAGAAATATGGTGGTGGCAAAAGGCCTTTGCTGAGATTGTCTTCTTCATCAGATTGTCCTGGTTCTAAAGCTTGTGAAGAATCGGCAGGATCTATCAAAGATGAATGGTTTCCATCTGTGTAATGTGGGCTGTCGGAGTCAAAAACATCACTCTTGGCTGAATTTGCATCTTCCTGTTTAAAAGCCACCATTGGCACAGTTTTAGTATCTGTGCTTGTGATTGGCTTTTGAGGCTCTGCCTCCAATGGGTTGATGGCATCTAGTGTTTCCAATTTTTCCTTTCCTGTCTCTTTGATAAGCAACTTGTCTTCAAGTAAAAGAACCTGTTTGATAGCAAAATTGAACCGTTAGTTTACTGCAGAGTAGTACTCTAAGAGAAATGCTGAAATCTTTTAATGAAGAATTACCTCATTTTTCAAAACTTCCTTCTCCTTGAGGAGGATGCCATAATCGGCTTGGAGCTTATCATAAACAGCTTTCAAAGAGTCGTAGTCCTTTTCAAGTCGTTGGTTCTTGGAACGAGCCCGCCGATTTTGAAACCAAATTGCAACTTGGCGAGGCTGCAAGCCAACTTCCTTTGCAAGTTGGACCTTTCTATCTGGTTCCAGTTTGTTCTCAACCTCAAAATTCTTCTCAAGAAACTGAACTTGAGTGGCCGTCAGTCGCCTTTTCTTTCCGGGTGGATTAAAGTACCCTTCAACATCGGCTACACCATTCTCTTCTCTGTCAAATGATCGACAGAGTATTGTCCTTGTTGTATCTTTTCCACCAGCATTCTCGAAATTAACCAAAGGCTTTGGACCTGAATGGAACACGCATAAACATTAGATGATCACCACAACTTCGTTATATGCTTGTATTATTTGATATGACAAGCCCGCAGTGATCAATCGAATAACTAGAGAAGGACAACAGAAATTGCTATCCTGTAGATGTTACCAAACGCTTTCTTCCAAAACAAAGTCAAAGCAGAACAATCCCATAAAGAGAAATTACATAAAAAAACGCAGCGGACTACACTCTTGAAGTGAGAATTTTTATACATAAAGCTTCAATCTTTGCTATTCAGAATCATGACATATCAAACGAGATACCCTCTTCTGAAAAACATAGGATCAAGACACACAGTGAAAAACTTAAAACTTTGTTGCAGTGAACCAGTTCTCCTGTTTTCTCAAAACCAAATAATATTTTGGTCGTGCAGCAGAGCAGACAACGGACATGATAGATTAAACACAAACACACGCAAAGGAGAGTACATGCAGCTAAACAGATGGGGAATAAAATAAAAAAGGTCAAGAAGAAATGCAGAAAATTTACCGTGAAGAGTTGTAGAAGACGGGGCTATCCAGAGAGATTTAGTGACCTCAGAAGAACAAGGAAGCTTCTCGTTTCTAAGTAAAGCGGCTACGTTTGGACTACCACGGATATTCTTGCCTGCCATAGCTTTTTGTTTGTTTATTTTCGTATCAGTGAGATAGAGACTTAAAAGATCATATACTCGGCGTACCAGAAGCAGCAATGGTCACGTACTTCGTCTTGGGCTTTGATCTATTGCTTGTTAACGTAACAGATGGTGATGTGAATTACTGTACGATGTAAAGTTTGAGAGTTACAAAAGCAAAAGCTCATACCCATCACAAATATGGCCAGGCTTCCAAAGTTTGAACTCAAATCCTCTGGTTTTACATGATGAGAAAGAGAAAACGAAGGAAAATTCTCTTTCCTTCTTACTTATAGAAACTGAAAAACCAGAGAGCTTCAATATTGAGAACTTAGGCTGGAGAAGCGAAAGAGAGAGACTTCTTTGGAATGGAGGGCTGCACAGGGTTTATAACATACCTTGGTGAAGAGCTCAGAACAGAGGACGTTGCTTTTCTTCTTACCATCGTGTCCTTGAAATATTTTTCATTCTTTTTCTTACATAAAATAGTATAAATCAATTTGAATACTCACTCAATCAAATAAATAGTCAATAATCTTGTTTTTTTTTTTAATCAAGTTGCAGTAAATACAAGTAGTTAAAGTTTTAAAATTTAATTTAAATTTTTAGTTTTAATTTTAAATTAATTTTATATTACTATTTATTTTTCCACTTGTTTGAATAAAAACATGCATACTTTATTAACTCAGCTCGAGATTCAAAGTTAGTATTTTTGTTGGCTGCATAACTACACAGTAAATCTTAAATTTTCAAGTGAAATAACATTATATTCAAACAAATTTTGAAAATAAAATTCAATAACTGTAAACAAACTATTACTATAATTTTCATTCATGATGTGAATGCATAATTCATGAACTGTAATCCATCATTTTCTAATAACCCAATTAATGAACCACAATCACTTGCTAAATAATGGAAAGTTAACACAAAAAGCCAAAGAGTATGATGATTTATCTCTACCAATTGCAACAAAAAGGACCACAAAGCTTTCCTAATTACTTGTTTTAGGTGGGTTTGTAACAAGAGTACCATAAACTTCTGTAGTCATTTCATCCCTTCATGGGTATTTCTAAATGTAGGACAAAGGTCTTTATTTATGTATGTATTGTAGGTTACAATGTTGTTCATCAAGGAAACACAAAAGCAAGAATGTGTTTTAATTTAAGTATTCTCGTGTCAGTATTAATATAATAAAAAATAAAAATTTATAATATAATAATTTTTTTAATTAAATTTAAGTAATCGTAATGTCTTATTTAAAGGTAGAGTGAATTTAAAATATAAAATTTTTAATAGTATAAATATATTGTAATATAATTATTTGTATATAATTGTGGTTATATATAATAAAAAATTATTGTATACAAATATTCATATTTATACAGTATAAATTTATACATATTTTTAATAATTCAACATCGAGTTACAATAATTTACGGCAATAATTATGTATGAATTATATAAATAAATAAGTAGTCAAATTGCTTAAAATAGAAATTAATTTTCTTAAATAAAATGAATGACAAAGAAGAAGAGATGAAGGGGGAGAGGGGTATATTGGTAAATGTAGTAATAAGAAATGTTGTGGATGAGATGTAGGGGAATATGACAATAAAGGAAGCGAGAAGAAGAAGTGAATGGAAAGAAGCAGCAGGCTGTCCGTTCACCGTCTTTATCAAAAATAGAGCACGCCCTGACGCCCTCGTTTCGGCTCCATCGGCCCAACTGGCCCCCCGCCGTCCATCGGACGGCCAATTTCTAGCACGATGCGCCTGCCGCGGTGCCACGTATAGCCGTGACATAGACTAGACTAAAATGCAATTGGAGTGTTTTAATTCTTATTCTCGTGACGTTAAGAATAAGGATGAGATGATGCAATTAAAAGAAGATCGAAAAATAAATAAATTTTTTATTTCAATTATTTTATTTTATTTATTTATTAATTATTTATTAATATATATATATATATATATATATATTTAAATTATATAATTTTATCGTAACATTGATGCTGCCGTGATAAAAACACAAGTCTCGCCTACAAAAGTCAAGATATTCTTCCAACCTAGCTCGATAGAACTAGCAAAAGGCTATGCCTACGGCTGTTGGTATAAGAAGAAAACTAAAACTTGTCAGTGTCTGTGTTAAAGTCAATGGAGGTGGATGCAGGGCCTTTTGACATTAACGTTAGAGCAGCAAGTGTTCTCATATTTGCTCGAATTCACGTGCTTTTCAAATGCATGATTTTCTAAAACCAAAATCATTGTTTAAGCTGTCTGTAAGTACGGATGTTTTGAGCCAAATCGGAAATTCAATCAATGGCTTCTTGATTACGACAGGTTTTAGGGTGCAAAGTTCACTGGTGAAGGATTAGCGTTTGCATTTTACATTTCAAGGATTCTTCTTCTTCTTCTTCTTCTTCCTGCTTTGTTCATTTTTCATCTAATGTCCATTCTGAATGAGGATTCGCAGAAATCCATAACTAACCATGGTCCCTGACATGATATGGGAGAATAAATGTTCATTCATCATGACAGTACTAATTAGTTGACATATCTATGGGAGGTTCAGTGATGGGTTTACAGTCTGCACAAATCCCTCCGACCCATTTTCAGAAATCAGAATAATAAGCATAATTTGCTTTAACTGGGGTTTGCAGGCAGTCTGCCACTTACAAGAGCAGCTGGGGCAATCACTTGCAATAACTTTCTGCTTTCTGAGTTCATGGGATTCTCTTTTATGTACGTCGCTTGTCTATCATACATCAGGAATTTCTCACCGAAGGAAGAAGCAGGAATGAGTGAAGTATATATGCATGGCCCGGAAATATGGTCATTTTACCGAATGAATTCCTTTTTGGTCATAACAGTTAGCTGTATGCAGTGATCTCAATGCAGCTAATGTACGGATAGCCATATTTAGCGAGGTAGAGTGACCAAAAATGTGAAGCATGCATGTATGGCCATGGCCTACCTCTTTTCACCTAAATATACAGTTGTGATTACGTATGCGAGGAATATTTTATGTGCCTTTTTATAATTTTCATTTTGTCTGCCACATGCATTGCTTCCTGCTACTGCTAGTCTTGATTATTTCAAAAAAGCAGACATGCATCTTGTGATTTTTCTACAGGTAGGCGCCTATTATAGAGCAACCACTTGTCATATTCCCGAAACTAGGCCCTCCATGGCCATGGGATCTTCTACCAGATCAATGTATATCTGGATTTTACATGGGGAGGCTGAACCTAATCTCACTTCAATTGGGGACTGATGGCTGGCACAGCAAATTCAGTACAGTATTTATGATTGAATTCTCACAAGTGCTCAGCAAACACAGAATATTTAAAATCTCCCGTGCAAAAATCTTGAAGATGAAGGTGAACCAATATTTCTGCAGTTGGAACTTGGTTCACAGAATTTCAGGTAATTAAATGGTTTGGAAGCATAATTGGTAGGATTATAGAATAGGGCTGTCAACAACCGCTAGTTGTTTGCTCGTGTTGAACATCGTTTTACTTTTGTTTGGGTAGAGCCCACATTTCACCGATGGGCAAGTTTCATTGGGATGAGTTGGTTCTTGAAATCCTTGGACAAGTATGGTGGGCCGCACAAGGGTTCACTGAATTGAAAATCCAAAGGGTAGTCTTGAGATTTCATCTCTGCTCAATTCTAAAGCAGTCGTATCAGACCAGACCCGTCGTCTAAAGCGCGGGAAAATTAATCGTGCACCTTCGGTTCGTATCGTGGCTTCTTCTTGTCCATGGTACATCCATTGATAAATGATGATAAACTAGTAAAAATAACCAGAAAGATTTTGTCATCCCTTATTTTTTAATTATTATGAGCTCCTTAAGAAGCGTGGCAAAGCACCCAATAATTTCTCTTGTTGATTCGGCTACTGTTCTCAAAGAACTCAAGCAAATTCACACCCAACTTCTCGTTAACGGAACTCTTAAAGATCCTCATCTTCTGGGCCAATTTGTTGCCACAATTGCTCTGAACAACCCCATCAATCTTGGTTATTCCAGTCAGGTTCTTGACCAATGCGACGACCCCACTCTCTTCACCTTAAACTCCATGATTAGAGCTTACTCTAAAAGCTCCACCCCGCATAGAAGTTTTCACTTTTACAAGAGAATTTTTGAATCTGATAACTGTCTATCGCCTGATAATTACTCTTTTAATTTCCTTGTCCGAGCGTGTGCGCAGATTTTATCGCGAGAGACTGGTCTGTTAGTTCATGGTTCAGTTATAAAACATGGCTTTGACAATGACCCACATGTCCAAAGTGGGTTGATTTTCATGTATGCTGAATTGGGTTGTTCAGGTTATTGTCATAAGGTGTTCGAAGAAATTCACAAACCAGATGTGGTGTGTCAAACTGCCATAGTAAGTGCTTGTGCAAAATGCGGCGATGTTTTACTCGCAAGGAAGATGTTTGATGAGATGCCTGAGAGGGATCCCATTGCATGGAATGCTATGCTTGCAGGGTACGCACAATGTGGGGAGTCAAGAGAGGCACTGCGCTTGTTCCATTTAATGCAAATTGAAGGAGTTAAGCTCAATGAAGTGTCTATGGTATCAGTCTTATCTGCGTGCACTCATTTAGGTACCCTTGACCAAGGGAGATGGGCTCATGTTTACATCCAAAGAAATGGGCTTAAAATGACAGTGACATTAGGGACTGCACTAATTGACATGTATGCTAAATGTGGAAATATGAATAAGGCCATGGAAGTTTTTTGGGGTATGAAAGAAAGGAATGTGTATACTTGGACTAGTGTAATAGGCGGGTTAGCCATGAATGGAGATGGAGAGAAGTCTCTTGAGCTTTTTTCACTTATGAAAAAAGAAGGGATTTGTCCCAATGAGGTTACTTTTGTTTCGGTTCTAAGAGGTTGTAGTGTGGTTGGATTAGTTGAGGAAGGTCGTAAGCATTTTGATTCAATGAGAAGAGAGTATGGGATTGAACCTCAGATTGAGCATTATGGTTGTTTGGTTGATCTGTACGGTCGTGCCGGGCATTTAGATGAGGCTTTGAATGTCATCAATAACATGCCCATGAAGCCTCACGCTGGTGCTTGGGGTGCTTTGCTTAATGCTTGTAGAATGTATAAGAACATGGAAATGGGTGAACTTGCCTCAAGAAAGATAGTAGAGCTTGAGGACAAGAATCACGGTGCCTATGTGCTCCTGTCGAATATCTATGCTGACTCCAATAATTGGGACAGAGTTAGTAACGTGCGGCAAAATATGAAGGCTAAAGGTGTGAAAAAGCTTCCTGGTTGTAGTGTAATAGAGGTTGATGGGGAAGTTCATGAGTTCTTTGTAGGTGACAAATCTCACCCTAGGTATGGTGAAATCGAGGTTATGTTGGGAGAGATCTCTAGGAGGCTGAAATTGGCAGGGTATGTGGCCAACACTAAACCAGTGCTGTTTGATATTGAAGAAGAGGAGAAAGAGGATGCATTGTGTAAACACAGTGAGAAAGTTGCAATTGCTTTTGGTTTGATCAGTTTGAAGGAAGGTGTGCCCATTAGAATTGTGAAGAACCTCAGAGTTTGTTGGGATTGTCATTATGTTACCATCATGATATCTAAAATTTTTAAAAGGGAGATTATTGTAAGGGACAGGAATAGGTTTCACCATTTCAAGGATGGCAAGTGCTCATGTAAAGGCTATTGGTGAAATAAATCAAGTACTATGATTTCAATCAAGTGTTTCATTATCAAATCAGTGTCTTCTGAGTAATGATCTCTGCGAATCATAGTAGGCAACCATCTATAAGTTTGAAGAAATATCGAAAAGAGTGGAATGTCGTCAATGGTTATAGAGGTTGCCTTAAGGCCATGTAAGCTCGGCCATCGTCTAACTTTCCCGAGCAAATTTATGGTACACATGTGTTGCCTATCCACATTATATGATGCCACATTTAGTAGGACAGAAAGATTTATTTTAGATTAACTGTTAGCTCCGGGGCTTTCACCAAGAGAACTGAACTGTCATTTTCAAGTGTTTTGTTAGTGGAAACAAAATTGAGAGCTTTCACTTTCAAATAAATGGCTTTTTACTTCAGTTGTTGAGTTGGGTGAGCACTTCTAGCTTATTACATTCTGCTTGTACTCCATCTAGTATTTTTAGTTCCATGTCCTTGAAGAAAAAGCTAAGCCTCTGGAGGCTCGTGTGATGCAGGAGACTTGTCCTGCATGCTACAGAGCAGATGTACGACATGAAGAAAAAGCCAAGTCTATGTCGGTGTCGGATACTCATAATCCATAATCAATAACCATTCACAACATGTCGTTTTAAAGGTTCTGTGGTTTAGAGCCGACCAATGGAACGATCGACAAGCCAATTAATGACCGATCCAAGATGTTCAATCCGTTCTCCATTCTTCAGAAACATGAATGACGTGAACGTTTTGTCGTTCATTATCCATAACTAAGAACAAATTTCTCAACCAAATTAATTTCGTAACGGGGAATTACTTCCATCACATGAAAAGCAGTGGCGTAAGTGTTTCGTGTTTTATTGCTTTTCCATACGGGTGGGTGGCAATTTTGACTCGATTACGGTTGACCCAACGCAATTATTAATTTTATCAAATTTTATTATAAAATTTTTAATATATAAATTTTATTTATAATATAATTAATTATTTAAATAATTAGATTATATTAATTAATTTATAATTTAATATATATATATATATATATATATATTTATTTATAATTTTTATATTTAAAAAAATTAATTATATATTTAATCCATTTTAAAACGATACAAAAACGTCATGGCTACACAACACAATTATTTAAATTTGCACTCTCGCTTTTGCTTTGCCAATTGCTCTTCGACTTCTTACCCGAAACGACAACAGCAAACACTTGACTCGATAAAACATTAAACTAGCTCTTGACTCGATAAAGGTAGAGCAAGCCTCTTGCCGATAGTGTTGTTAGAGGAGTGGCCGGTGAACCCCTTCCTTGGCACCGACATTCAGCAGTTAATGCTGCCCATCTGATGAGATTAGGTCCATAGCTTACTCAGGCAGCATCTTGAATGTTCAGTTTTCTTTCTTCTTTTTCTTATTTATTTATTTATTGCTTGCTTCATTGACTTCAACAGTAAGATTTTCTAATTTCTGCAGATTCTTTCTTAGACAGATGATCATGATGAAGGCACTAATGAGTTATCATTCCACAGTAATCTTTGTTCCAGTCAATCAAGTTTCGTACTCATTTTGATTAGGGGGTTTGCTGCTTCTCTTGACAAAATCTTAAGAACCACAAAATATACCCAAATGAAAGTAACTTTGCAGAAGTGAAGTGAATTTGGACCCTATATGTATTTTCTATGTGAAAACTTTCCAGGCAAAATATCTGGAAAATGGGTGCATGCAACTGGAGATGCCTAACTTTTACACAAAGAACAAAATGGAAATCGTAATTTTGCAATTGATTGGTTTGCTAATCAGGGTTTTAGCTTGCTTTTGACCTAAATTTCGGTTTCAGGTAGCTTGATAAGCACTTTCTTTTTATCATGACGTTGTATTCTACTAATTGAATAAAGCAGCAGTATTATATTAGCAAAACAGCAACTGTTACAGTGGTGGAAATGGAATCCATGTAGATTTTCAAAGGTTACCTTTTGGTTTGGAATAAAAACTGCACCAGATATTTCCGTTTTCCTTCACATCATTTCATTCAAACGCAATTAGTAAACATCGTATACAGTACAAAAGAATACTGTTTTTAAGTGGTGCACGCACGTCAATTGGTATCGCAGTCTTAAGAAGCTATCCATGCCAGAAAATTCTTTGAAAAATGATCAGATACTTTTGAAACTTCTTTCCATAATTTTTCAATGTAATCATGCAGATTTAAGGGTCCCATGAAAATCCCTTCTTACCTAATTGCTAAAGAAACTAAAACTACTTCCCATTAAGATTATATTATCCATACGCAACCTTCACTGCTTTAATCACCATTAAATTCGGAATTTAAAAATCTTAACATTGCTTGGCAAAGCAATAATCCAAAACTTGATCCTAGACAGCAGGAAGTCTGCTTAATTACCACTAAAATTCGGAATTTAAAACTCTTAATATTTTTTGGCAAAGCAATAATCCAAAACTTGATCCTAGACAGCAGAAGGTCAATGCCCATATAAACAAAAGATTAATCCTTGCAGGTCTGTCGTTAGGCCGTTGCCTACAACATTGTTCAAGGAACTTAAGAACCAATAGTTTACACCAAAGCGTGTTGGACTGGGCGTTTACTCTTGGATTTATGTATTTTCAACGAATTATTATGGAATAGCGTAGCCTAATCAAGATTTCTTTAACTAAATGAATCTATGAAGTGGGGACCTTCATTGATTTGGCATCATTTCGTATCCCCTTTTATTTGTTTGCTTCCTTGGTGAACAATTTAGCATGTATAATGAGTAAAATAATTAATGGGCACAGAGCGTTATGCTATTCGAATTTACGTTGTCTTCTATGGGAAAAAGTTAAAAACGGATGATCTATAGGGCTCAAACACTGTAAGTGCTTATTCTTTGAAAAGTACTTTTTGTTTTTTAAGTCTTCAAAGAGGGTTTTTACCTTATTTTTAAAATCACTTTCGGTGTATCAAAATCGCTTAGATAAAACGTATGCTTAATAAATGGAATATGCTTTCTAATGTATATATTCTTGGAAGATTGAAAGTTAATTAAGTGGGTATGAATCAACTTCCATTTCTAGGAATCACTTTATTTTAAACAAGTTGAAATGGTAACTGTGTTTCTTAATCGCAAAGGAATAGCTTCAAAGCGATTACCCTATATCCCGATCTGAAGATAAGTAATTATACAATCGTTTTAATAGCCGTAGTCAGTTGGTGAATTCATTCTGCTATCCGAGGCATGCAAAGAGTCGGGGAATCTTTTATGTTTATGTGGTTCACGTTCATGCCAACAAGAATTAAGGAAACTCCATAGGAAAATCAAAATATTATTAAGAACTTGAAACTTACCCACTCACAATGTCTAATATCAATTCATTTCGGACGGTCATAGGCACATAAATAAAAGGAGGAGGGATAAGTGATAGGGATATAGGCATTGCAAAGGCTACTCTGCTAGCAATATTCTAAAAATCCTGATAGATAGCGAAGATATATGCCGTCTCTTTTATTACTTTTGCATGGAGAATAAGAATTTCTCTGCGGAAATTGTGAATTGGGATGATCGAACATTGTTCATGTGATCGTTTGATTGATTGAATTATGCCATCATATTAACCACGTACTTTGAATGTATACCATTGATTCCATTTACTCTTTGAGACAAATACATATAGTTCTTTCTTTATATGTACATATATTCTGTGGTTGGTTGGGTGTTTTCTCTTCATTCGGTTCCATAACTTCCTGGCCTCTCCTTTGGCATAACAAATAGTACACAGTTATAAATATAGAGATGAATTATATAAACGTGGAAATGCAAGGATTCATTAATAACGACACAAGACTCGTTCAATTTTAAGGTCGACAGAAGAACTTAACTTCGGCATTTGAGGAATCCAGGAGAAGAAGATTATGTTATGAAGCTAGTGATGAATCAATCAACTGTAGACTCACATGGGCGGCTGCACCTATGTTTTGTCATAACTTCCATCTGAACAGAAACCATCTGGTTGACTACAATAGACGACTTCGTCGATCAGCCATAACAACAGCTGGGACCGCCACCAACACAAGCAAAAGAATATTCAATGGATAAAATAAAGCCAGTGAGATTGGGGTGGACTGTACATCATTCATTCATTCATTTAAAATATCGTATCTGAGCTTAGCTGTGTAATGCATGAACTTCACGGACGGTCACAGGGCACAGAAAGAGTAGACTTTATATTTGGTCGCTTTCGCGTTTCGTTTGCTTCTTCAAAGGCAAAGCTGTCGTCTTCGTCTTCTCTCTATTTCATGTTCATTTTCATCGCCATCTAATTAGTGAATCCTCTACAGCTCACGGGACTCCATTGCTCCATTTACAAACCTAATTACCTACCTTGCCATTTGCCAAACTTCATCGGAAATTGACACAACATACAACTCAATAATGGGCACATCAATATCATATAATTAAAATTTTAAAAGCATACCAATCTTTTTTCAATACGAATTGAGTTGACTGTGAAACATGCCTAACTTGACCTTCTATCTTGGTCGTCTTGGAATACCAACCCTTGTATATTACCATGTGGAATTGCACGTAATCTTCCGCACTACAAGCCGGCAGAACAGAAGCCACGAGAAACCACAATCATAACTACATTGCTGACCTTCGTTTACACGTTGCAACCCTTACCACAGTCCTACGTGAAAGAAATATAAGATACACGAGATATATCTTAACTAAATTCGGCGCAACGTTCACATTGATTCTGAATTTGATGTGTTTGTAATATTAGGCTTATGGCCCCAATTTGTCCTTTCTTGGCCTAATTATTTACTTCGATATCATACATTTAGAAATGGGCTTCAGGATTTTGAGAATCAAATCTGGAGGAAGAGGAAGTGCTTTCAGTTCAACAGTATGCTTTCAGGATAGTTATCTTCCTTCAGGAGCATTACTTGGCGTTTTCTGGTAGGCTGCAACTTGAACAGACTTGGCTAATCGAAGCCCCGTGTTGCTCATGCTATTCAACAAACATTAGTGGTCCATGATGTCACGTGGCAAGATTTTATTGGCCAAGTTGGCTTATCAATTTCACCTAGATCAGACGACTTGGACCGTGGAAATAAATCTTGTAAGGATGCATGTAACATGTTGTTCTATTACAAGCTAGGCCAAATTCACATGTTGATAATCTCCTAAGAACAATCTTATTTTATCACGTCTAAATGGACAAGACTTATACCATAATAAATTAAACTTTAAATACATTCAATCTTGACATATTAATTATGTAATTTAATAATTTAATGTCATTTATTTATTTAATATTAACTTTATTTAAGTATTTATCAAATTTAATTAGTATTAGGGTTAATTTTTAAAATTTTACTTAATTATATACTAATTAAAGTAATATTCAAATTTTTTATGAGTAATATTAAGTATTTTAATAAATTTTTTAAAAATATTAAAAAAAAAGTGATAGAACATATAAACAGTTTTATATTTTAATATTAAAATGTTAACGCTTTAAAAGAAATTTAAACTATTTTTATGATATTTGAAAATATAATATATTAGTGATTCTCGTTAATATACCATTTTTTTGTTAATTTAAAGACTAAAAATTAATGTAAAAATTTGTATAATATTAAAGAGTTATTGATGTTGTCACGTGTATATTGTCGATATAAAGATTGAGATTTGACGTAAAAATTTATATAATGTTAGAAAGTTGATGATGGTGTTCTCTGTCTCTCTCTCCAACCATGGCATTTGATTGAAGACAACAAATATTACTCTTGCTTGCTACTGTTTTTAGATTTTTAAGACATAAATTTGATGACTGAATAAAGTACCTAACTTCCAACCGTGCGTGCAACCATATCTTCTCCAATGGATAGACCAGGAAACACTGTTAACACAATATCAAAGCAAGTTTATTGAATAATTGAACTTGTCACGGACTAAACCAAACCACAAAGGAGAAGGGCTGACTAGTCAACAATAAAATATTTTTGGTAACAAATTCTATCCTCTCATTAAAGCAAGCAAGGCTTTGTTTGTCTTTATCAAAGAAAATAAAAAGAAAGAAAGTAAAAGCTTTGAATTTCATGTTGTTCTTAGGTCACGCTTTAGGGCAGTCCTCTCCTGTCGTACCACTAGCAAACTGAGTGGAAGATGGTGGGTGTGTCCTTAAAAAAGCTACAATTTGACTCACTTTGGTGGGGTTCATGACCATTATTCTTTTCTTTAAGACCATGCCCAGCTCCATCGTTTGCCCGGAAAAACCAGATCCACTCTTTCATGCAACTAGCTAGCCAGAGAATCCGCCATGTGGGTTTGCCCCTTTGTGCAAACTGATTGCGGAATATGATGATGGTGATGAAGCCCTTATACATCGGACGGTTACATGTGCATTCTGTGTGTATAGTGTGTTATTAGATCATCTTATCATCGTGCATCCACCTAGGCTCAAGAATTCCCTACTTGATAAGTCAAGCTGCTGGTTTCTAAAGGATCAAGTTGCTACGCGTGTACAGAGGATTAAAGAATTTATTCCTTATCTTAATCATATATTTAATTGCCAACATACGTAACAGTGGAGGAAGGAGAAGAAAAAGGAAGAAGAAAGCTCGACGATGGAAAAAAAAACACAAAAAAAAAAAGAACTGTTTGTTCAAACATGGCCATACTCTGGAAACCAACGTACCATGATTCGTCACTTTAAATTTAATATTTTGGTTTGTGGCCAAATAAGACAAAGGCTAGAAGGCTACCCCATTTTTTTTTTTTAACCTATAAATTGGTGGGAGGATTCGATGCTTCCTCAGACTTTTATCTCTCTCTTTCTCTCCGTATCTCTTCCTTGTTTTCGGAAATTTATTCATGTTTTCTAACCAGGCGATCCTAGATGAAAACCTACCAATTTTCTTTCACCATGTTCATAATTGGGGGATATTGAGTGGCTAAACAAACGTTGCCATGAATAGAAATTGAAAAATTCTTCGAAACACAAAAAGATTCAAAGTCATTTTCCAAAGGGTCTAGACTATTCTCTCCCAAGTTTTGGACTCTTTCTTTCCCAGCTCACTCTTTAAATCTCCCCAGTCATCTCCCCTCTTTTCTAATCTAACTTTCTCTCCTTTCTCGCAAGAGATCCAATTCCCCACTTACCTGAGTTGAAAAGCAAGAAGATTGAGATGGTGGGTTCCTCTCTTCTTCTCTTTTTAGTTTCTTTTCCTCTCTCTCTCTTTCTCTCTCTCTCTTCGTTCTTGGTTTTCTTATATTGATAAACGACCACCCATGTTCACATATTGCTTGCTTTCTCTGATCACTGATCATTACTCCTCATCAATTTTTCCTTTTTTTTTTAATAGGAAGAAGTGCAACAGCTCACCAGATGGGAGGGGTATGTGGATTGGAGGAACAGACCCGCCCTCAGAGGCCGCCATGGCGGCATGCTTGCAGCCTCTTTTGTTTTGGGTCAGTACAAAAATTTTATTGCCCAGTTCACTAATTCTTGAAAAATGTCAGGTGGGATTAATGAAAAATACTGAAACATATGTGGTCTCTTTGTTAATACGTGATTTGTTTTGTGCAGTTGTGGAAATATTGGAGAACCTGGCATATCTGGCAAATGCAAGCAACTTGGTGATATATCTATCCAAGTACATGCACTTATCTCCAACCAAATCAGCTAACAATGTCACAAACTTCATGGGAACTGCTTTCCTTTTGGCTCTCCTTGGAGGCTTCTTATCAGATGCTTTCTTCACCACTTACCTCATCTACCTGATAAGTGCAGTTATCGAATTCCTGGTAATTACAGTTTTCTCTCCCTCTCAGATTCATCTCTCTCTCTCTCCCTCTTCAGATTTTGGGATCAAATACTCTACTTAGGTTCATAATCTTTTCTTATTTGTTTTCTACTTCAATTCTTCCTTCTATTTCTCTTGCATCTATGTGCTAATCCGCATTGTGAAATGTCAAAGAAGAAGCCTTTTTTGCATGAAATAAATATGAACATCGAGAAGCTGGTGTGAAAGCGTCAAAAGTATTCGGGTTCCTGTAATATAAAGTTGAGGACCCTGTGATCCTGTGACTCTCCGTGCGTTGATATAAGTAACAGTTAGGTACGATTAACGAGACTCTTTCTTTGGAACGAGCAGGCAACTGGATTTACAGATCACACTGAAAAATTACCCATTTCTCAGCAACACTCAGATTGAAACCTTTTGCCTCCATGATCTCAATAACCCCCTTCTCAAATTCAGTGACAATCATTTTCCCGTCTCATTTTGGTCCCAACATCTATCAATTCTGCAGTCTCATGCCCATTATTGATACTATTAACAGTTATCTACGCGATTTTAGCTTTTAGCTTTTGGAATAATTCGTATGAAAGGAGGTTTTTTTTTTTTTTTTTAAACATCATAATTAGAAAAGTGCTTTGAGAGTTATTGCTAAACACTTTATCGGATTAATCTGCTGATTAAATCATGAGAGTTAAATTTGTGGGGTCTAAGCTGTCCCACACACTTCTCATGCAGCGTATCCGAACCGAGTAAGTGCTTGGGCGGGGGACCGAGTTTACATACTTGTGTCGTGTTAAGGCAAGAGAGATGTCGTTTTCTTAGTTTCTGCATGAGAGCAAATATCTACCTTGTCTTCTTGTTTTACAATTTTGTCTCTGGTCCTACGCGATAATACCCCTCTAATGTTATCCAATCAAATATAAGCTCTATGCACTATGACAGATGTATCCGTCTTAGCACAGCCACGTGTAGCCTCGGCGTCTGATCGTCGCACAAAAGGTTTGTAGAAGACACGTGTGTACACGAGCTTATTGTATGGCCAATGTCCTAGATATGGTAATTTTGGTCTACCAATGTATTGCAAGGGTGGGAAATGCATAATGCATAAGCAGGTTCCTGAACCACGTACATGGGCTTATAGACCGTAGCGAAAGTCTATCAACGTGTATGGGCTTATAGACCCTAGTGAAAGTCTACCGATTTAGAACCCAATGCTACAGCCAACATCTTTAAAACGACGTATCATAATTACTGCGACATATCAAGTCCTTTTCTCTCTTATACAGTCCAATAATCCATTGTGGGGATCAACACGTGGACAAGGGGCCCACACGTGTGGTGTTGCTTTAGATACCAAATTTATGCATGTACTTCAGGACTTGGGTCGGGGCCTGGTGGGTTTGGGCCTGGTTTTCCATAATAGATCATTGTTTGTTAGAAACAGAGGGAATCTACCATGACCAAAAACACTATTCTTCATTCACACATCGAATGGGTTGACCGGTTTTGGTTGGTATAACAGGGCTTGGTTTTACTCACCGTGCAAGCTCGCTCACCTTCCCTGAAGCCACCAACATGTAGTCCTCCCAGCATTCCATGCCAAGAAGTTCATGGTGGAGAAGCAGCAATGTTGTTCTTAGGCTTGTATTTGGTGGCGCTAGGTGTTGGAGGGATTAAGGGATCACTGCCCGTACACGGTGCCGGGCAATTTGACGAGAGCAGCCCGCGGGGAAGGAAGCTAAGATCGACTTTCTTCAATTACTTTGTGTTTTGTCTATCGTGTGGTGCCCTAATTGCAGTGACATTGGTGGTGTGGATTGAAGACAATAAAGGGTGGGAGTGGGGTTTTGGAATGTCTACCATTGCAATATTGTTGTCAATACCAATCTTCCTTGCTGGCTCAGCTTTTTACAAGAACAAGATACCTTCTGGCAGTCCACTTACTACCATTTGCAAGGCAAGCTTGTAAAGTTCTGAACAGATTTACTGCCCACTTGAAATCAAGAATATCACTCTTCCGCAATGACTTTTTCTGGACTAACAAGTGACTACTTTATGTTTTCTTTCGGTAGGTTTTTGTTGCTGCCATCATCAACATTTGCATAAGCAAAAGTCCGAGCAACGCCATTGCAAACCTGTCCACCAGTCCTTATCCTATGGAAACTAGCATGGAAGCAGAAGGAGAAACCAATAAAGCAGGGGAGTTCACTCGAGTCCCAACTGAAAGTCTCAAATTCCTCAACAGAGCGCTGGTTAACAAGCCAGTCCACACAGTACTAGAATGCACGGTGCAGCAAGTAGAAGAAGTCAAAATTGTGCTAAAAATCCTCCCCATATTTGCTTGCACCATCATGCTCAACTGCTGCCTGGCTCAGCTCACAACATTTTCTGTCGAGCAAGCTGCTACGATGGACACCAAGCTTGGCTCCTTAAAAGTCCCACCAGCTTCCCTTCCCATTTTTCCCGTACTCTTCATCATGATCCTTGCACCAATTTATGATCATTTCATCATCCCATTTGCCCGGAAAGTTACCAAATCCGAAATGGGCATTACTCATTTACAACGAATTGGAATTGGTTTGGTTCTTTCCATTGTCGCCATGGCAGTGGCAGCTGTTGTTGAGATTAAGCGGAAGAGAGTGGCAACAGACTCGGGGCTTCTTGACTCGAACAGTCCATTACCCATCACATTCTTTTGGATTGCTCTTCAGTACTTGTTCCTCGGGTCAGCAGATCTTTTTACCTTAGCTGGATTGCTGGAATTTTTCTTCACAGAGGCCCCTACAAGCATGAGATCTTTGGCTACATCTCTTTCCTTTGTCTCTTTGGCCATGGGATACTACCTCAGCTCAGTGATTGTATCAATAGTTAACAACGTCACAGACAATTCAGGGCACAAACCATGGCTCTCTGGTAGCAACATAAATCACTATCGCCTTGAGAAATTCTACTGGCTGATGTGTGTGCTCAGTGGATTGAATTACTTGCACTACCTATTCTGGGCCATCCGGTACAAATATAGATCAACAAGAGCTAATGAGCAAAACAAGTAATGGCTAGAGGAATCAGTCATTAGAAATGTAGACGAAGTGGCCAGCTTGTATCACGCACATGGTCGTTTGAATGAGCCAGAAAAACTTTTCGGTTGTATATATATGAGCCTATATTGCCGGGTCACAATTACGTGCCAAAATGAAGGAGAGAGAGCACATATAAAGTGATTTATAAGTGCCAGCATAAAAGATCTTTCTATTTGTAATCGCCAGTTCTCTTGTTATATCAGCAATTGAAAATATTACTGTAGTTCAATGCCAAGTTGCCCATAAGTGCCTTTTTGTCCAGTTTGGTGTTTTCAGATGCCTTATAACATTTTAGGGAGAACCAAGCAGATACATTTTGGCTTCCAAAAGGAATTGATGTTTGCCACTTAATTGAATATGCATTATGATAATGAAGTAAGAACTTCGTCTGAAAATTCTTCCACTGTCAGTTGTTGAAGAAACCAACTCTTTAAACAGAGAGTCAGATGTAAGTGAACAGACATGGTTAATATGTTTAAAGAAATGAATAAAATAAAGTCCCAGTACTCAATTTACAGAGAATCAATTCAGTCGAGTTCAGGCATAAATAAATCCAACCATGTCAAGCAGAAAAGCAATTAAAGAACCTGTTGTACTTCTGAAGCAAGAAGATAACCACAAATGCATTTCATGCTACTAATTTCGTCAACTACAGAGCTCCATTTGCCAAGTATGACAAGCAAAAATTGTTGCATATATGAGATTGTTATTTGAATGCAGGAAATAGGAAGCCTACAACTTGAGTAAAACAGCTCACATACACATTGATGTAGGACACCGCTGCGAAGTTCATCATGTCTTCGGTGCATTGTGGTTCACTCAAGTCAGCTATGTTCATGCATTGTAAATCCATCGCTTAAATATAAATCGGCAAACCTTCGAAGGAACTTTCAGAGCTTCGCCGAGTTAAACTACCCGGGTGTTAATTAGAAACCGGAAGATGCTCCAGTTCCTTAAGTTGACTCTACTCTATGTTTGACATAAAAGTCGACGGGGGATGTAGCTCAGATGGTAGAGCGCTCGCTTAGCATGCGAGAGGTACGGGGATCGATACCCCGCTTCTCCATTTTTTCTTTCATTTTTACACATCTTTGCTTGCTCATGCCCTTGCATACTGGTATAACGGACAACAAATGCACCAAGTAACAAGCATAATTTAACAACTGCTTTGATTGGATGCCGCAGAATTACAGACAATTACACTATAGTACTAACTCATTGCACTAGCAACAATCCTATTACCATATCCTCCTAAAGAGAACAATATCACTAACGCCAAGCGGAATTCCTAAGTCTCTACTATGGACAGCGGCACCAATTCAATGACATTTATACTCTTTTAAGTCACTTTAACCCAAACGCCGTGACTAGGAATGCCGGCGTGGACAACGAACAGCATGTAATACCCAGGTGGCGCCACCGTATCGGTGGTAGGCCCATGCACCGCAACCTTGTAAGCAAACATGGACAACTGGAACACGCGAACCACGTTCAAAAGGACCATGCGCTGATTCATAGCAAAAGAATGCGTGCTAAACGACGGGGTTAAGAGCGACACCGAGAATCCCCCATTTGGTCGGTACAAAGATAACACGAATGTAACGGAGAAATCCTGATTATACGACAGCGTTCTGTTTGTTGTCTCCACCGATAAAATCGAGGGCCTCGAATGTACGTTCTGCGGGGCCAGGTAGGGCGGATGAAAAGCCTCCAAGCTCAGTTCAGTCGGGTACGGGTACGCTGTAAAGTTGTACCTTCGGTGCGGGTTACTTCCACCCACTAATATCCTGCCATCCGGCAACAACACGGATGATGAATGATACATCCTTGGAATTTTCGACGGGTTCAATACCGCAAATCTCCGGCTCGGTTCCTCATCGGGCGAATACAAAATTGGATTCAAATTCGGGCTTACAGCATCCTCCCAACCAGCAGTTCCATTAGTTGCACCATTAATGATGATCACATCCCCTGTGGGTAACAGTAACATATCACACATGACACGCGGCATAGGCATGGTCTCCATTGACCAAGCGGGCTTAGGGTCGGTCACTTTTAATCTGCCGCAGGTCCTTGACGCTTCTACGTAAACACGTTCCTTATCGGACTTGATAAATGCACCTGCAGGTGCTCCACCGCACACCATCACCTCCGCTTCAGGCATTGCACTAGTACCGTTGCCATCATTCACTCCGGTTAAACGGAGAGGAAGCAAGACAGAAGAGCCAGAACTGGGATAATTCCTTTTATCATCCCCAGGGATAACAGGAAACTCTTTAACAACCTTGTTATTAACATAATCTAGTAAGATTGATCTTCTGTTAGCAAAGATGAAGAGATTACCGTCAGGAAGTAGATGTAAGAAAGGATAAAGATTGTTCTCTTCTCCAGGGTCTCTTGTGTCGATCAAGAAACGAAGGTAAAAGCTTGACGGTAAAGACTCGTTCTTGGGGAAAAACTCGTAGGTAAAAACTCTTCTACCACCGACGACAATAATCCGGTTATCGGGTAAAATCTGGTTAGAAGCGTACCATCTTCGGTCCCACAGATATTCTGATAACTCAACCCAGTCACAGCTTTCATTATTGCATGGAGTGAACCGGCGGATAGTGCGTTCTCCCCCGTGGTAGCCGCCGGTTTGAACGAGAGTGCCGTAACGGTCGACTGCGCCAGAGGAACACCATGTGTCAGTTTGGATCATAAGGGGACGAAACGTGTTGGAAGCGATGTCGTACAAGACAGAGTGAGCTGTGCAGTCGAGCTTGAGGACATCTTCATTTCGTTGGCATTTATCGTTTGGGAGGGAGATATTGGAGCGGCCCATATCGGTGCGGTCAAAGATGATGACCTTGTTGTCATTGAGGAGTTGCATGTGCATGGCGGAGACTCCTATGCTTGATTGGAGGAGAACCCACTGACCACCTGATACGGTGGACAAATACGACTTGAAACCATCAGAATCTGATACTGAAAGTGTGAAGAAAGAAAACAGCGCAAGAAAAGGTATGACGAAGGAGAAGAAAGATCGGTTCTTGATCGTCATTGATGGATGTTATTGGGTAAAGAACGTAGTTTTCTTGGTTAACAGAGAAGAAAGTGTTTTAGTTTTTACGTAGATAAGGGTTTTGTGGAGCATGTTATGGTGCAAATTTAGGAAGGTTTCCTGAATGGAGATCCGAGTAAATTGCAGGTTCTTGTATTGGAATTATATAACATGGCTTTAAATGAATGTCGGTATGTCTCAGCAACGGCAAAAATAATGGGGTTTCCAGGTTGAGTTTGAAGGCTTTGAAGTTTGGCCTATGCGGGTAAGTGTGAGGCCGTAGATTAAGATTCTTAATCTTTAAAATATGGCAGAACCCGCCGTTCGTGATCTCTCTTTTAAGAGTCAACTCTATATTGAGATGATTCATGGATCTTCGTCAGTTGAACGCTTCAGTTTTTCGGCTCTTCCCTGCAGTTTTCTTGGGAAGTGTACTCGATTGGTTATTTATGCAGCTGCTTGGCATTGGCTGCTTCTGTTCCGCGTTTTCCGTTTCACTTAATTTGTTGTAAGCCGATGCGGCCCTCACCTAAATAAGCTACATCACTTTCCTGTCCAGAGCTTCTTTCAATAAGCCCACTTTACCCACATATTTTGTCAATCTTTCGATATCGTCAAGGCAGTGGCATCGTTACAGCTAAATCCAAAACAGACTCATGTCAGTTTGCAATTACCAGGAATCAAGTTATGATGAGACATTGTACTCAAAGAAGTTTTAAGTTTATGATTGATTACTTCTTACTGCCTCAGTTTAGACTAAGCGATCATCAATAGTAGTCCCACAAAAGGAAATACCAGTCCAGAGTCTGCACTTCATCTGAATTGAAATATTTTTCATGTATGATTTATTTACATTTAACAAGAATCCATCGTGTGGCAATCCCTTTTCCCTTTTTCTTTCATGCATAAATCATAATGCTTTTCAACCACGCGGTTGATGAGATTGCAATCATGAGCGAAAGAATATGAAAGCTATTCACGATTTAGAAGAGCCAGCAGCCATTGATAAACTCCTCACTGCAACTTTGATCGCACCAATGGCACTAAGCTGCCTCATCTCGGGCCCCAGCCCATGTCTGTTCTGGTTCTCACATCCTTCTTCATTCTGAACCCCGGCGAAATATGCTATCTGAATAGCCAAAACCATGGTAAGAGACAGAATTTCACCCAGAGGAAAAAATAACAGGATTGCATATGGCGATTGATGTATAACTGGTCAATTTATCTAAATCATGGACATATCCAAGAAAAGCAATCACATCCATTGTTACCACCATAGAGATTATAGTAGAATTAATAAACAATTTACAAGTGCTGCAATTTCTCTCTGCATCTGGACAACGGCATAATCCTTTGGGAGGTGCCAAAAGACATTTAATGAAAGTATATAGGCCGACCACAGCACTCCAATGAAATTAAATTAATTACAAAGACATTCATCAGTATTGTACACCATGACCAAGTGGCAGACTCACAGACCATGCAATATTTTATGCAACACCAGAAAACTATTATCAATCCACATATGGTGGTTATCCTGCAGATATCACTCAGTCTATCACTTCCGACCACTTTGCAGTGAGTGTTGATTCTTGTAAGCATTACTAAAATGCATAATCTCATTGACTTGCAGATAGAAAATAAGAACCCACAAGATGTTCACATAGGGAATGATGATACGATACCTCGAGAGACAGTAAAAGAGATAAGAGTAGAAGGTGCTTGCCGAACACTAGATGAGGAAAGAATATAGGCATTGTCATGTACTCGAAGACAGTTTTGAAATGGACTCAAACAGGAGAAAAGTAATCATGTTATAGACCATGTAACAAGGACAACGAAGCATAGGAGAAATCATTCAGCCGCTGTCTCCTTCTCCATATAATCAGCCATGATCAACATATGATATCCATAGGAAACAATGAACAAATTAGATTTGGCCATACAGAACAAACCAGAGACGGATCTTGGTGTTTGATTGATATTCCTCCAGATCAATTAGAAATCAAAGACACCAATCTTATCTTCAACATGTAACATCCAACCATTGATGAGGAATTTTTCCGTCATTGCAATCAAGAAAATTTTAACAATCACTTCAGGTTAATTCCTGGTTCTCTCCTCTAACTAGTAAACCAATCCCTATCTTCAACGTTATCCTCCATCTCACTACACGCTGAAGGCACATCAAATTTCCAGAAGTTCTTAACATTCATCTCATCATCAGATTACCAACAATAAAGATCATAAGTTCAACTACACTTCTAAAAGTTAGTGCATATGAAAAATCTACAGTAACTTGCCAGTAGCACTAAGAACAAGTGATATGTGAAGGAGATTCCAAAATGAGCTGTTGTCCTTCCTGATATGAAAGCAGAAAATATTTACTAAAACTTGAAGAGAATAGTGCAATTCTTAAAAACACTGAAAGTACTATCAATTATCAAGCTGTAATTTAAGATACATACTGTGCATGCTTGTTCTGTCCGAATGCTTTCCTTTATCTGTCAAAAACCACAGATAAACAATGATATATCCAACATAAACTCATTTAACTGGCTCAAGTGACCAAAACTTCAGAGCAAAGAGTTTTTTGGAATTAGTAGAAATAATAAATACCTGATATAGCACTATGGTATCTGTATTCACCCCATTTAAGAACCAACAATTGCGCCCCAACACTTCATTTCTATCATAACCTTCAGAAGTCGAGCAATAATTAAGTAGCTGGATAAACAGTATTGTTCTTGATGTAGCTATTCAACGAATAAATCTGTTTATTTGAGACCAATCATATCATAAATAATTATAAATTGGTAAATCTTTGAGCACCTGTCAACTTCAAGAAGGCATCACTTGCATAAACTATAGGCATGTCAGGTAAGCATGGATCAGTTCTGCAATGCGACAGTAACATGTGGATGACATCAGACATCTTCATAAAGCTAAAGGCCTACTCTAAAGCAGAAAATTAGGAACTTGCAACAACTCACAATACAAAGCTTTGTTTAATTCTACCAAGAGATGTATATAATGAGGAACTGATGAAGCCTGCCACAGGTAAGCCACATCTCTTTCCAGACACCAATCTGCCCGTTAACTCACTATAGTGGGTTAGCACAGACAAGATATTGTTGATGGCAGTTGCAGCTTTTTGCTTCTCTAGATCACCAGCCTCACATGCCTCTTCAATCTCTAATCCTGTAAGATAGAAACTTAGAAATCAAATGTCGGAAACCCACCAATAAAAAAGTTGCTCCTTGAAGAATAAATTGAGAAACTGAAACATAAGTAGAGAAACGGACCACCAAAATTGAACATACTGGAATATTCAAGAATGCTAAATTTAAAGATGTTATTTATCAAACAAGCTTTCATAGAACATATGTCATTTATTAAATGGGCAGCTTAACAATACAACACTGAATTCACAAAGTACATACCAATAAACATTCGAGGTAAACGGCACATGATTAAGTACTGAAAATTACAAATACACAACATTTATCATAATATAAGCATGACAATATAACAACAACCAGATAGCCATAGGGAGTATGCATAATGGAAATTAAAATGACCAACTAGAAAACACGTTTGGAATAACATAATAACCGAGTCAAGTTTAACAACTAGCCAAACCCAAAGTCAAAACTTACCCCTTACAACTATACTATCTGAAGGTACTGACTTTACAAGTAAGAATCTCTAGGCAAGAAAGAAAGCCAGCATTGAACCACTGAAACACCAAAAGCGATGTTGCACTCAAGTAGAAATCGCTAGTACCGGTTGTAAATAATAACACATTGACCCGGACCAATACATTTACATCAAATTCAGGGCTAAATTCAAGTCTCACAAATATGTTTGAGCCATCCTATATCTACTAAGAAACCACGATATAATTCGAAACTCTGCTGCTGAGCTGCACGCAATTTAATGACACAAACCATTAAAACAACATCAGAAACATGAAGTGAAAGCATCCATGAAATGAAAACTATCAAGAACAAACCTCCATTGTCCGATTCCATAGACAAAACACGATCCAAATCCAACAAAGAATCCAAACAAACCTCTCTCCTACACAAACCAAACACAATCTGTCTCAATCCAGACCCTCCATCATCTCCACTAAAACTCACTCCACTATTTCTCTTGTGTTTTCGCGAAACTATTGGCACCTGAATCGCCACAAAATGAGTCACCCTTCCATCTTCCTTACAAAAAAGGGGACTCATTCGAAATAAAATCCAAAAGGGTGTACCTTCTTTCTTATAATTCAACAAATTAATCTCAATCGTCCTCTCTTCACGAATTGCCTCTCGAATCTCCATAACTGATCTTCTGTTAGTCCTTGGACCTTGAAACATTCTGCCGTTTTTGCCAACTATTTCTTCCTTGAATAACAGGACATGTTCAAGAATCCTCGACTCGCAAACACAATTGGGTGGCCTGAAATTGAAGGGTCGGTTATTGTAAAATTGTCTGGTAATTCATCAAGTTCTTCTCGCACCCAAAACGAGTGACGGTTGTTAAAAGATTGCTCAATGGGACCCAATTGTGAGTCCATTTTGCTTCTTGCTTGATAATATTAGTCCCCAACCCATGTGGCACTTTACGCTGGTCTGCTTCTTCTCAAGAATTACCAGCTTCGATTAACAAAGAAACCAAAAACAGAGGAAACCACGAACAGGGCACATATACATGAACTTTCTTAACAACAAAATCTTGGTAAGAATAGGAAAAGCGACACAAACAAGTAAATAAAACAGCTACATCTCGTGAGAGAGTGGGCTAGAGTGGACAAGAATACCGACACTGTTTCTTCTTTGTGGTTTTTTTCCTTCTTTTTTTTTTTTTTACTTCAAGGATAAGACCTCGAAAATATCCAATATCGGTCTTGGAATCGAATAGAACAACGACGAATGAGCGATGCCCATCAATCGTTTTCCGATGAAGTTAAAAACAAATCTCTAACATTGTGATGATAGAGACAATCTACAAATCAAGAGCCAGGAAAGAGAGCACAACTTCGCAGTCACATAAAAGGGGAAAAAACCGATTTTTATGTTGTTTGTAGGTAAGATGTGAAGTTATAAATCTGGAGCAGGTCTCTCGCAATCATAAATCTGTCTTGAAATCCATGTCCTTGAGCTGGGTACCATTTGGTTTTTGCCACAAGAATTCATGGACCCCACTTCTACTCAACTGTTGAACTTGATCAAGGTGGACCGATTAACCATCCAAATCAAGGGGTAACAAAAGACGCAGAAACAAACGAAGAAGAGGAGATTAGATTAGGAAAACAGAAGCTGAAAGCAAGCAAAGGTTGATATTTATCCATCTAAGTGTCGTTTTCTTTTTACATAACTGTAGCTGATGCTTACTTGACGTGTACATTGAAGCGACGGACGAAGCATCGATGTGCCCGATTTGTCGTCCAGCTTTTCTTAGCTTGAGAGACTGCGTCACAGTACCGGTCGCGTCTCTAGGTTTTTGATAGTTATGCCCAATTTTTATATTCATTTATATTTGTAATATCGGTTACAAATTTTTTATATTTAAAATAAAAAATTAATAATTAAATAACAATATTCTTATTTTTTAAATTAAAATATTAAAAAAATAACTAAATTTAATTAAGAGAAATATAAATTTATTGAGAGAGATTATTATCAAATAATTTGCACTAATTAATATTTATTAACCATAAAATTTATCTTTTTTAATATTTTTAAATTTTAAAAAATTAAAAATTAAAAATATTTTTATTTAAATATTAAAATTTTAATCTCAAATATAAAATTTAAAAATTTAATTATAAATATAAATATAAATGATTTAAAATTTGTGTTATTTTAATTAAAAATTTATTAAAATAGACAAGATTGAGCACAGAGATGCAAAATCTGTCAGGTCGAACCAATTGGTAAAAATTAGACCTAACAAAACTTACGGGGCTGGGTGTACTAAAAATAGTGAGGCCCAGTAAAGCTCGNTAAAAAAAAAAAAAACAGGGAAAAAATATAATTTGGAGGCCAGAATCAGATCGAAACCGAGAAAGTCGAAGAGCACTACCTTCTCTCTCACTCTGCTGGGCCAACCGGATCTCCCACTTTCCAGGCACAAAACGTTACGCTTTGATCTTTAATCAGGTAAGCTCTCACTTCGTTTTTGAATCTAAATGTACAGTTTTCGTTAGTAAATTTTTATTAATTTTACGAAATCACAGCTTTCTCGCTTATACAAAGTAGATGATATCCATTTTTCTTTTTTCCAACTATAAACGTAATAGCAGATTTTAGGCGAATCCTTGAGGCTCTGTTTGGCTCGTATAATATTTTCTCAACCAAACAGAGGTTCAAGCTATTGAATAGTCTTTCCAACACCGCGCTTTTGATCCATTTCGATCAGTTTTGCAGAGGCTAGTTTGATTAAGAACGATGAATTTTCTGCTGCGGTCTACGCATCACACTGCAGCAGAACAGGTTAGTGTGCAGGAATCTCCTGCGGACGCCAGTTTTGTGCCGAAACCTCCATCGACTTTGGAAGGTCTCATAGCCGAGGACCCGTTCCCACTGTATTCAACGGCTGATAATCGTGATGGGGAGAGTGATGCCATTGGAAGTGAAACTGTCGGCACTGCCAGTCTCAGTGAGAAGAATGACTCTCCTGCTGTGGAAAACCACACAGATGTTTCCGAAGAAGAAGGATGGATTACGATTCCTTATAGTACACACTTAATCTAAGTTTACTTTTTAAGTTTTTATTAGTTTAGAAAAAAATGTGGAAACTTTCTTAATTAATTATGGCTTTGACTGCATATACATTTTTGATAGGCCTTGTAGCCTCTAGTCCATTTTGGAATTTAGTTTTCAAATAGTATTCAAGGTCTAATTTCTTTAAAGTTTTTGTTGGTGTAGGAACGCCATGTATTGACTGAGTTTTTTGCTACATTTGATATGATTTCCTCTTTTAGTATCGTTAATACTTGATGCATTTTTGTAGAGGAACTCCCAGATAGTTGGTGCGATGCACCGGATATCCAATCATTATGCTCACTGGACCGCTCCTTTGTTTTTCCTGGTACCCATATCTTTTATGAATCCATTGCTTCCTTCAGTTTTGAAATGAAACAGTTGTTTCTCATCTTTGGAAAATTTTTTCTATCATGAAACCTGAACTATTTTATTATTCTAGGTGAACAAATACATATCCTGGCATGCTTGTCCGCATGTAAGCAGGATACAGAAATTATTACACCCTTTAAAGTTGCTGCCGTGATGAGTAGAAATAGCAGAGCACAAAGTCCTGAGGAAACAAATGGAAACATGGAAGACAAAATGACTTCAGTGGCTGGAGAGGGGAAAATGAGTCATGATGGTCAACTTATACATCAGAACGGTGGAAACTCAGAAGAGAAGATTGATTTTCAAAAGGATATTTCTGTTAGTGAATCTTTACTTAGAATGGAAGATCACAAAAGACAGACTGAAATATTATTGCAAAATGTCAAGAACTCCCATTTTTTTGTTAGGATTGCAGAGTCTGGTGAATCTCTTTGGTCAAAGAAAAGGGATCCTGAGATGTCTCTGGAATCTTCTGAGATAGAGAGTCAAAATTCTGCCACAAGTGGTCCCAAAAAAACTGCAAAAAACACATCTGGCGTCACTGCAGTCATTGACAGAGGAAATTTTGATGCTAACGTCTCTGGTGGAGTGGCAAGAAATACGGTGAAGTGCTGCTCTCTTTCTAATGGAGACATAGCGGTATGTGACAGAGAACTCTATGTTGTTCATATTTGTTGGTTTGTCTGCTTCATCTTTTAATGACACTGCATATAAGAACTTTGCATGCATAGTTATTTCTTATATATTTGTAGTGCAGATTTAGGGAGCTTATTGCTTCTGTGTTTATACATACATGAGCATGCTCATATAGGATATATAAGTTAGATCTACTATAATTTGTGCTAGAAGATTGCTATTTGATATGCTCTGGTGGAGCCTGCCAAACTAGATTGGGATTGAAGCTTAAGCGCGTCCATTATTTCTGTCTGATATGTAGGATGTGCTACACTGGTCCTGATATGCATTCATTCAGTTTAGTTATCACCGCATTTTGAAGACACCACCTTGGTCAAAGAATTGCACCTAATTATCTTCATGTATAAGTTACCGTGATTATTATTTGATCTTGTTTGCTATCTCAGTAATTTAGTTGTACGATGTTTCAATTCCTAGAAGTTTAATTCCTTATCCTTGATGCTCAACCATAATTAGGCTCTTAAAAATTTTCAGTTATGGATCTTTGTATCAGTGATGCTCATTTGTTGTTAAGCTATTGTTCAGACTGCTGATTCTCATTGTGTTTTGTTTGGAAGGATGCAGGTGCTTTTACAAGTGAATGTTGGTGTTGATTTTTTGAGAGACCCTGTTATTGAAATTCTTCAATTTGAGAAATATAGGGAAAGAAATCTATCTTCCGAGAATCGGGATAACTCAGTGAATGCAAATGCAGACCCTTGTGGAGAATTGTTAAAATGGTTACTTCCTTTGGATAACACCATTCCTCCTCCAGTTCGTTCATTATCTCCTCCTCATTTAAATTCTGGTACTGGAATTGGCAGCATTCATCAGAAGTCAGCCACTTCTGGATCTCAACTCTTCTCATTTGGCCATTTTAGAAGCTACTCCATGTCATCACTTCCTCAAAATCCTGCACCTCCTGCTGCACCTATTAAAGCCCAAAGTTCTAAACCATCATTTGACCTTGAAGATTCGGGTCAATACTCGCAGAAAGAGTTTAAGGGTCAAAGAACTGGAAATGAAGGACTTTTATCTTTTCGAGGAGTATTGTTGGAGCGAGAAAGATTTTCTGTTCGTTGTGGATTGGAAGGCATCTATGTTCCAGGAAGAAGGTGGAGGAGGAAAGTTGAAATAATTCAACCTGTTGAAATTCATTCTTTTGCTGCTGACTGCAATACAGATGACCTTCTTTGTGTTCAGATAAAGGTATATATCATGAGTTTTATGGGCTGTAGGATAATTACTCTACTTATCCCTTCTAAAAGTAAGTAAAACATTACATAATCTATCTGGTATTGTTATTAGGTCCATCCATCAGTTTTGGCCTAATTTTCTCTGAGTTATATCATGCAGAATGTCTCTCCAGAACATGCCCCAGACATTGTGGTATATATAGATGCTATAACAATTGTCTTTGATGAGGCATCAAAAGATGGACCATCTTCGTCGTTGCCAATTGCATGTATTGAAGCTGGCAATGACCACAATTTGCCAAACTTAGCCCTCAGGTTGTTTTTCACTCTAGCATCTTGTGTTACTTTTCAGTTGTTAGTTGCTACACTGCATTTTATTCTGCTGATTTTAGTTTTTCAATATCTTGTGGTGTTTGATGTACATGTGTAGAAGTAATATGTTATTTGGATAGGTGATCCCAGCTAGTCAGGTTAAGGTTAAACCTCATTGATGTCTGTCCGTTTTTACTTGGGGATAAGCATTAATTTGCATGAAAAATAATGAATTGCATTATTCCATGTTGCTTTTATATTTGTGGAATGGAGGTTACTATGAGTTCCTAGGTGGTGGGCAGACATTCTTTCTTGATTTGTTGAGGGTGGTTGGGAGTAATTGCAGTGACTTCTTGTTCCAAAATATTCTGTGGGTAATATGTAATAAACAAGGTGTTGCATGATAAAAGATAACGCAGGTGTCCTAAGATGAGCTCAACGAGAACAGAAATCTCGTGTGGAACAAAAGAGTAAAAGCTCTTTTGATATTTTCTTTGTTCCTTTCACTGTAGAAGAGAAGAGAAGAGAAGAGACATAAAATGGGCTGGAGGAGGGGGCTGTTGCATGATATCTGGAATGGTTGGGTAGAATGATAAGGTGATATTTGTCTACTAATGCTTGAAGGCATTAACAATGAAATATTGGCTTGTATGGTTTGTTTTGTATATTGATTATCCCTGATTTGGTAGCTAGGCTAAAAAAACTTGATATGTCCATGAAAAAAGGGTAGCTGAACAGTTACAACCAACAAGGTTGAACCTGTGCTAATTTTTATTGGGGTCAAATTTTGTGACACATTGGGTCAGTAATGGCCTGCCCAAGTTATCACGTGCTGACTGCTTGAAATCGTGTAACTTGTGAGGTATAGCTTGCCAGTGTCTGTTTAACTGTGAATCAGGTGTGTCATAGGTTGCAATTCCATTGATTTGACTTTATTAATGTGCATGGATGTATACATTGCTAAAGCAAGAGCCGAGATGGATATTCACTTGTATGTAAGAGTGCCACGTCAAGGGGAATTTTTTTTTTATATTTAAATTCTCTGATTCTATTCTTCCCATGAATTTATTGAGGGTTTTTCTGTCTCAGGAGGGGTGAAGAGCACTCCTTTATCCTAAAACCAGCATCTTCAATGTTGAAGAACCTCAAAGCGTATGATATAAGAAGTTCTCGGTTGTCAAGTTTGCATCTTCCTTCCAAGACTTTTGAAGGAAAGGGGAGTTCTTCAATCACCGATCAGTATGCAATTGTGGTATCTTGTCGGTGCAACTACACTGGTATAGTATTGTTCTTAATTTACCAGATCAACTGATATATTTTTACCCTTTTTATTCTTTGCTTCCAAAGTCATGTTTTATCTTGAATGTAGAGTCAAGATTGTTTTTCAAGCAACCTACAACCTGGCGACCACGTATCTCCAGGGATCTTATGATATCTGTTACTTCTGAGATATCAGTACAATGTTCTGAGACCAACGGAAGAGTCACTCAGCTTCCAGTCCAGGTTTTGTACTAATTTGACTCTCTTTATCTTTCTCTCTGTCTTGTAGTTTTCATCTAACTGGTTCAAAATGTCAGGTCTTAACTCTTCAGGCATCGAATTTGTCATCCCAAGATCTTACTCTGACAGTTCTTGCTCCGACCTCATTTATTTCTCCTCCCTCCGTGTTGTCCTTAAATTCTTCACCGTCATCACCAGTGAGCCCATTTCATGGGTTTTCCGAGTTTACAGGAAAAGTAACAGATGAACAACATGGTATTGCATTGCATAGAATGAGCACGGTACCTCCTGTATCTGATAATCAGAAGCAGAATGGTGATAGTGGAATTAGGTCTGTGTCACTTAACAAGCAGTCTTCTCCTGCATCTGAAGTACTTCCAAGTTCTGGTTTGGGTTGTACACATCTGTGGCTGCAGAGTAGAGTTCCGTTAGGGTAATTTGCCACTTTTCACTTTCCTCCTGAATTTGTGATTATACAGCTGATAGTTATTTGCTGTGATTTGCATCAGATGCATTCCATCTCAATCAACAGCTACCATCAAGCTGGAGCTGCTTCCATTGACTGATGGCATAATCACGCTCGATTCTCTACAGATTGATGTTAAGGAGAAAGGTACATATCTGCTTAGTTTTGTCTCTTGTGCTATCGACAACACTGTGCTTGGTATATAAATCATCTATGAAGGGTTGTGTTCTATAACCACTTGCTAGTTATGTGCATTCTCTGATTCATACCTCAAAATAAATTCCAGCATTAAGTTTGATAGTGTTTATACTCCATTGTTATAGACAGCGGTTAATGGTTAAAGCCACGGTTCTTACGTGTAATTCCATTTTGGTATAACAGGTGTGAGTTATATCCCGGAGCATTCACTGCAGATAAATGCAACTACCAGCATTTCCACAGGGATAATTTAGGATGCAACGAATCAAAGTCATGTTTCTTACCACATTTTGTACAAAAACGCAGAGAGCAAGTTATCAACTTCCGAGCATTGGGATGATTGTGCCCCGACATTTATCATCGAGGTATATGATTTACTCATTCAGAGTGTGTAGCAAGATTGTGTTTCGTGTTCATTTGTTTCAAAAAAATATAGCGTCATATAATGATTTTAACAACTGATCTTGGCAACCACATTTGTTGTTTTATAACCTATCCTTGAATGAAAAAGTATATGCATCTTATAGATTGAATCTAGTTGTGTGAACTCTACTACGCGCACTACTTCTATGTCGACCACAGAGTTATGCTGGCGCATCGACAGGTTTTTAACTGAATATGTGGTCAATTGTTAGGTATTTATCTCAATTATGACTCGATCTTAATCAATTCATTGTCGAATTTTATACCTTTTGCTCCTGCCCTTTATGTTCTCTTGCATTCATTATCAACATTTCGTTCATACTATCCTCACGCTCTCACTTGCCTACTTTCTCTTCTCTCTTTCTGATCATCTCCCATCAATCAAGCCTTTGAAAAAAAAATGTTGTTATCAAATGGGATAAAGTTAAAAATTTCATTAATGTATTAAATATAATTATATTGAATAATGTATTAATTACACTGTTTTCTCCATAGAAAAAGATTCTATACACGCCTAAATATGACTTGGTCACAATACCCATGATTTTAAATATTCTTTTGCCTACTCATTATATAGTTATCTGTACCTTATTATACATAATTATTTAATAAAATTATGATTTCATTATTTTTATTTCAAAATTAATAAATCAAAATTCAAATATTATTATTTAATCCTTGACTTTTCCTTAATTATTTAATTTTACATAATGTAATTTATGATTAGGCCTGCCTCCCATTAACAGAGGAGGTCAAAAGTGTTTGCTGAAATGCCTCAAAGAGAGGCTCTTATTAACATACAAAGTCCCATCAATTTATTAAATTAAAGGAAGGGGGAAAAGATGCATGCACCGGCACAGCACCGCGAGCTCAATATGACGCGCGAGTTAGCGTCCGCCCACCCAGGCAAGACAAGTCACCTTCCAAGTGGGTCCCCCAACTCTATCGCCCCTACCCGGCCTGCCCCGATTTTCTACTCTCATGCCTCTCCGGGCTCGTTTTCAGTGTACAATTCCAACTGCCTTTTGTTACAAACACTGTACGTCAGCTCTCGCGGGCAGCCGAAACCCCACGTCAGCCCGTTTTCTCCGGGCAGGCTCATTTTGCTTTTTCTAGTCTTCGATTCTATTAAAATCAAATAAAAGACGAGAATCGATAATATAAAGTTCATACATACTATACGATATTTCCTCCATATTTCTTTTAAAACTTCTTGTATCTTTATAGCGATACGTTTTTTGGGTTTAACTGAGATTTGTTTTTTCTGGCTCTTTTTTTTTCAGTATATTTATTTTTGTTCTAGTCAATCTTGTTTGTTGATACCAAAGTACTTTAGGTTTGAGTTCAGACAGAAGTTGATCAATCTTAAAGTTACCTTATTTTTGATCTGGTTCATGTGATCTAGCTCTACCTCAACTGGGTTAGCTTGTTTTTGTCGTTTTTGACCTGGTCTTGGTGGGTCTTGAAGTGAAAAAGCGCTTAAATATTGTAACCTTTTGGCGGCTCTCTAGTGGGGTGAGAGCAAAGGAGGGATTTTATGAGGTTTGATGAGTTTTGGGTTTGTGATTTAAGGCTTTCTTAAGAGAGAAAAGAATGGGGTTTGATGGTGGTAATGGGAAAGTGAAGAGTTCTTGGGATTTGAGCAAATCTAAGGCAAGGAAGAAGAAGAAGAAGAAGAAAGTTGAAGATGAAGTGGAGGAAGAAGGAGAAACTGGGTGTTGGCTCAAGTTGAGGTTTATTGGAAGCTGCATTTGTTCAAGATCCAAAGTTGATAGCTCTGCGAGTGGCAGTGGCACCAGTATCCATTATGGTAATTCTTTGTCTACTTAGGAACTTACTTTTTCTTTCAAGTTTTACTTGTTGAGTTGTAATTCGAGATTACACTACTGCTGGTTTTTACCAGGAATTTGCATCTGTGCATCATTATTTAATTCTTTTTTGATGTGATTTTCTTATGATCTTGATGGATACGTTATTGTTTTGGGGTGTTCTGCAAGTTTTTCGGGTAATAATTGGATAAACACCCCTTAATGTTAGCGCAAGTATGGACTAGCGAGGTCAACTAGTGGTGTTTAATTAGTTTCTGTTTGGCGAAAACATGGAGCTTTCTTGTCAAAACTGGTTTAATTTAGTTCCTTGGTCTGAAAAATCCTTGATGGAGGCTGTGTTAAAGTGGAAGAGTGATTCTTATGTTAAGTTTAAATTAACGAACAAGAGAGTAGTATGATTTGGGAGGGTACAGATTGGTATTTCTTTTTCCCCCTGTTGATGACTGAAAATTTCCCTCTAACCTCTTTAGAGAATTTGAAATCTAACTGTTCAATTTTGAGGATACAAGAAATTTGTGGCTATTTGCCTGGTAGGTGGCCCAGAGGAACTAAACCTCGTACTTTCTGGGAGCAAACCACTTTGAAATTCATATCTGTAGATAGTTATTTGTAAACCTATTTGGTGAATGGTGCTATGTATATGGCAATTTGAGTTCTGAGTATGAACTGGATACTTCTTCCTTTATAAAATCAAATTATTTAATTCGCATATGAAATGAAATCATATGACTTTCACCCTAATGTTTAGACCTTTGTGGATCAGTAGACAGTAAATCCATGAATGATACAAGCAGAGACCAACCAGCAGTTCCTGTTGTGTCATCTACGACCACTAGTAATGCAGAAAGTAATTCATCCACTTCTAAGCTTGAAGAAGAGCTTAAAGTTGCTTCTCGGCTACGGAAATTCACATTTAATGATCTTAAGTTGGCAACACGAAATTTTAGGCCTGAGAGTCTTCTTGGAGAAGGTGGTTTTGGTTGTGTTTTCAAGGGCTGGATAGAAGAAAATGGAACTGCTCCAGTTAAACCAGGTACAGGGCTTACTGTTGCCGTTAAAACCCTCAACCATGATGGTCTTCAGGGTCACAAGGAATGGCTGGTGGGCAACCTCTCTAATCTGTCCTACTTTCTGTATATGGCTTTGATGATTTCATTGTTGTTTCTTTTTTATTTTCTATATTCTAAATCCTTTCTCTGAATCTTGACTTAAATATGTGGCAGGCCGAAGTGAATTTTCTTGGCGATCTTGTTCATCCTAACTTGGTTAAACTAGTTGGTTACTGCATTGAAGATGACCAAAGGCTGCTAGTGTATGAGTTTATGCCACGAGGAAGTTTGGAGAACCACCTTTTCAGAAGTACATAGCTGCATTTCTGTCTTTAAGCATGCAGTTTTACTTTATCTATCAGTTATACTGATTTTGGATCATAGTAACTTTCTTTAGTATGACTAGAATCTGGTCTGATATTAGAGGCTTCTGCCTTTTGGCGAGAATTTAGCTTTTTGATTGCAATTTTCTGTCTTTAACCATGCAGTTTTACTTTATCTATCAGTTATACTGATTTTGGATCATAGTAACTTTCTTTAGTATGACTAGAATCTGGTCTGATATTGGAGGCTTCTGCTTTTTGGCAAGAATTTAGCTTTTTGATTGCAATTGTCTGATGTTTACTTGATATTTCGTCACATGCAGGGTCCTTGCCTCTTCCATGGTCCATAAGAATGAAAATTGCACTTGGTGCGGCAAATGGTCTTGCCTTTCTCCACAAGGGAGCTGAAAGGCCAGTGATTTATCGTGATTTCAAAACCTCCAACATTCTATTAGATGCAGTGAGTGACAAACTATGGCAAAATTGATTTTTATTTTTTTATTTTTTTTTTACTATGGTTTGTATATTTGATTATATGCTGTTTCAGGATTATAATGCCAAGCTCTCTGACTTCGGACTTGCAAAAGATGGTCCAGAGGGAGATGAGACCCATGTATCAACCCGTGTAATGGGGACTTATGGGTATGCAGCACCTGAATATGTAATGACTGGTAGGTCTATTTAAAAGAAAGTTTGTCTTTGAGCTTTGCCTCGTTTTCCCTCCTTTTCTACTTAATTTCAATCGAAAATGGCAACGAGAAAAGGGAGCTCTCAATAGCAGTTAGCTGATATTTCAGTAGTTCAGTTTTACTGATGCTCATTCCATATTTGGCTGTTCGCATTCTGCTCTGATGTTTTGCATAATGGGCTGTGAATGAGTTTATGTTAAGTCAAGAGTAATTGTTCTCACTTGTAGATATTTATTCAATGTGTTATCGTTGTTTTTCATGCTCAAGCCGTCTTTTCACTTTTCCCACCGGATGCTTGCGAATAGTTTGAAGTTTAGGCTGGTTGCAGCTGTTTCCACCCATCTAGGACTTGTAAGATCACATATATCAGGGAGTTTAGTGAAAACTTATGTAGCTACTACATATATTCTTGATAGAAAAGTAGGCAGGCATTTTGCTGGCACCTCTGAGCATCTGAACTGGTGGTTTCTATTACTAGATTCGCCAGCTCAGTGATCTGTGCATAGCATTGTATACCATGGTTTCTTAATGGCATGGTTTCAGAAATTTGTGATGCTATTAATTCTTATCTTAATACCATACTCTTCTGATTCTTTCATGTACTTGATTAGATGAATATATTTCTGTCTCAGGACATCTCACATCAAGGAGTGATGTCTACAGCTTTGGAGTGGTTCTACTTGAAATGCTGACCGGCAGAAGATCAATGGACAAAAACAGACCAAATGGAGAACATAATCTTGTTGAATGGGCTCGGCCACATCTAGGAGAAAGAAGAAGGTTTTACAGATTGATTGACCCTCGGCTTGAAGGTCATTTTTCTATCAAAGGTGCCCAGAAAGCTGCACAGTTGGCTGCTCATTGCCTTAGCCGAGATCCAAAAGCAAGACCCCTCATGAGTGAAGTTGTGGAAGCCTTGAAGCCTCTGCCAAACCTCAAGGACATGGCGAGCTCATCTTATTATTTTCAGACCATGCAATCTGAACGAAAGGGTTCAAGCCCGAATGGTAGAAATGGCAACCGAGCACAGGCTGGCTCACTTTCAAGGAACGGACAGAGGAGCCTTTCCATTTCAAATGGTTCCCATGCTTCACCATTTCATCAGCGGTACCTCCATCAATCGCCTAAACCGAATGGCAAACCATAACGTTGGAATTATCTCTTTCACTGACCCCTCTTCTTCATTGATTTCTTTTTTTTAACCCCTTTTTTCACTCGGTATAGCTGTAATTTCTGTCAATGCCTTTGTTCTTGGACAACTGAAAAAGCAACAGGGAAAGATGCTCGTGTCGTGTTCAGAGTGATGGTCTCGCAGCAGGGGAAGATGTCAGAGCATTTCAAGCTTATGGAGCAAAATGTCCTGTGCCAGCAATACATTGCTTCAATAGATTTGGAAATATTAAAGAAATTAACATCTCTTATCCCTCTTTCCTTTTGATAAATTCAGGTTTTCACTTGTTTCATAGCCAAGAACGATGCGGGTTATAAAGAGTTTTGCCTGGGGAGGGCAGATTAACACCAAAGAAATTAGCATCTGTTTCCTTTCCCCCATTTCATCACAGCCTCTTGATTCGCATCACAACACAGCAAACCAAGAGTTAGTAGTTTACACGTTTCAATAGCTTTCGGTTGCACCACTTATTTTAGTTATTTACATTCAACGGATCAGAAGCTGAAACATTTTAGTAAAACCTCCGGCGGGATATGGGAAACCTGATCTTATTCCTTAAAGATTCATTACGACCCCATCACGCTGTGGTCGATAAAGATTTGGTTTATGATTTCATCCTCAAGCAGCTCTCCTGGTAAGCTGCTCTTTGGACGTGCTCTCAAAGATCTTGTCAGCGTTTCCAACTTCAAACCCATCACGCCTGTGAAACTCCCTAACCTATGTGACATGGAAATATAAGTGAAAACTAGTTAGTAATTCAGGGTTGCCTGCACCATGTTATCTGCACTCTATTCCAAAATTTTCTCTAAACGAAAATACAAAATGGAAGGAAGCATGACTAGCTACACTCGAGTATTACTAGTGAATGGAACAAATTTGTTTTTAAGGGAGGGCATTGACGATTAATTCTAAGCCATCCAGCTAACAAGCATTCAGATTCAATCACCTAGTAAAATTTTGGGCTCACCTCACTGTCGGGTAGATTTTGATATTGAGGAAGCACAAGGCGTTCTGCGAACTCTATGTATGAACAGGGTACAGATTCAGTGACACCATCAGAAAAAGAGAAAGGGATTGAATCTGCTACTGTTGAGCTCTGTAGCAAAAGGCCATCGGGACTCACTGAAAATGGATGAAATGAAGTTTTGAAATAACCAATTCCACTTTTGTTACAACATCAATATGAATCAATAATCTACATAACATATCAAAGTTGACTTCTAAAGGAATTCAAATACATATTTTATTTCATATTAAAAACATCAATGATCCTGTAGTTTATTAGAATCATTGAAGGTGCAGAGCCAAAAGTTGCTATATTGGAAGGTGGTAGGTGCAAAAAGAGTATTTTTCCTGAATAATTCTCCAGAAAATTTCAATAGGGCTATTCTCGGACAAAACAAAAATTTCAACTTGGAAGTTTCCCAAAGAACATTTAGAGTGCATTTCAATCAGGGGAATGAATTAATTACTAAAATATGCACTATCCATATGCATCGTATGGAGAAGATATAGAGAGAGAAAATTATGTAAAGCTTGAAATTTGTCTATAAGACTATAACCATCTGAATACTCTTCCATGTTCCCCAGCTTTGGCACAAACTTGCGTCAAGCTAGCCACATATAAAGGTTCCAACTTTCATAGCTACTTTCAGATCTAGTGATCAACTCTCCTCCGCACAACAGCATGCAAAAACAAGGCACCCATGGATCTTTGAACAAAACTATGGTTAGACCAATGTATTGCTTGCATTTCATTGTTTTATTAACATTTGTGCACGTTGATTTTGAAGAGACCTTCAGTAGAATTTCACATCTCAAAAACTTTCTAGATGCATGATGCATCTTGCATCTATTCAACGTATAGATAGTACACTCGAGTCTAATGCACAAATTTTTCCAGAATTTACCTTCAGTTAAGTGCAATAGTTTCTCTGCCTCTAAATTACATGCATCACAAGAATAAATTCTGAAGACCAAAAAACCACAACAAGATGATAGAGCCCATTGTTTGTTTGAGTAAATAATCGGCATGGGAAGTTTTCAAAATGCCCTGTTTCTACATCATTTACAAGGGCATCTGTCTGCAAAAATATCATTTTTAAAAAATAAGGAGAAAATAAAATTAGATAAAGAGTACAAAATTAGTTGCATACCTTTCAGAACACCCCCCTCGGAATTCAACCTGAATCCATTGTTTTCAATGAACTCATTGAGGCTTTTGATATTATTCAAGTGAGATTTCAGCTGATGGATGGAAATAGTGACATGGTTCACAGCATAGCCATTGACGAGGGTCCAGGCAGCATATTCGCTTTCCCTACGTAATAGGCTTAAGAAATTATACACAAGTTTCCTATAATGAAAGGTTCTAAGATTGTCGATATCACTTCAGACAGTACAATCTAACCATTAACTTTGAAATACCAAGCCTGAAAATAATGGTTAATTTGTAGAACATCTACATTCTTTCTACCAGCTTGGATTGAAATATGAGTTTTCCTCCTATTAACAGTACACACACCGACAAACACAGAGCTACACAGAATGGTACCTTGCCAGTTGTTGAAATTCAGAATGCAAAGGCTTCTCCCAGGTTAAAGATCCCAGAGCACTTGCAAGAGCAGCATATTTGTTTCCACTGGCAGATGTTTCAGTGTATTTTCTAATTATTTCCTGAATGTAAAAAGCAACAGTTTCAAGCATTATAAAATGAACAAGTGTAACAGGTTACTATTATTAGAATCTACAGATAAGGAGATTCCAGTGAATTTTCTTGTTGATGAAATTTATAATGCATGGCCAATTAGACCATGTGTGTTGCATGCGACTTCCTTACATTACTTCTCAATCTCATTTATCCTTCATCAACATTAAAGTAGAATATGAAGTGCACGACAAAATCCACAGACCTCAACATAGTGCATATGAAACATTTTGAGGAAACAAAACAAGACCAATAAAACATAACCTACGTTTCCACTAAGATCATCAAATTGTACTCAAAAGTAAGGTGTAAAACAGATGATTATCATCGCAAAAAGAATAGTTAGGAAAACACACCTGAGTTTGTTGACTCATCTGATCTACAAGAAGCTCTGATATGAATACTCTAGGCAAAGGCCCACTAGAACCACTGCCACCCTCAGGATGGGGGATATTGGGTGGAGAAAACCAAAATGCTTTCAGTTTTTTAGCTGGAAATCTCAGCTCCTCCCGTTGTGTATAGCCATAATCCAGAAAAAAACTTGCAATGGATTCAATTCCATGACCATTTACCTACAATGTTACAAATAGAAAGTAAATGTAGATGTCCATCAACGACTCCTATAGCTACTTTATTTTATTTCTGAAGTAGAAACAAATTTCTCCTAATTACATGACGCTGCAGTACCACTTTTTCCACAACAACATAAAACAAATGCATTCATACTATATACATATGCAACCTTTAATAGTAAGTAATGAAAGCTAAACCAGCAGGACATGATGCAGTAAAGACAAAGTGTACCCCAAATGTCCTGAAAGCGATATGATCATAGCATATCTGATCATTGCGAGCTGACTGGACAAGCTCCAAGACTGCTTTTGCAGCTGGGTTTCTGTTTAAATACACTGCTTCCATACTTTCCAACGCATTCCTGAAAAATGATTCGCCTCCCTGCAGGAAATACAAAATGATCATCACTAGTAAAAATGGGAGGCATAAGCGAGCTAACAATCGAATTTTTAGGACTCCCATAGTCACAACTATGCATAAAATTTGGTATCTGATGCTATAAGACAATGGTACATCTACAAGACAAAGAAGAAAAACCCACTTTTTTTCATAAAGTTCTAGAAAATACGAGTGTCCATGTCCATAAATATGATGCAATAACCAAAGTGATCTTTGAACACTATAATTAACAATTCATCCAAGCATTATCGTTTATCAAGAACAAAGCATATATAAACAGAAAAAAAAACCCGATATTACCATAAGACACTCGCCAATCGAGGATTATTAAATCAAGTAAATCTGACATCCAGGAAGATATTTGTATCAACAACGTTAGGAAAAGGTTGGGACTACCTGAAAAGACGAACCATCTGGTTTGGAGGCAGAGACGACACAGAGATTTCGTTTACGAAGAGAGACTGAATTCACATGAACCGATGGTTGCTTAAGGGATATGAAATTCCGGGATTTGGGTTGCAGCGTAAAAGAAGAAGAAGAGACAAGAGAGCGAAGCGAAGACGATAAATTTGAAGAGCAAGAAGCAGCTTTGATGGTTGATGAATGGGAGAAAATCATCGTCAGCTTCATAGTTTCTGATTCGTCGGGCGGTTGAACATAACAGACAGTAAGGTACAAGCCTCGTGAACTGCAGCTATACGTGTTCTGTAAAGTTTCATGACTGTAGCCACTCTGCTTACGTGGTACCACGTGGCCGTTAATCCTTATCTCTCTTCTTTCCTTACAATTTGCGTCTTAATTTTTAATTATCAAGTAACAATTTACAGGGTACTTAATTAATATACATACATTCGGTGTATTTTCCATTCTTTTAATTTAAATATAAAAATTATTCAATATAATAATTTATCTCTTATTTTGAACTTTAAATTTTTAGATAAATTAATAAATTTAATATAATATCAAAATTAATTTAACCCATCAATTAAATATTTAAACCTTTATAACTAGTAAAAATTAAAAAAATAATTATTTAAATTCACGTAACAAAACCTATAAATAAAATTCAACTTACACGTAGGATAAAAGTGTTAAGTATAAAAATAATAATTATTATTTAAATTCATGTAATAAAGTCTATAAATAAAATGAAACCTGTATATAAAAAAAATATTAAATATAATTATCTAAATTCTTTATTTTTAAATTAATTAATAAATTCAACACTAATAATGTCATTCAAAAAATAAAATGCCATGTCATTATATTGATATCAATTAATTAATAATTATTAAATTTAAAATAAAAATATTTTTTTATTTTATAAAAAAATTTTAAATAAAATTTATTATATTGATATCTATCACCTTTTTTTTTTTTTTTTTAATCTTATCTTACTGTTGGATTTGAATACAGTTAGCTTGGACGTCAAGAGTTCATATTCATTGCGTAAACGGAAGACAATCATCACGGATAAGGATGCGTAAGAAAGTTGAGGGTGGTCAACCTACGGGACCGTATTATATAATTCATGCGTCATCTTAATCTTCTCCGGTGATACGACGTCACTTTTGTTTATACTAAGCAATCCCAAAAGTCCATGGTCTATTCTGTTGGCTTCCTTCTTCTGCTTCTTCTACCAAGCCTTGGGCTTGGGCTTGGGACAGGTTTGGAAATTACAAAGATATTCAATGGAAGGCGGCAAATGTTCATCAAAGATATGAGATAAGATTGAAAAGGAGAACAAGGCAAGGCAGTGGGAGTGCCTGTGCATGGTGTTCGTCAAATTTTGGGTCGTTTTCTAATCATTTTCCAATAAGAAATCGTAATGGACCACGAAACCCACTAATTATTTGGCAATGTCAAACACGATGACCAATCACCTCCATGTCTTTCTTGCTTTACGAAGAAGAAAGTTCGTAGTTTCCACTTAGATTAAATTTTAATTAAATTTTTTATTTTTAATAATTATTTTAATCAATTTTAAAATATTTTTTAATTAAATTAATTAAAGATACACAAAATTAAAAGAGAATTCAGTTTGTTCTGTTGTGAAATCTTTCTGTTCAAGAATATAAGAACAAATACTAACCAATCACAATTAATCTTGGAGCGAAAAGACATTTGCTTGGGAAAAGACACACTTTAAAAGGGACAAGGGAAGAAAATTTATTTGGGGATAATAACATTTAAGTGGCTACATTGTTTATTTATCACAAATAAAGATATAGTTTTTTTAATTCATATCAAATGCGTCCCCCACCGGAACTTTGGTTATATTGACTAAAATAACCTTCACAGTCGAGTTGCAAACTTTTTTCAAATTTCGATGGTCTGAATTCAACAGTGGAGGGGTAATTTAGCCATTCTGTAACTGCAGGGACCTGGATGAGATAAATAGGTAACTATGTCATTGATTGTGATATTATAAAATTAGGGATCTAATTGTTATCAATACTTTTTGCTTTTTTGTCTCATCTCCTCACAATTTATCGACCTTATCTTCAGTTTCCGCAGGCAAATGCACGTATAAGTGCACGCGTATCTTCTCAATGTTTTGGAGAGTCTCATCCTCGTCACCCTTCAGAAAACTTTCAGTGCAAAGTCTCTGGTAAGCGATGATATTTTGTGTTCTTGTTCTGTGAAAGTATTTTAAAATTATTATATAATTCCTGTGGTTGCAATTGCTGCGCTTACTCTGTTTTGCGTTTCATTTTTTTGGCAATATATTTGTCTTTGGATATTTGAATGCAGCAATTATTTTGTGCGGGAGGAGTATGAAATTTAGGATTTGGAAGAGCGAATTGGAGTTTCGAAATTGAATTTCAAGTCCTGGAGATTCTGAATTGAGATCATTTCTTGATTGCATTTTGTAAATGATACGTGGTTAATTTAGTTTTATTTTCGCTTAAATGGGATAAATTTATAGGAATTTTTTTGCTGCTGATCTAATTTTCATTGATTTTCGATCGATTTGTATCAGAAACGCGTTTTTGTTTGAAATACTGAACACAGATAGTTCTTTGCGGAGAGTGCGCAGTTTATGTGTTTTGTTTTGTTTATTCGTTGTGTTGATTTGTTCTGTATTTTTGACTTTTTAAACAAGTTGTTAGTATGTGACTATGAGCTGTATAGTCCAATCAATAAACTATTATGCTATTTTTAAATAGGAGCAATGACTTGTTACAATAACTGCTGCAAATGGTTCAGTATTGGAAAACTAGTTTTTCACTTATTTTTTTAATGATTTAATTTTTTAAGTGGTTGGTTAAGCAAAGTTTGAATTGTACTTTCTGTGTCCTAGTCAATAGCATAAAATAAATCGTTGCTTATGTGTTTGTCATGTCAACATTGTTTTTCCCAGACCAAACCAGTTGGTTCCTCGCTGATTCTAGAAATTTTCATGGATATGTGTTTATTGTTAATTTGGTGTTGTGCTTCAGGCTGTTCCTTATGGTTTGGTGGATGCTTTATGCTTTTCTGTGCTCTAGATTAGGGTCAATGGTTTAAAATAATTTGTGCGGCAGAAGAAACGATTGTAAATAATATATACTTTATTTGCTACTCTATTGTTAGGCTGCTACATGGGTAGTTGACATGATTATAGACGGAAATTCCAAGATAGTTAGTACTTGGGATAGCTTCTGTATGATATAATTGACTAACAAATTTATTCTGTTAGTTTAAATTATATATAGGTAGTTGTTTGATCAGTGCTGTGATGTTACCTTATTCTTGTATTTTCTGTTTACAGATGCCTTATATGAGTTTGATTTGAAGCTGCATTTTTTTAGATCTGCTCTCGAGCACTTTGTAAATTTCTGATTTTATTAATCTTTGTGGATTATTTAGTGACATAAAAATATTTGTTTCAATTTTTGTTTTCTGGTCATTACACGTGTAGGAAAGAAAAAGGGAAAATTGTCATTGTAATGTACTTTTTTGATGTTCTAAAGGGTTGCTTTATAGGTCACAGTAAATTTTCATCGCTGTCAAATTTCATTAGCCATCCTAATGCCATCTGGACATGTTTGTTTGTGTTTAAATGGATTTTTTTTTTTTTTGTTTTGAATGCTTTTTAACACGTAGTGACTGGTCTTGTAAAAGGGCTCTATTCTAGTTCTTACATGATCCGGCCAATTCATTAAGTTTCTATTACTTGTGCTTTCTTAGACTGCTGAAGACATAACATTGATTGTCATAGCTGTTTTTAAATTAGGTAGAATCAACAATGGGACAAGCTTTTGGTTGTATTCAGGTGGATCAGTCCACTGTTGTTATCAGAGAAACCTTTGGGAAGTTTGATGATGTGCTTGAACCTGGTTGTCACTGTTTGCCTTGGTGCTTGGGGAGCCAGGTAGCTGGTCATCTCTCATTACGTGTACAACAGCTGGATGTTCGATGTGAAACAAAAACCAAGGTTTGTTGCATAAATTACCTCCACCTATTGGATGATTTAAGTTTAGTTATATCTTTATGTTATCTCCCTATTTTGTTATGACCATCTTTTTTACTTTTTGCTTAGTTACTTGGATGTTTGGGAGGGACATACTATTGCATTAGAACCATATTGTTTTTTATATAAAGAGAGAGAAGTACATCTTGATATTATAGCATTCAATTTTGAATTCTCAGTAAAAACTCTTGTTTGTCACTGTTAGAACCCTTCATATTTTTGTCCGTTGTCCTATTAATCACTTGCATTGAAACATTTATTTTTTAGGGTGCAATTATTATTATATTCTGATACCAGTTGTTTTTCAGGACAATGTGTTTGTTAATGTGGTTGCCTCCATTCAATACCGAGCCTTGGCAGATAAAGCTTCTGATGCCTTTTATAGGCTCAGCAATACTAGATCACAGATCCAAGCCTATGTCTTCGATGGTATACATCTGTTATGTGGTTGGAACCAACTCTTTACTTTGTTTGTTGCATAAATGAGAATTCATCTCAATTGGCTTTAATTGTGTCTCGCCATATTGTTCAGATTTTCTCTGCAGTTTCCTCCACAGATTTCCTACACAATTTTTTTGAGCATTTTGTACTTCTTCTCAAACATTATGTTGTTTTGCAAAGTGTATTCTGAAATAAATGGATTGTTGCTGTTTTTGGATAGAAGTGGTTTAATGCTCCAGAAATTTAAAATTTTTCTAGTTTTTTAGGTAGGCTAAGAAAATAGTTATTTGACTATTTTCATAGTTATGTTGTATTTCATAACATGTTTCCCTGGACTTAAAGTTCAAATTTTTGAATTTAAATTGCTTCTCCTTGATTGGGAGGTTAAGATGATTTGATTCAAGCTTTTCTCTGATAACTTTATTAACCTTGGGGAAGATGCTATTCTTTGTTTTTTTATATCAGAGTTTTCAGGACGTACTTAACAGGCCCATGTTTCTGGTTTAGTTATTAGGGCAAGTGTTCCAAAGCTGGACCTGGATGCAACCTTTGAACAGAAGAATGACATAGCAAAAGCTGTGGAAGAGGAACTCGAAAAGGTACTTCCTTGTATTCTTTTTATGGTTAAGGATTTAACAAGTTGCACCAAAAAATGATTGTTTTTAATTCGTTATGTATTTGAAGGCCATGTCACATTATGGTTATGAGATAGTTCAAACTCTCATCGTGGATATTGAACCAGATGAACATGTGAAGAGAGCAATGAATGAGATCAATGCAGGTACGATTTTTTTTGGAATGATGTACCATTTCTCAGTGGTTAGTCTTCTACTCCGGGAAGACAACTTGATTGACTGGTAAATGTTGCCCTTTATTTTTTTACCATTGTTGACTATTGGGCCATCTTAGGTAATCTAAGAACTGGTGGGCCATTTTAGTTAATCTACAAATGATAGGTCATAGTTGACTGGCAGGCCATTATTGGCAATGTAAGAATTATTTGAGTGGATTTTCCTCACAAGGTTGTTTAACTTTTCTGATTCTTGTTCTTGACACCTTAGTCATATTAGGTATGTCTGAAGGATGGTATCTGGTTTTGAAGCAGTACTGTCTACCTAAGTGATGTCCCCAAAGATTGTTTCATGTTGCTTAACCTGATAGGATAAATGGCCTAGCTAGTTTAGCTCTATTGTAAGAATTTTGAAAAACAACATTATCTGTTTCTGGTTTTTACCTGCTTAACTTTACCATGACTAATTCAACCCTAGTTCTTCTAACCTTGCTTTGTGTGGGATTTGATCCCAGGGCCTTTAATGCTACTACAAGAGATATTACTAACTAAACTAAGCTAGTACCGACAATTATTTGTTTATAGTGTTGTCTTTGTTACATGGAGAACATGTCCGAATATGAGGTGATGTTAGAATTATTGTTTTCTAACTATAACATACTTAGAATATTTGATATATTTTTTTAATTGTGATAATAGCTGCCAGATTGAGGTTAGCTGCAAATGAGAAAGCCGAAGCAGAGAAAATACTGCAGATCAAGCGTGCTGAGGGAGAAGCAGAATCAAAGTATTTGGCTGGCCTTGGGATTGCACGGCAGCGTCAGGCCATTGTCGATGGGCTGAGAGATAGTGTGCTTGCCTTCTCTGAGAATGTACCTGGAACAACATCAAAGGATGTCATGGACATGGTTTTAGTCACTCAATATTTTGATACCATGAAGGAAATTGGTGCTTCTTCGAAATCTAATTCCGTCTTCATCCCCCATGGACCAGGCGCTGTCAGAGACATTGCTTCACAGATCAGGGAGGGTCTCCTTCAGGCCAATGCTACTGCTATGTAGGAAGCTGGCACCACCTCAAAGTCTAACTTCATCTTCTTCCCATATGGAGAGGGTGCTGTTAGATTCATTATTAAGTATTCCTCCAGTTTGGATATATGTGTATTTATCTTTGATAGTTTGTGAAGAAGTTTTGTGTTATTGTCCATGGCTGCTCCGTTACTTTCTAGCGTCATTACTAGAAAGAAGTCCGTGGTCGGGTAAGTAACGAATAGTAGATATTGATGATATATTTGTGCATGTGTGCAGTTGTTTTTTGGGTTATGGTGTTATCAGACTCAACTTTCAAGTGTGGTATATAGCTGGTGAATTTTGTTGTAGCTCCGATTTCTGTTTATGTATCTATTTATTTTTGGATGATATGAATGAAAGAAAATTGTATTAATAATGATTATTGTTGATAGATGATTGATACCATGCTCATGCATAGCTGTTGCTTGCCACCCATAAGATGATTATATTTAATGCCAACTATTGAGCAGGTAGTGTAACAAGTTGTGTCAACTCCCCAGAAAAGCGGGGAGCCGGTGATTAAAACGTCGTTCAAGCATTTTCGGGCAAATGCAACTAACAAAAACGAACCGGTGATAGACCAGATGTAGTGGGTAGAAAATACCAATAATTGTAGAACAGGAAAGACGGTAAAAAACTCAACTTCTTTCAATCATTTTAGAGTTTTATGTTACGAACCAGGTTGCTTTAGTTATGGCCAAAGGTAATCGAAAGACAGACAAGGAAAAGCAAAAACGTACCTGAAGATGAAATAAGAACTTCCGCATTGATATAAATAGATTGCCCAAAATAAGTATACCCCACTAAGGGTTGGATGGACGGAAAATCTAAAGAAGCAATTGACAACCTTGGTTTGAGAAACCACCCATAGATTATTTTTACAACCCACATCCACAACATCCGGGAAAACCAATGACACCGACTGAAGAGATCAAAAGTTTTGACAAAAGAGATTTGATGTCGTTCTACCTATAACATTATTGTTCCCCACCACTCAAAAGCAAAGTTTGTCCTTCCTCTTGCATCAAGAATATTTGCCTAGTCTATGGTTTGAGTGCCAAGGCAAGTCCAACCTTGGCACTCTTTTCAACGGCCCTGGTGTCCACCTCCCCTGAAATACTAAAGAGAGATTTTGGACGCCACTCGTGCTGGATGAGAGCGCTTGCCTTGCCATAGTTGTTCACACGGGCCTTCACCGAGGTCAAAGGATCAAGTGCATGCTGAGTCCCAATTGTAAGAGTGTTTTCATTGTTTGAAAAGCTATGGGTCAGCTCGGCACCAACAGCTGTGTTGGTCAGGGGGCTGACAATGTGGTAGTAGGAAGCACTAAGGGTGTCACCTTTGTCGTTCCTGCACTCACCAAGGCAAATGAAAACAACCTCGTGAAAACAGAGAAGTATATCACACCACACATTGCACAAGCTGCAAAAAGAATATGAATCCAATTTTAACCTTCCACTCCTCCAAACATAACCATAACTTTTATTCATCCTATCACTATCACTCCACTAAAACGTAATGCGTGTTGAATCTGCAGTCTGGTTTGATACAGATAGCATACATTTTCAATAAACTTTTGACACATTTGAAATAATATTTAACTCTTATCAGTGAGTAGACAATTTAAAGCAATTGATTTCCAGGACAGATCTTCACGTGGATAATTAATGGGTGAATTTGACAATGTGATTTAGGAAAAAGGAATTGCTTCATTTAGAAAGAACTACTCACAATGTGACGGAAGCAATGAGGTCAGTATGGGAATAACTCAACCCAGCATTGTATTTGGTGAAGTTCCCAGTGGCAGTGTCAAACGAGAGATCAGTCCCAAGAGCCACACAATTGTTTCCAATCACACCCGAGAAGTTAACAAGGGGATTTGCAGTCAATCCAATGCCAGTGCTTATTCCAGCATGCTCATGCTGATATTGGAGTTCCACCTGTCATCACAATCACCACAAAGTGGATCATAAGCAGGCAATGAACGATCATGTCCCCACTAATGGAGCAAATAAGCTAACGTGCAAAAAGTAACACAGGTACTTCTGTACCAGTCATACCTCATAATATGATATTCAAAGGACAGCAGCGAGAACATGAACTTAATTGACAAGGAAAACAGTAAAAGAAAACTCTTACCTTGCCAGATCTCTGATCAGGTACTTTAAAGCTAAAGATTGACTTGAGTCCAGGTGCAGGTTCATTGATAGTGATGGTTGTAAAAATCTACACGCCAATATAACCAATCATATCACATGATTAGAAGTGAATACACATTACATGTTGAAAATATTAATCATTCTACATATGTGTGTTTGTGTGTAAAAGAAATGGCAAAAGGAATATCATCTTCCAGAAACCCACAAGGAAGCAAGGTCACAATCATTTTCAGTGTTATTGATCCAGATTCACGACAGTATAGACAAAACCATGGTTGTAGAGGCCAAAGAATAAATATATAACTAACACAAATCATTCACCCCGTTTTTTTTCCCAACAAATCCAATAGAGCAAAGAAACTTTGATACATAAGACTTTATACAATAAATTGCTCCAACTTCAGCTACCTAGTGCCAGTTAACATGCCTAAACCTGAAATAAAGCATGAAGCTGAGACACAAGAATGAAATTAAACGCTCATTGGAAATTACATTGGCACATAGTTCATTATCAAACAGTTATACCAAGCTTCAATCAGCAACTATTATAAACCAAAAGACAAGCACGACTTACATTAGAGTTGGTGTCAACTTTAACGTCAGTTGTGATGTTCTTGTTCTTCAACTGACTGCTCACATCAGCCAAAAACAGCTCACCTTTCCTACTACCGCTTGAAGTTATGGCCTGAAACCCATTGCAGGCATTTATTAGGTAGGTTTAACAGGGTTATTTTAACTATAAATATATGTATTAGATATTCCAAAATTCTACAATCAACAGAAGTACTAATATAAACAAAACTAAAAAGAAAAAAAATTATTTCTCTTTCGTTTTCTTTCCTCCGTTTTCTCGACAACCAAACAAAAGAAAAAGCGTTGAAAATGATAAAATACTAAAAAAAAGAACTCACAACTCCAGTTGAGGTATAAGTAGTGACAGTGAACTTGTGGTCGGTCTGGTAATCCTTGTAAAGAAGATCTAAAAAAACACAAGAACAAGAAGAAAATAAAAATTAAAAAGAAATTTATACTTCCCAAGAAAAAAAAAAGAACCAATTAAATAGAAAATAAATTATTTACTTATTTATAAGAGTTACCTCGGGCTTTCTTGCCGATATCTGAGTAGAGACCAGGACCTTTCACCATGATTTTCCCGAGAAAATGGAAAGGAAACCGAGAGAAAAATAGGAATTACGCCTTGATTTTTCGTGGCTACTTTCGAACAAAGAGAAGGGAAGAAATTAATAATATGTGGAAATGAAAACCCTAGTACAGTTGTTTGGTTGTTTCTGTTCGTCTGTAGGAGTTATATTTCAACCGTCGGATCTCCCGTGGGATATGCATTGAATCATTTTGGCCGTTGATATATAATAAAGCCCACGAGAACCGGGACAAATGGTATTTGGGCATATTCGGCTCTGTTTCTCTGGTCAAAGTTGTAACAGGTTAATGCCCACACGACATTTCGTCTTCCAAAATAACATTAATAAATAAATAAAATATTTTTTTTATATAAAATTCGAAGGAATAATAAAAAAAAAAGAGTAATATTATTTTTAATAATTAAGAATTAAAAATAAATAAGGATAGAGATAAAGCAGGGGGCAATTTTGCGTAACCAAATCTTTTCCATCTTTTTTACGTGTCATTATGGGTTTGATGAATGTTGACTCTTGTTATATACGCAAAGATGATCCAATACGTTTCTCCGCCGTCCAAGGACAATTTTCATCTACATCCCCTGCTGTTTGGCTTAAATTAAATTCACCCCATCTCGTTTCGACAATTTTATCAAGAATTAGTCACCCAGCGCCCCTCTCAATAACGGCCGTTAACTGGATTTTATACGAAGGATAATAATCCCACCACTCAACTTAGACGAAAAATGTGGGACCCACTCGCCAACTCGTACGAACCGCGATAAAATAATCTTTTTGTCCGGTCCGGCGATAGATCCAACTAACGGAAGTTATTTGGAGGGATTGCCAATTGATTATTTTTACAAAATTGTTGCCATGTATGCATTTTAACCAAACAACAAGGATCTGAACAAAAATTACCATATATACTGCTTGGATAAGGCAAAAGGTATCGCACGATGTCCAAAAAGGAAAAAGGCCCACGCCTACGTGGACAATAATCCATCAACTGCTCACTTATAATTATCCAAAATGATGTAAGGCTGTTGTAATTTTCGGGGGATAAATCAATGGCAGCTGAACTTCTGTGAGTGTGTGCAAAATCTACGCTTCGTTTTTCTTTTCTTGATCGTCTCTCTGTTCGTCCACCTCCATGCTCGGTTATCATACCGATCAGAGCCATGTCTACCGTTGCAATTGAGCCGCTCCTCCGCAGCTACTACCGGAGAGAGAATTTAAGTTACCGTCAAAGAACGAAGATATTGTTGAAGACAAGCTTTTTAAATTACTCTTTGAAGTCCGTATCCAATGCAGGGAGGTTCTGCGTGTTCAAGAAACTTCACACAATCAAAGCGAGTAGCTCCCCTACTGCGGATACAGCTCTCGTTGAAACTTTTGAATCCGGTGACGTGTTTTTCAAAGAGAGTTTTCCGCTTAAGCGAACTCAAACGGTTTGTGATTTGGTTATTTGTGCATATGCTTTTACGTAACTGTGCTTGTTTTTTTCGTTTTTGATTTTTAAATTTTGGTTTGTGATTTTGGTAGGTGGAGGGAAAGATTTTTGTAAGGTTAGAGAAGGGGAACGATGAAAAGAATTGGCAGCTAGGCGTGGGGTGTGATATTCCTGGCAAATGGATTCTTCATTGGGGAGTTTCTTATATTGATGATAGTGGCAGGTTAGATTGTAGTTTCCTTTTAACTAATTTTTATTTTTATTTTTTTTGAGAATTGATTTGTTGCTATGCTGGTTTACATCTTCTTTTTTCTTTTGTAAGTGAATGGGATCAACCTCCAGAGCATATTAGACCTCCTGGCTCTGTTCCCATCAAGGTATCGATTTGCTTTTAGTGTTTTTTGGGGTGCATGTCTGGGAAAGATTATATAACCTTTTTTTGTCTTCTTTGTAATTTTCTGGTTTTAGGACTATGCAATTGAGACGCCATTTAAGAAATTATCAGAAGGAGACACGTTTCAGCAAGTGAAGATTGATTTTGATACCAAAAGTGAAATTGCCGCCATAAATTTTGTTTTGAAGGTTGTGTTTGAGAAGTTAGGCACGGATTTCTTTGTTTTTGGTATGATTATTGCCAGCATTTAAAGATTATTTGGCTGATCGTACGTTTTCTTTTCTGGGGGATGTTTCTGCAGGATGAAGAAAATGGAGCCTGGTATCAGTACAGGGGGAGAGATTTTAAGGTGCCCCTTATGGACTACCTTCAAGATGATGGCAATGTGCTTGGTGCAAAAGGTGCCTTTGGTTTGTGGCCAGGTTGTAAAAAGCATTGTGTATAATTTTTTTTTTTTTCAAAATGTTTTCATATTTGATGCTATGGATCTGTTCCCTTTATTGATACTTTCAATGTCAACAACTAACCCAGATTTGGTGTGATCCATTACAAGGATAAACCACCCTGATAACGTTATTTATATGAGTCCAGGATTTCATTTTAAGTATGAAGTTTTCTCAAAGAGTGGTAGATTCTCGCTAAGATTTATTGATGTAAGATAAATGAAGCCATAGACTCGTAGCTATATAATCTGTGTTTTTATTGGACATCTCTCTGTTTGGATAGGTAGTTGTCTTTAGAGTCTACTTGCAGCTAAGCTATAAAGCAAATTCATGCTTACTAATTCTATTTCTCTGATAGCTTTTGCCTTGACTCCCTTTTATGTTCAAGTGAAATACTGACAGATTTTGTTGCCTACTCATGTCTAGGAGCTTTAAGACAGCTATCTAACACGATTCTCAAAGCAGAAGCATCACAGTCTCAAGTTCAATATAGCAGCAGTGAATCCACAGAGATTAAACAAGAAAATGGGTTCCTAGAAGGGTTCTATGAAGAACTCCCTATTGCAAAGGAAATTGTTATTGATAACTCAGTGAGTGTTTCTGTGAAGAAGTGTGTTGAGACAGCTAAGAATATTCTATATTTGGAAACGGATCTTCCAGGAGATGTTGTTGTTCACTGGGGGGTTTGCAGAGACGACTCCAAAAATTGGGAAATTCCATCTGCTCCATATCCACCAGAAACAATTGCATTCAAGAATAAAGCTTTGCAAACTATATTACAGGTTAGAACTGTGTTGTGTTCTCCTGCTATAAATTTTTGATAATGTGCTTAAAGTTCTTATTGGATATGCACTATTGCAATTTGCTAATATAATTTATTTTTAGATGTCAAAAAATAGTGTTAAACAACTATCCTCATTCATTCCCACTTTCGCCATTTTTATAGTCTATTATTGTCAAAAATCATTTTTATAGCCTATACAGTTGAATTAGGTTTCGTAACTGTAAAATATTTCAGTTTTTTTTCCAAAGATCGTCTAAAATAGCTATTAGATATTTATTTAAGGACTGGGATTTATTAACTTAAGAGTGTTGGCTTATGTTGTCTATGTCACAGATGTATATTATTCCTTAAATGTTGGCAAATAATTGCTTTTCAAAAATATGTGTCACAGACTCTGTTTTATATGGTCTATAATCTTTGTATGAATGGATGTGTTTATCTTTTCTGGAATATGCAGAATGATTTCCCCTTTCAAATTGGAAGACCGATAACAATTTTGTGTAGCTTGGCTTCACATATCTATTTTTTATATATTGTTGAATAAGTTTTTAATTCGAAATATTGTTTTAAAGCAAAAGGTCTGCAATATTATTTAAACTCATTAACAAATTCCCTCATATGCATGCCCAAATTTAATCAACAGGCTTATCAAGTAGATTCAAACAGATCAATCTTAATATGTTTTTCATAAATGCGGGTAAGAATGGTCCTTATTTTGCTATTGATTTGGATGTCCTATTTTCAGCCAAAAGAGGGTGGAAATGGATGTTCAGGATTGTTTGCCTTGGATAAAGAATTTGCTGGATTCCTTTTTGTTCTCAAACTGAATGAAAGCACTTGGTTGAGATGTATGGGTAATGATTTCTACGTTCCACTTTTGAATTCAAGTTGCTCACCTGCCAAACCTACACAAGTGATGTCAAAACCTGGAAAGTTAGAACAAGAGGACCAAGAAGTTTCTCAGACTGCGTATACTACAGGAATCATTAAGGAGATAAGAACCTTGGTGAGTGGCATTTCCTCTGACATAAGTCAGAAGACAAAAAGTAAAGAAGCACAACAAAGCATTCTTCATGAAATTGAAAAACTTGCTGCTGAAGCCTATAGTATCTTCCAAACTTCTGTTTCAATTTGCCCAGAGGAAGAAGCTATTGCAGAATCCAAGGCATTAAAACCTCCTGCTAAAATATCTTCAGGAACAGGCTCAGGATTTGAAATTTTGTGCCAAGGTTTCAACTGGGAATCACATAAATCCGGCAGATGGTACATGGAGCTCAAAGAAAAAGCGTCAGAATTGTCTTCACTTGGGTTCTCTGTGATTTGGTTACCACCACCAACAGAATCTGTGTCACCTGAAGGGTACATGCCCAGGGATTTATATAACTTAAATTCCAGGTATTATTAATTTTGCAATTCATAAAATGATTTATGATCTACATCCTTTCTTGAGAATAAAAGAATGATTAGACAATTTAGTAAGAGTAACATGCATTTGCTCATTCATAGTAGGAACTAAACCTGCTTATTCAACCATAAAGAAATTACCATGATTAGCACAAAATTGACCGTTGAATTTCATTGTTTGTTAATTGGGGGATGGTGTTAGATCTTCCATAATTTCTTTATATTTTCTTTGCACAATATTTTCTATTGTACTTTACGTTATGAAAGATGATACACAATATTATCGTATTGAGGATTTTTAAATATAAATGATTTTTGTTGTGCTCATATATCAGATATGGAAACATTGATGAGCTGAAGGATGTTGTGAATAAATTTCATGAAGTTGGTATCAAAGTTCTGGGAGATGTTGTCTTGAATCACCGCTGTGCACACTCTCAGAATCCAAATGGGGTGTGGAATATTTTTGGCGGTCGTTTAAATTGGGATGATCGTGCGGTTGTTGCAGACGACCCACATTTTCAGGTATGCAGGTTGCTGTGGTTCATTAAGAAGTGCACAATATCACATATTTTTCAGGGAATCTGAATTAAGTAGCATAGCAATAGAGGATATCATAGTTATTAGTATTACATAATGCACATTATCATGCATACATGATAAAATTTCTTGTTTAAAAATGATACCATTGCTGATGCATTTTCCATCATGATTGGATTCTACATTGTAAATGCTCAAGGTATAGCTGATGCTTGGGAATAACCCAGGTTTTGATGTGCACTGTTCTTTGCAGTATTTGGCATGGAACATGATGAAATTTTATGCTCACTAGACTCTAGTGATTTCACAGTAAACTTGAAAACTGATCATGCATGTATTTGGCATGGAACATGATGAAATTTTGTGCTCACTAGACTCTAGTTATTTCACAGTAAACCTGATAACTGATCATGCGTGCAGCCTCAACATTTTTGTTTGTGATGATACAAAAGATTATATGACTGGAGAGAAGAAACAAAGGTATTTAATTGTAGTGACAGCAATTCAATATGAGAAGTGATATTATTGTATTTGAAAATTTTAGATTTGTATTCATGGTGATATATATATATATATATAACCAATATTCATGTTATAACATAGATCATTAGTTTTAAGTATTCTTATCACATTTTGTGGCTTTATAAGCATGCTAGAGGTGCGCATTATAGAACCTTCTCAATGTGAGGGGTGCAGCATTACTGGAATGACAAGATCTGGTTTGTTTGAATCTTAATTTTAGTAGCACTAGAATAAACTTGTTTGCTGGCTTGATCTTGGTTATGAGTGTTCAGTGTTTGTATTATCCTAGTTCTGTACATGTTTATTGATTTTAGGCAGAAGATAAGACCTCCTAAAAGATTGCAGAAATTCCTTTCTACTTTACGGACTATCATTGTCAAAGATATATGCATGCTCAGGATAATATAATCTCCTTTCTTTCATACAGGGCCGGGGCAACAAAAGTAGTGGAGATAATTTTCATGCTGCTCCAAACATTGATCATTCGCAAGAATTTGTTCGGCAAGATCTTAAAGAATGGTTATGCTGGCTAAGGTTTGTACTTTGAACCATATTCTCTGTTCTAAAAAATTTCTCTAGTAGTTCAGTTCCTGTAGGATCATTAGACACAAAAATGCTTGTTCAGGAGGAAAACATAAAAAGACAGTTTCTCACTTAAAATGTTTTCTTTTTTAGTTTTTAGCTTGGAATGCTGTTTGAGCAAAGTTTAAGATTGTGTAAAAAGGTTGTAATCAACTGCTATGGTGCAGCTTATTAATCTAATTCCTTCCATGTAGTGCTCTTATGCTTGATAATAGATCACAAAATTGACTGCATTTTACGCTTACATCTTGCAGAAAATAAGGGAAAAGATATTTCCACATAGGGTTTAGTGATTGTGCAATGAAAAATGATAGTGATTTCAAACGGTATAGCACCTCAGCGGGGTCTTAAAGTATTTCTAAAAGGTGTCTGAGAGCCAATCCCTAAATTACTCTTCTTGCAGTAGTATCATGGGAAGTTGGAGGTGTCTGAGTACTGTTTGTGCGAGAAAGTATTAAATCAGAGGTTTAATTGCTAACTTTTGTGATCTGCAGAAAAGAAATTGGGTATGATGGATGGAGGCTTGATTTTGTTAGAGGATTCTGGGGTGGTTATGTAAAGGACTACTTGGATGCAAGTGATCCTTACTTTGCTGTAGGTGAGTACTGGGATTCCCTCAGTTATACATACGGTGAAATGGATCACAATCAAGATGCACATCGGCAGAGAGTTATTGACTGGATAAATGCCACTAATGGCACTGCTGGTGCCTTTGATGTCACTACGAAAGGGGTTCTTCATACGGTAAGAATTTGTATGTTGGGTGTTTACATATTTTGAGGTGTTCTTGGAGTAGTAGTGGAGGTTCTGTAATGCTTGTACCTACGTTAACACATAGATTTCTATTGCTTCACACCAACGACCTGCTTGCCCTTCCCTTCACTTACAAACCAGGAACCTTCTTGGCAACTCTAATACCAAGCACAGTAGTCCAGCGTATTAACTTTGCTTGTATATGTCATATGTTTAATAGTTTCAGCCCTTTTTTTTATTTGTTTTGTGTGTGTGTGTGTGTGTGTGTGTGTGTTGAGAAACTGTCTGTGACAATGGATGTGTCTGAACTTAGAGGCTTGCCAATTTTTTTTTTCCCCTCTTGTGCTTTACTCTTTCTGCACTGCCCTTCTCCTTAGACATTTTACACTTTTGTTTTCTTTGGCTGTAAGTTGGAGGTTTTTGTCTCAAAGTTCTTATTTCTTTTAGGCCCTGGATAGATGTGAATACTGGCGATTATCAGATCAGAAGGGAAGGCCTCCTGGGGTTGTTGGATGGTGGCCATCTCGTGCTGTTACTTTTATAGAGAACCATGACACTGGTTCTACTCAGGTTTGAAGTTCTTTATATTCTACCTTTTTCCAAGATTGTTGTTATCGACAAAGTCAGCCAACTGTTTTATATTTTAGGAGATTCTAGTATGATTTTTTTTTTTTTTTGAAATAATATCAAATTTTGTTCTCATTACCATAAGAGAAAACATTTCTTTATCTATATGAACCCATGGCAGCATTTCTACAAATCTCTAGTTGTTTAACTATTGTACTTTGTCTTTCCCTAATGTAACACTAATGACAAAATCATCAAATCTGAAGGATGTTCTCTTTCTTTCAACTTTTGTTCTGAAACATTTTTTGTTTCGTTAAGGTGGTCTTATACAGGTTGGTCTTTTCCAAAGAGTGTATGGAAGGGCCTGTAGAATTCTTAGGAGAAAACAAAGATTCTAATATATCTGTTTGTTTTGTTAAGGTGGTCTTACAGGATGGTCTTTTCCAAAAAGTGACGGGAGGGGCCTCTAGAATTCTCAGGAGAAAACAACGATTCTAATATATCTGTCAGCATTGCTGTTATAAGCTTAATACTGAGAGTTTGTCATCTAACTCGTAAACTTTTCCTTTTTTGTTCTTTCTGCTTGAAGGGTCATTGGAGATTTCCAGGTGGCAAGGAAATGCAAGGTTATGCATACATTCTAACTCATCCAGGAACTCCATCGGTGTTCTTTGACCATATCTTCTCTCATTATAAATCAGAAATTGAAGGTCTTATCTCCCTTAGAAGAAGGAACAAAATCCATTGCCGGAGTATAGTAAGTATCAAAACATTGACTCCATACATTGTCATTGAGCATTAGAATGCTGTTGTAACTGGACATTTGACTCCATCTCCACATTTTAGGTTAAAATCACTAAGGCAGAAAGGGATGTCTATGCGGCCATCATCAATGAAAAAGTTGCTGTGAAGATTGGACCAGGTCATTACGAACCCCAAAGTGGATCCAAGAAATGGTCTTCAGTCCTGGAGGGGAGAGATTACAAGGTTTGGGAAGCATCTTAATATAATCATAGCTTAATTCCACTTCAAAATAGCTTGTATTTATAAAGCAAATTTGGAGAAGACCGGACGAGGGATAGCTTAATTTTCCCGGAAGGCGGTCTGCTGTGAACCTGAAATTGAAGTTATGTGTAGTGTACCATACCACCAATTTTTTTTACCTGTCATAGAAGGGTTAAGAGCGACTTCAATAAGGGCAGTGCATCATTGGAAGTAATTTGCTGCAGCCAGAAAAGAGTTCCAGCCTGTGTTCAATGAGAAATAGTATTTATCTTGACTCAGCACACAAAGAATTCTGAATCTGTAAAATATCATTTACATTTCTACAGGCTGTGCATAAATCAAAATTCAATATTCAGAATGTGCTGAGTCTATCTATGTATCATTATTTGTATACAAATCATATATGATATTTACATTCTTAGAACCTAAATAAGAAAGACATTGGGTGTGATTTCATGGATATCATGGAATCTTGTTGTAAAATCATTGTGATATTGCAAGTAAAGCGTGAATGTTTATACGTTTTAGAGTTTAGTTCCTCGTCTTGAGTATATGAGCTCTCAATTTATTATTTCCCAGCAAGAATTTTTACCAATGTAACAGACCAACACCTGTTACTACAATCCAAGAATTGTTGTGCTTGTAATGTTCTGAGTTGCATGCTTGCATGCGTGTACATTTTGGATCATCAATCAACGTGGAGCATGCTGCTTACTGATCAACTCCTCAACTGGAATCACACCCATAATATTTAATCAACCAAAAGCGTCAAAATTTGACCAAGAATCCAAAGCAAAAGCTAAGTTAAGCACAGATAATAGTGGAAGGCCTAACATTTTTTTCTGATGTGTGACCATTGTTGGGTTCGTGTTCGTATCTCTTATCCCAGAAAACAAAAATCACTCAGACTTAAGAGTGTTTTTATTGTCAAAGATAATGCCAATTATGTTCGTGTCTTTTACCATCTGTCAAATATTGCTTACTCCAATATCAGAGAGCATCCGTTTTAATTATTCTTCTCTCTTGTCGATATACATCTAGCAGAACCTTACCTAGCTGTTACTGCAACATGAGAATGGGAAAACTACATATATTTCTTTGGCTCTTCGTTTTCTTCATTTAATAGACACAGCACATTTTACTTGATTCATCAGTACGAGTGACTGTTAAATCATTGGACATGAGAGTTTAAGCACCTTATAAATGGGGTGAATTAGTTATGTAATTAGTTAAATGTCAAGCGGATCGGAGTGATTCTGTTTCCCAAAAAAAGACTTGGGTAAATTATATATGGAGGTTCAGTTCCTAGAAAATACCGATGAATTGCGTGAGTCAATCTGACTCTTACATGGAGAAGGTGGATAACTTGGTGATGCCTTGGTTATCCACAGTTCTATCACTGGGTACATGGTTTCTTATTTGGCTGGCTAGTGAGCATACAGATACTTCAGTTTTGTCTCAAATGATACAGGAATTATCGACAACATTTGTCTTATCACCGACGATGCAGTTGCAGCAACAAGATGACAAATTCGGTGAGAGAACAAACAAGCATCCGTATATGTGTGTATAAATAATCCTTGCATTCAGTTTGTAATCGTCAAGCCATTGGACTCCAATTGTCTTAGCTCTTACAGAGATTCTGAAAAATCAGAAAGGAGTATGGAGATAATCTCAGCAACTAATTCAGAATTGAGCTTTTCAGGCAAGCGTCATGCGTACATGGGGGAAGGTGGCACCAATGGGGAAACTGTGTGTATTAAGAGAAGACGACGAGACCCTTCTGCGGCTTCGTTAGGCTGCAACAATCAGCAAGGCGGACAGCGGCAGCAGCAGTTACCGGCTACTCAAACTACTGCTACCACTGTGAATATAAGTTCAAAATTTCGCGGTGTTAGCAGGTTTAGTACAGGATTTGTATCACTTATGATTTAACCTATGAACACATTTGCTATCTCCCGTTGTGTTTGTCAAGTTGATAATGTGAAACTAAGATTGTCAACATACCAAACAGGCATCGATTGACCGGACGGTACGAAGCTCATTTATGGGATAAAGGGTCCTGGAATCCAACATAGAGAAAAAAGGGCAAGCAAGGCAGCTAGCTGGGTTCGATTCTTACAAACAAATAGCTGTTGTTATTAGTTTATATACGTCTTGCCGATAGCTTACCCTTCTCTGTCCTGAATATCACCTTCTTGTATTGGAAATGATTGCTGGCATGGAGCAGTTTAACTTGGCGAGTACTTCAGTCTCTTTCTTATACCGATACTTTTGCTTTAAATCAACTTAACTTGGAGAGAAGCTAAACATCTGTCTGGATTGTTAATTCATCAGGAAACTACCATGAAGAAGAATCAGCAGCCAGAGCATGTGATTTGGCTGCCTTAAAGTATTGGGGGACATCAACTATTACAAAATTTGCGGTATATATCCACTTATACACACTTAAATCTAAATATCTAGTTTCATTCATCGTGAGGTTAGTTTGAGCTCTAATACACTGACAAGCATCCGCATAAAATTTATACATGTATGCGGGTATCTGAATATGAAGAGGAAATTGAAATAATGAAAACTGTAACAAAAGAGGAATATTTGGCCTTTTTAAAAGGTAATTCATTGATTCCCATGTAATAACTTCTCTTAGAACGTGAGGTATTTCTCCCGGTTAAATAACAGGAGAAGCAGCGGTTTTTCCAGGGGAGTTCCCAAATATAGGGGAGTTGCAAGGTTTGTGTGTGTATACATACATGCATATATATATATATATATATATATATATATATATATGCTTCATATCTCCCCTTGATAACTCGACATTGATTTTTTTTTTTTTATATTTACAATGAAAAGATTCGTATTGAAATTGCACATTTCTGCAATGTAGGCATCACCACGATGGGAGATGGGAGGCAAGAATCGGCAGGGTGTTTGGAAACAATATCTCTACCTTGGTACTTACAGTGAGTTGTTTATCTGTCTCAGTCTCGGTTTAAATTTCCTGAGATTGATGAATTGATTACACTGTCGAGAAATCATGTCTAGTGAATATGTAACTGAGCGTTGTGATTTGTTTAGAGGTACACAAGAGGAGGCTGCTCATGCATATCATATTGCAGGAATTGAGTACACAAGAGGGATCAATGCATTGACCAACTTTGATTTAAGTACATACATCAGAAGGCTAAAACCTGGAGCCAATCCTCATCCCCAAACTTTTCAAGAACCAAAAATAATGTCGGATTCCCAGACCATGACAAGCATCCTCTCTAATCACATAATTCCGGTCTTCGGTCTTTAAAGAGCTGGTGGAGAAGAATCTAAATAACGCTGCAGATAATGAAAATGAAGGAAAGCATTCCCAAAATAGGCACCAAAGATGAAATTGGAGAGGCATTCTTAGATGGAATAGGCATCAGTACGCCCGTTCAGTATATGTATCCTTCCAAGATGTACTGTCTGATTTACAGAACTTTGATAAAAATGCATTAACATGGTATTATAAAACAGCAAAACAACGTCCATCTGATAAGAGACTGCTGGTTAAAACATGAAGTCTCAAGTAGACTTTTTTTTTTTTTTTTGTCCCCCTTTCTTCTTCTTCTTGACATAGAGGAAATGGATGTCAAGTAGTCAACTACACACTCCTCTTTGTTTACCATGAATGTTTTCGGTGTATATGCCAAAGGAATAAGGCCATCCGCATTTCCAAATAGCCAACTGCAGACTAATGGTAATCATATAACCCCAATAAAAAAACATATTTTATGTGAGCAATAATTACAAGAAAAATTTTGAGAAATTTTAAGGGCATCTCCTGTCGAGTCCGATGTTAACCAAAAAGTGCTCAATGTTAATTAAAAAATAAATAATATTGAACAACTAATATTAAACTTTGAAACTCTAATTTTGAGAGCCTCGCCCCACCGTATGTGTTGATTGTCCCAACGCCACCACTGATTATGAAAGAATTTTATCATGCTATAGGCTGCAGAGTCGATTGTTACAATGCTCAGGATTAATCTCTTACAGATTACAGGATGAATTTACATGGATCTAGGAGAGCTATTATGTATATTTTCTACTTACGTCAACCTCTATTCTCATCATATTATTCCCACTTACATCTGTTCTTCATATTTCCCAACAAAAACATGCAGCAAGCCGGACCAGATTGGGCATTCAATAGAAACAATCACCCCAAATTGGCTAAATAAAACAAAATTAGTGGCTGAACAATAATAAACTGAATTATAAAAATATATGCAAAGCCACAATCAAAAATACAATAGTAGGTTAGCCCCCTAATTACTCTTTTCGTGTTTGCAACTCGATTTTTTTATTTATACAAAGATAATCTCTCCACAGACACTACTGCTGAAACAAAGTCGTCTATTATGACCATATTATGTGCCCGTCCTCTTCGTTTACAACTTTCTGATCAGTTCAGTACAATGCTGAAATGCCCCTGCGTGTGTTAGTTAAATTTTGTAAATAAAACGACCAGCTCACACAATCTTCAACCTTTTAAAGAGGAAAGCACAAAAGAATTTGAACACCATCACAATTAAATATGGGTACTGGCGTTAAGTATGATGCCTTAGATATCAAAAAAGAATAATAAAAAGGGACAATGACAGCATTTGGTGGAACGGAATTAAAATTAACAAATCACGCCTGGGCACACTGCTCTTGTTTGCTTGTGACAACCAACAGAAGGTTACATAGCCAGCTATGTCACAGTACACCGTGTAATTATCATGCAACGGTCATTAGCTATCTAAGAGTTCATCCAAGATTCTAAAAGAAATCATGGCACTGAAAATATTCACCAATAACTGACCGAATTTATGTCTTATGTTGCATTTTCATTACCACTTAACAAATCAACTAAATCCAAACCATTGAACCCCAACTACCCACCCAAGCCTATCCCCTGATCTTTCTATGTTCACCAGATTCTAAATTGGGGATGCACCCCACAACCTAGATGGAAAGCCCTTGTGGTTTGGAACAACCTATGCAGTTGGCAATATTAGGTTGAATAGCTACAGTTTGATTTCTAGTAATTAAAAAATGTTGGCAAAATATTTGATGTTTTGTTCTTTCTTTTCCCCCAAATTTCTCAGCAATGGAGCACTACAAGAATTTTCATGTAATTGGTGATAAGTGTGCATCTATCTTTGCTTTACCGTGAGTTTAATGATAAAGTCTGTATATAAATATACAGCAATTGCAATTGTTGATACCCATGCAATCAGACAGGTTTATATTCTCATTGCCAAATGATTATATGCATTAACAATATCTATGTATAAATTCAAATATAGAAAAGATACAGATTCAAGAAACCTTAGCAGTAGTCTTCGCTGCTCATCAAAATTTTTGACACCATCGTGCTGAACGGAATCCTTTGAGGACCGACTAAGAGTTCCAGATAAAGAATCTGTGATGTCTTTAAGACCCTGAATAAATGAAGCAACATTAATATCAAACAATTCAACAGCTGAAAGAGCAAATGAAATAGTTTAAACCAAAAGTTAATGAAACAGGCAGCTTTGTGGTGTATCTTGCTCCACGGGGCAATGCAATTTCAGAGCATTCTACCACCAAGTATTCAAATGAGGCATTTAATGGACACTACTATCGCGATTTTAGACATTAAAATTAGCGCTTGTTTGCGCAGGCATTACATAGCGCTAGGATAAGACGTTGGTATAAGTTTTGACCAGTAGTTTACTGTTTGCATTTAACCACGGAAACAGTGAGGTATTGTATACCTATCTCATATCTTTTATCCTTATCCCCTTCCAAACACTTTTACTATTTCACTTTTTGCTGATTAATATTGCAACTGATTGAGCTAATCATTGTTAATCTATTTGATAAAATTTCAGTTATGTTGAAAATTTCTCTTATCACACTTCCTCAAATCATCATAAGAATTTTACATTCAAACAAGAATGGATATTACTTATTGAAATTTCAGAAAGATACCATGGGACTTGGAGCTTTGAGTAAATGACGAGCCTTCTCACCAAGTTTATATTGATCCTGCAAGAAAAATATCAATTGAACAGTAAAATCAATAAGCATAAATGGAGGAAAGTTGTAACAGATGGAATTTGTTTAGGTTAATAAGAAAGTAACAGAAAAAGCATGATGCTATTCTTAATGCATCCAAAATCTGTGACCATGTTTTAATAAGAAGAAAAAGTCCAGATCTGTCTACAGAACATATACTTTCAGGCAGAAACATTACTCACCTTCATTGGCCTTTGGGATAAAATGCTTTGTTCTGTTTTTAGATCAATATATGGAGAAATTTCCCTTATGGAGTTAAAATTTAAAAAAATTCTACAAGGTAAAGGCCAATTTATTGTAATAACTAATTATATTGAAAACCAATTTTCTGATTAGAAGATTCAGTACGCAAGTTGTATACACCTAGATCCAGCTCCATAACAAGTTAAGCTTGTTTTGGGTTTCCCAGATGCCCCCTCTTAGACACTTAATACCACCAAAGAAAATGAATTATGAAATGATGACGGGTGGGGGACAACCACAGATATTATGCTTTTATGCAATCAGCATGTATAATTTTAACCAGATTGAGCCAATAAAAAAATCTTAAATGTGCATTATTATGAACTGAAAAGTTGACAAGAAACTTAAATATTATATAACCACTAATTCCCACCAGCATACTCTCTGACATTTTCCCCATTCTGCCATCAGCAAAGCTGCAGAGGTAGTACAAGCCAATATTTGTTATATCCTGTCATCAAAGGAACTGTGTAACTACAACTGAAAGGATTAGAACACTGAGATTTATACTCTCAATAGCAACCACCGGAGAACATAATATTAAACATATGATATACATTCTTATATTCAGATAAAGACAAGAACAAACATAATATTTGTTTCACCTGCTTATATCCCAATGAATCAATCTTCCCATCCTGTAATCAGGGAAAGTTTACAAAGTTAATGTGAATTCAAGAAAAAAAATATATAGTTATAGAGTGACACTTTATCGAATAAATTTGTTGAGGGCAATCTTATTTTGCTGGCTTTATATCTAGTGGAGGAGCATGATCCACGTCCCATCTCTCTTCCCTTTTTTTTCGCCTTAAAGAATATGTTTCCAGAAAACGGAACAAATTTTCAATAACATGAATCTGAAAACATGGTAAGTGAATGGCAACACATAACATGGCTGTAAAGATCAACTTTTTTGACACTACCTGACAGCTCCCCTTGCTACTACCAAATTAAGTGAGCGACATCATGGAATAAAACTAACCAAACAATAGATCATGCTCTGCAAGTCTTTCAAATCATGTTCAACGTTAAAAAGATCCTCACAAGCATCCTCAACCTGTTTCATGAAATCAAAATTCATCAGTGTGACCTCTAATCCATGTCAGGGATATGGGTATGAGTATATGCCACTCTTTAACACCGGAGGAATGCATACATAATGAAACTCCATTTTCATCCGCTTGGAAGACAGCACATCAGAAAACTTCAGGAGAGCTGGTAAATTTTCTAACTCCCCCCATCCTCAACCCCAACCAAAGGATAAGGGGATAAACAAAAGAAAAAAGGTAAAGAAACATATTTGCTTACATTTTTTCTGATATCCTTTGAGATCACGCCTTGCTTTTCCACTTTATCGTCCAGGTCCTGAATTCGCTGTGTCAAATGCTTCTTTGCCACCTGGTCAACAAAAGAACTTCATTGATAGCTGTAAACATATTCCACAATTGTGCTAAAAACTTTAACCAGGTAAGCTGAAAAGGGAGCTAACAAAGTTCATTGTGAAAGATGTTTGTTGCCTTCTCAAACAAAACTTGGCACTCCCATCAGAATATAAGATATACCTAGTATATTTCTATTATATTATTTACAGCCATTTATAATAAGAAAACTACTATCTAAGCCTGATACAAGAAAATGCCAGTCAACAGGTGAAGTGAAACTATCATAAAAACTTTGAAGCATGTATTACAGTGAAGTTCTAGAAAAGCTAACCATTGTTTGAAAATGATAATGCATTTACCAGGCACCGTACAAAGCTCATTAATTTTGATCAAAACGGTCCAGAGATTAATATAAAACAATTTTTTTGGCAATAATAGCAACAAAATTCTAGGGAAAGCAAAACTGTGGAACTATAAATCACTTTAAAGACAAGAAATGCTCCATATGCCTTACCAGAATTTAATTTTCCTAATCAATTATTTGTGTAAACATAATACTCTTCATCGCAAACTGTGTCAGTAAAAGCTCCCATAATTAAAATAAAATGGATTAAAATGCACAATTAAAACTGACTTACAGAAAGGGCTTCTGTTACACTCTCCAGATGTACTGTCAAGTTTGAAACAGCAGTCACCATACTTTTTTTCGTTACATATATAAGATCTGAGAATGAAAGACCCTAAGAACAATCAGAATGGACAAATCAGTCTCCTTAAAGCACAAAAGTGGTCTAAAATTAATAAAACAAAAACAACACGCAAGCTTAAAAAATGGAAAATTCAATGAAAACACTAAAAACCATGTTAGCTTATGTAAGCATATTGGAGTTTGGTAAAGAGGATACCTTCCACCACATGTAACCATAACCTAATGCCCCCAAAGTAGCAGCTGGAATCATGAGCGAGGTTACATTACCTACCAAAATACAAGCACAATTAAAGAACTTTATCAAATAAATACAAAATTTAAAAACCAAAGAGTATTATGATGTCAGATTATACCACCAGAAACCCCATTAAGCACAGTTATTTGTCTGTCTGAGGCCAAGCGCCAATGCTGCACCGCCATCCGCAAACTCTGCAACTATAAGTAATATGAAAACAATCAAATTATTTCTCAGTTTGCACATAAAAGAAAATTGTATACAAGTGAATAAAGGAAGGATAACTTTGTTTCAATATTTAACTAAACAGTATGTCCCTTATTACCTGGTCTCTGGTGGCATCGGAACCAGACTCACTATCATGTTCCCCAGATTTTGTCAATCGCTCCACCAATGACTGCCCATAAACAAAAAAATTAAGAAATCCCTGAATTGAATAATTTATGATAATTATGGATTCCTTTTGGTTGCTGTTAAAAAATAGAAAATAGAAATCAGTACTTTTTAAAGCCAAATATAGCTTGCACTCTAACAAACTAAGGCAAACAAACCACATCAGCTTAGCAAATCTCGAATCCAAGCAAACAATAGCCAATTTTACCAATCTTGGTCCAAGAAATGCCCACTTAACAAAATTTTCTGACTCTGATAGAACCCAAGATGCACTCATAATATCAACCAAAAGGAAAACACGATTTAACTGAAGAAGTTTCCTTGATTAATAAAAACCGCTATACATTCAACGCCCATAAACAAAAAATACATTCAATCAATCGAGGCTCAAAAATCACAATCTGGACCAAGCAAGAGAGAGAGAGAGAGAGAGAGAGAGAGAGAGAGAGAGACGGAACGATATGATCACAGCACAATACCTGCAGTTCCTTTAAGATTTCAGGTAGTTTACCATCCTTTATCAACACCGTACCAGTGTAACCTGAAAAATAACATAAAATCAGATCAAAACAGGAAAAACACAAGGCGACTAACGTACTGTACTTATAGGAGTGTGTATGAATATGACACGAGAGAGATAGAGAAATTAATAATACCTAATCCGGCTAACAACAATATCTTTTGTAAGCCCATTCCAGTTTGCATAGCCATGGCTCCGTTTTGTCTCGCGTAAACCTAGCTCTGATTCGGGTATGAAAAGTGTGCGTAGCCTGGGATCCAGAACAAGTCATGATCCCTCTACAGCAGCCGGGCTGCCTTTTATAGGTTATCATGTGAATACGACGTCGTTCCGCGGCAAGCGGATGAAAATTTATTTGCCATGTCGTCCATTTTATTCACTATTGGATCAGGTAAGCTTGGCGACATAAGTAATGAGCCGCTAGTTCTAAGTGGGATAATAACAACCGAATCCCTATATGTTTACATTTTAACAAATAAGAATATACTTCGTCCATTTATATCAAACAAATCTCTAACCTATTGAAAAGCCCGAAATACCCTTTAGTGTTTAATTATAAATTTTTACATTACCATGTTCAATATTCGTTCAACATATAGGCGGTTTGGTCGTCTGAACAATGGTGGAATTTATTTAACTTGAATAAACAGATGGTCTTGATTGTAAAAATGTGAAAACTTAAGGAGCTATATGTTACTATCCCAGTTCCATTTTTTTAAAAAAAATTTCATTTTTTTTATTATAATTTCATATCGATATCTCTTAGAAAGATAGGGGCTCAGAGGTATATTTTTAACAGCTCTCAATAATAACAGTTTCTTTGACATCTATTCATTTGTATTTAACCAATTCAGACAAAAAAAATGGATTGCTCATTGAACCATAAGAACATCAATACAAGAAATTTATACTAATGGAAGAACAATGGCTATAGTCAAGAAAGAGCGGAAAAAGGTTATAGCATGTTTCTCTTAGCATAAACAAGATTTCACGGTTCAATCATTGGTATAGTCTATTGAAGTTGCATTGATCTTCAAGAAAACTTCTTCTTCAAACTTTAGCTTAATGTTTTGCCTCCACTTTTTCCCAAATTCATGGACTAGACTAGATTTGCTCAAGGTAAAGACCACATCATTCTTCTAGATACTTTAAGAAGGTATACTTTAATTATAAGGTGCACCGTGTAAGTAAATAATTATAAATAAATTATAAATAAATAAAATAATTATTTTTATATAATAAAATTCGTTAATTTTAAAGATTATATTTAAATTTTTATTTTACACTGTCGATAAAATTTTTAAAATTTATTTTTATTTATTATAAATTTATTTAATTATAAATAAAAAAAACTTTCTTTGGTCAAAATATTCAAATATTTTATATAAAACACTCTAAATTTATGTGCTCTCTGGCTAACGTATCGCCAATTGCTCTAAATTGAGCACATAAGACCACACAGAAAAATCGTTATGTGACATTAGTATTTGATGGCTCTTTGTTTCTACTTCTCCGCAAACTCGGCAAGCGTATGTATGTCCTACTTGTAGAAGTTGCAACACATTTCTTGGTATTACGACCATGCAACTTTACTCCGGTTACTAGAGAGCATGTCCTGGGATTATGGCCCCTTTGCCGGCATATCTGACAGCAATTATGCGTTGTACCTCTACCTTTGTGATTGCTCACCCTCGACTTAGGAGAGGTTCTTCTGTTATGGCCCCTTTCCCCCACATAAACGACATCTAAACCTCCTATCCTTGAAGCTATTCTTAAGTTCTGGACAGTAGAAACTCCCATGCCGCACGCGTCCGCAGTGTTTGCAGTGAAATGGGATGATGTCCTGCTGGAAAAAGGAAAAACCAGAAGTATTTATGACAGTTATATACTTTCACAGTGGTTAGGACACCCACGTTACAGAAGTCCTTCCTACTGGATAAATATAAAATTCGGAAACAAACATATCTAAGCCATACGTAGGTGCAAAACTTAGCACTATCACAATTCCCAATGACAAGCTGGGGACTATGCAGAGTGCTGGAATGCATTTAATATGCAAAAGATATCATGCAATGTTCATTACAGAACATTTTAAGCATGATTAAAGTAGCCAACTTAACTTTTAGGGACCGGCTGTTCTTCAGTCCAACTTAAGGAGGCGGTGAATGGTAGACACCCTTTGATTTTTTCCTCACGCCCACTTTTATCTCTAAGTTGTCTGCTTCACCAACTTCTGTCACTTTAAGTGGGGATCTGGATAAAAGGAGAGCAAGAAAAGGCTTTTAAAATCCAAGGCACATTATTTAACAAAAATAAAAAGAGAAAGACAGAGAGATCGAAGAAGAAAAAGTTTTTCGAAGAGTAACATACGCTTGCAAAATGAATGGACTATCACATGAAGATTTCAAGTCTTCAATAAGCAAGTGAAATTACAAGATTTTACAGTGCATATACCATTAAAAGAAATCAAACTAAAAACGAGAGTATTATTGAATGATCATTAGCTTTAGTGTCCAAATGAGGAAGAGAAATTTTGATGTAACAGAGTGCAGGCAAAAGGTAACAGCAAAAAGAGGGAAAAAAATGAATGAGATGTTAAGAAGTTACATTAAGTGGGCCTTCTCCCCTGGTCGCTCATCAATTGACTCTTCCCACATGACACAATCCCCCAAGCATTGATGGCAAGTCATTATACACTGTCGTGAGTGAAAATATTAGCAGCAATAATGCTATGAAGAGAGCTTCCCATCTATTGCCTTACCAATGAAGATCCCTAATTTTGTGCTTCATAATCAACTCAAATAACTGATGAGCACACGCCCAAGAAGAACATACATACAAGATAAGATATGAAAGGAACTCCCAAGCTAAACAGCAAGTTTATATTAACATGAGATAAAAAGAACACTGAGGACGCAAAAGCATGTGCCTTTCCATAACATAAAGAACAGTCTGTGCGGGTTCTTTCTATTCCACACTCTGTACAAGGAGTATAACCTCTTCCCCTGCAACTAGGGCAAGGAAGCTCTCTGATACACCGAACATTTGGACCAAACCAGGACCTTGGTTTCAGGGCGCTAGGTGCGGCATTCCTGAAATAAAATTTCATATAGTAGATATCATATCCCTTTTTGGAAAACTATAAGATATAATTAATAAGCAGCATGTATATTGTATTGCTGATTTTCAGTAGCTTGAAAGAAACAAGGAAAAAATTGAAATTGAAATTTTCTTTTTTGTGGACAGCAGTAAACTAAAAGCTCGACCAAATCATGCTAAATGAAATGACTCGGTTGATTAGTAATGTAAGAAAAAGGGTAAATTCAACTTTCAGCTCTCTTCTTTTCCTTCATTCAATGCATAACTATTGACACATTAATGGCATAAACCTCTGACAAGATAAATTGTTAAAGATATATAACAAGAAGTATCCACATGTGAGACTACATTGACATTCTGATGACATCAAAAAAAAAAAAAAAATGAGACTTTACAAGGAAAAGAGCTTAAACCTTGGCTTTAAATCAACCCGGAGCCCAAAAAACTCCTCTGAAGGATCATGACCCAACTGTCATTAGAAGAAACGGAACAATCAATACATGAAAAAATGTGTGCTAAAAACCAAAAATTCAAGTGGGCAATTGAGAAATACACATATTAAGAGATTGCCTGGCTTTGTTTGGGCAGTGAAACCGAATCATCATTTGTTGAAGTTCAACTCACTGAGCGCGCATCGAAGCTGACTCTTCTCTGGGGATTGAAGAACATCAGAAAACGCTTGCTTTTGTGCCGCCTTTGAGGCACAAAAACTGCTAAAGAGCAACAGACTGATGACATCCTTCGCGCATTCAGAGTGTACTACAGCGATGGGGGAGAGCCGGGGGGGGGGGGGGGGTGGAGCGTGGGGAGGAGAGACGATTATATTATATTAATATTATTAATAAAATATTATATAAAATTTTTAATTATATTAATTAAATAATAAATTTTTATTTATTATTAATAAATATATTTTTTATTTTATTAATTAAATAATTTTATTATATTAATAAATATTAATATAATAAAATTATTTTATTTTAAATTTTAAAAAAAAATTCTGTAAAGAAAAAGATTGAATAACCAAAGGACTGGTGGTTGCAAGAGGGACAAGTAAGTACGCTTTTTCTCTTGGTTTGTGACGAGAGTCAGAACAGAAGAGAAGTCCACTTCAGAAGGCACTCGCTTACGTGGTATTTCTGTTGGCCGTATGATGCTATTACTGTGGACCATGCACCAGGAAATCATGCCTCAACCTTTTAGTTCTCAAAACTTCCAAGCCCTGCATTTTTGTCACTTGAGCCCTTAGTTGCTTACTACAATTTGCAACGATGCTGCAACTACAATTTCAATCTTCTCAAACCCTAAACCCTAAACTATGCCCTTTTCTCTCTTCGTCGAATACTAAAGGCACCAGCTTTAGTTCCATCTCTTTGACTGAAAATCTCTCAACCAAAAAGAAGAAACTTTCTGTCAAATGCCGACAATCAGAGTACTATGAGCAAAAGAGTTACAGTGCCACTCCCATCAACTCTTCTCTTGCTCCAACAGAACTTGCTGGTGAGTGATAAGCAGGCATAAACTTCCATTAAATTGAGTATCATATTAAAATTTCTCGGCTTTTCAGTGTGATAAGTAGAATATGTGAGTTTTTGTTTGTGTAGTTGGAGCGTCGCCGAGGGTTTATGTGGGCCATTCGATTTACAAAGGGAAGGCAGCTCTTACTGTGGAGCCCAGAGCACCGGAGTTTGTGTCTTTAGACGTAATATCGAACATCAAGTTTGCGTTCTTTTAGAAAAAATGAAATAAAAATTCTTCATTTTAAGAATATGTTTATTAAATTATGCTATTTATATTTATGTTGATTGTAATTTTTTTCTCTTGTTGGTAAAGAGTTTTGATTCTTGCTTTATGATTGCTGGGGTGCAGTCAGGGGCACTTAAACTATCCAGAGAAGGTTTTGTGCTGCTACAGTTTGCTCCCGCGGTTGGTGTTCGACAATATGATTGGAGCAGAAAGCAGGTGATCTATTCCCGGTAACTTTGTTCCTTTTTATCTGTTTTTTTTTTTTTTGCTTTTTCGTGTTGGAAGGGGGAGTGGGACAAAACAGTAGAAGAATTGAATAGTTTATCCCATTCTGGAAATTTGGAATACTGTATTGTTAAAATTTACTTGATTCTTTCAAGGTGGTAACACTGTGGTTGCTTAGAGAATGCTGTGATGGCTGATATTTTATCTGAAGCTCTATACTTGCATTCTGAACTTGTAAACGGATGCCTACAATTTTATGAAGAAACATTGTGAAGGTTTTCTTTAAAATTCTTGATTTAGACTGCTCTGGTTTTGCTCACTTCAGTATTTGGTAGACCTCTATCAGATTTAACAAGTGGGTTAGACCGATCAAACCAAGCTTGACCAATGGTCAAAGCAGAGATTCAATCTTTGGTCACTCTTTGGGCTTCTAGACTTCAAGCTTTAGGAATAGAATGGCTACCCCTACTTAATTTATAATATCAGTTTTAGCTATTTTGGTTATTGGGTTTAGGTTATCAATCTGCATTAAGTTGCCTTTTATGGATCACAGGATTTGGCTTTCACTGGTTTTACTTTTGTGGTCAGTTGTTCCTGTCAAAATGAGTGCTATATATGAATGAGTTGGCACTTCATTTGCCAAAAAAGAAATTACCCTTATTTTATTTTTTTATCTGTCTCTGTTTCTTTCTGCTGAATTCCAAACCTGTGCTATGGACATGAGCATGATCAAATGTGCTATTGAATTTGGTGAGCAAGAATCTTTTATTTTTGTGAATGTATTCATGTTTGTTTTTGCATGTCTCCAGCTATTCTCATTATCAGTGACAGAAATTGGGACTTTGGTCAGCCTTGGTGCTAGAGAATCATGTGAATTTTTTCATGATCCCTTCAAGGGAAAAAGGTACCATCTGTTTCACAGTTACTAAATTTGACATTGGTAGTAGAGATGAGCTTTCTTCTAACTATAAATGTTGTGCTATTGCAATAAAGATTCTATTCAACTTTTATATTATGTAGTGAGGAAGGCAGGGTCAGGAAGGTGTTGAAGGTGGAGCCACTTCCAGATGGCTCCGGCCACTTCTTTAACCTCAGTACTGCTCTTTTCCCTTGAACTCTTGGCAGTGAATTTGGAAGATTATCTGCTCTCTGACACTAAGATACATGAATATGGATTTCGCATATGCCCGTTAACTTAATGTTGTTTGCGTGTAGATGATCCTTGCTTACCGTAATTTTACCTGTTTTTGGCATAATAAAAGTATGTATATATATTTCAAGTGCTATACAGTTTATATATGTCAGACTTGTCAAATAATGCATGCATCAATTGTTGATATTAGCTGTTCATGGTTGGTCAATTTGTCACATTTATTTTTGCTATTGAGCATTTATTGTCAGTTTTTCTCGTTAAGTTTCTCTCCTATAAATCTTTCGCTAAGTTCTCAACTTTTATGTCATACCAGAGCCACCGTTAATGCCTTTATTCATAAAACCATATTTCTAACCGGAGTCAGAAGTTTGTAGATTTCCATAATCTAATTAAGATCAAATCTCTGTCAGAAAATCAATTGATATTTATATAACATTTCTTCTTTTCTCATTTGTGTTGTGGCATCTATTGAAGGTGTTCAAAACAAGCTTATCAATTTGGATGAGAGCATTTATATTCCAATTACCAGAGCGGAGTACACAGTCCTTGTCTCAGCTTTCAATGTATGATATGCTCCTTTTTGTCTGCTTTCTCTCTTGCTCTCTCTCTCTCTCTCCCTCTTGAGTATCTATGTATGTGCTATGAGGCATGTGCTTTTGATAATGGCGAAGAAATAATGCTTTTTCTTTTCATGACATTAGAATGCTTCAGAAAATCATGGGATTTCTGATATGATGACTTTGAAGATGACTAAAATATTACTTCTAATTTGCATTGCCTAAAACTCACCTTACACATAAAATTCTGTCAAGGGATTGTTCACCATAGTTGGGGCAGTATGAGGTTAATGGAAAGGGATAACTCAAAGCTTTATGGCATGGGGATTTGAAGGGGAACAATATTAGGAAAGCTAATTTCAAACGTTTAGTTGGCTCTGGTACATGTGAACTGTCCTACATGCATGCAAATAGTTTGCTTGTTTCTAATACATATTGACTCGTATCTTTTGCAGTTTATCCTGCCACACCTTTTAGGTTGGCATGCCTATGCAAACTCCATAAAACCAGATGATACAAGCAGTACAAATAATGCCAATCCCAGATATGGAGGAGACTATGAATGGAACAGGTAGCAGCACTACCGGTGTTCTGGAAATCATGGCACATCAATGGTCTTTTGACCTTATTAGCCATTTCATGATGTGCATCCCTTGTTACAAGAGAAATCCTCCCAAAAGTTTTGGCTGTCCTGTGTTTTCTCGTTTCAGTTACCGTAATGGGAGGATGAAGAAAGATTGAGAAGGATGAAGTGGCTGATCATGGGTTGTTTGTAAAGATATTGTATGCTAATGACAATTGAATAGTTAGCAAGTTACAGGCAATCTCTTGTAAGATTTGGTTAATTTTTTCTGGAATAGGATTGAATTGTTTAATGCTTAAGTAGGAATGATGCTGGAATCTCCATATCACCGTGTGGAAAATCTCCTTTTTGTTTTCTCTAAGAAGAAACATTTTCTACTAAACTATTTTAAACTGCCTTTTGGAAAAACTACTTAATCGGTTGCTTTTTCATGAAGCATTTCAAGCATTTTTTATTTTAATCTTCAATCATCCATTATTTTGAAAATGCTTTGGTTATTTGAAAATATTTTTAACGGCTTCAAAATATTTCTGGACCCACTGTTAATGAAAGATGATCATGCTGATATGGTTGGGAAGTGGCTGGAAAATTTTAAGTAACTGAAAGAATAATGCAGATAAGCTCCCCCACGTGCTACTTTTCACGACAAAGCAACTCAAAATATATGGCTGGAAAGTGTGTGGCTGGAAAATTTTGAAGTAACTGAAAGAATAATGCAGATAAGCTCCCCCAAGTGCTACTTTTCACGAGAAAGTAACTCAACATCTATATATTTTTAATGCTTATGCTATTATATGTCATCAATCATTAGAATTGCAGATTCAAACCTATGATATCACCAACTACAGATTAAGATATTCAAGAGGCTGAGAGCTTTTTACTTGTTTTTATTGATGCGAATTCTAGCGAATGCATTTAAGCATGTATGCACACCAATTCATTACAGATATTATATATTTGTTCTAATTTCAGATGGGTATGCAGCAGTTTAAGCTGTTGACTTGCTATCGTTATGTATGATCGGTTCCTAATCATTTGCTTATTGGAGCTCCACTTTCTGAGCACGACCTCACTCATTGAATTATAGGCTTATATATGTCATATTACATTATAATTTGCTGCACAGAATATCACGAGAACATTGTAATGATTTCTACGCATGATTAATATAAGACTTAGGTTAGTCTGGTAGACCTAATTGTGTTAATTTCTTTTCCTAGTGATGTATTAGCTACTTAGTTTAAATTTGTGATTAGAAACATGAAAACAACAAGGGGCACTCAAAAACAATACAACGATGCACTAGTATTATTGTTTCTTGCTAAAGATCTTTTTCTAAAGAGATTCGATTCGGAACTATTATATATCCAAGGTCCAATATTGAACTAATTTTAGAGGTTTCTTTGTCTATCTTTGTCCACAATCAACAAACAATTTGAAATACCTTGACTTTTTTGGAATCAGTCCGAGTTAAATAGCAATGACTCAAAACACTTCTTTTTACACTGCTTGGGAAACTCGAGGACTCAATCATGTGGATATGCAAAATACAAGATTTTCAATTTTAGCAGAAAGAGGACGGAGGGCGGGGGGGAACCGATATTCAATTTAAAGAGCATAAACAAAATTTTATACTTGATGTGATAAATGTATATAAAATTTTGTGAAAAGCATTCAATGAAGGTCATATGTGCAGTTTGGAAGGAGATCTTTCATATTTTTTGAGATCCATCCTACAATATTAAGTCAAAAAGTCAATATTAAGTCACTAAAAATTGCATAAAAGATGGGAACTTGATTTGAAAGTGCTTCTCTAACAAGTGCTTTTTTGTTTGTAGCTCCTTAGAGAAACACCCGTAGCTACTTCTTCAAGAGACACTGAAATGCATATAGTTTACTTCAAATACAAATAGGAAAGACAAATAAAAACATTATGATAATGCTAAAACCTGCCACAACAACATCTCTTGTTATATTCGTGGAAAGCATATCAGTGACCTTCATTTAGATGTAAACTAATGGAAGCGATTCATTTAGGTTTTCTAATGGGGGATGACTGATGATGATAACAACAATCTAATCAAGTTCATTAACCAAATGCTATTGATATTAATAAGAAGTCTTAATTTAATTTGCTGTTGAGGTTAATTAAATCAAGAGCGAAGGTGCAGATACTTACTTTCAACAACTCAGATCTGCATCATTGACTTGGAGAGTTAGGTAATTGACAACCACCAGGTTTTGTTTAGTAATGGTTTAATTAATTAATTAACTAATTCCTCAGATCAAAGTCGCATGTGGACCTTCAAATCGTTTGATATATATAGCTGTCTAAAGAACCAGATTTCTATGAGCCAAGAATCATATTTAAACGAATAAGGTCACCCTAATTATAATTAAATCAAGCGTAACAAGCTATGGCTAGAATCATCGATCAAATGAGAGGGAATTGCAATAGGTACTAGTGCTTTTTCATTGCTTACATGAATGCATTTCGACATGGCCTGGAGGATTTGTCTGTGCTACAATCAATCGAGCATATGCCAATGCTTTTCCTCTCCAAAAATCGTTAGGAAACTGTTAAGATATGATACAAATCTATGTTTGAATACACACAAATAAACATTCACACTAGCCCAGATAATATACAAAAATAATCAAGTAACATGCAATAGAAAAGTTCTTTCAGATGACTTTGGGTCGAGCTGACAGGTCTGCAATAACTAAATGAATATTTAAGTCATCTTTCAAGACCTGCTGAATCTTAGATTAATTAGTTTCTTTGCCAATGAAATTTACAGTTGGTTTAACTAGTCATCGATCTGCTATTCTAAATTCTTAAAGACTTGCTGCCTGATTTCGAGATTTGCATATATACACAGGTACACAAATTAAATTATAAGCAGCAGCTCTCAGTCTTTTTAAAAATGTCTGCCATGGTTAATTCAATTTCTTCGATGTCCATGATTCTAGAACCAAGTTAGACGTCTTCTCCAATACTTAAATCTTTTTTCCCACAGCAGATTAGATGTAAAGCATAAAAACACTGTCACGCAGACTGTTATTAATGGTAGACGCGCAACAACTTACGACAACATGGCGTATAAAACTAGGACAGTTTTCAGCAAGTTGCGACTAAAAATTATGAAAACAAAGTTGAAGAACATATCCAAAGTCCCAACAGCAAATGAAGAATGGAAACAATTGCTGGGAAGGAACGTGGATACATCGATGGCTGCTGATTAAACTGGTATTTATGCCAAACAAGCATGACTATTCGGCCATAGTTGAGATAATTTATTAGCTGATCATCATTGATGGTATGTTGGATCAGGAACAATTGCTTACTATTTTTTTTTTTTTTACAATTATTTTAGCTAAAATTATAATTATAGATCAATTTGGTAATGGTTGTGGAACTCGTTAATTGTCTGGAACTAGTCGAACAAACTAGGGTTTTTGCTCTACTACTTTTCAGAATATTGGAATCTTCATTCTTAATTCTTAGACAACCTTGCTGACTCTAATTACAATTAACATTCTTCATTCTTTATATGTATAAATTAGTTTTGACACATCCAGAATCTTGAAAATTCAAGATCTGAAAGTTTCGATTCTCGAAAGACAGGAAATGGAACAGCCAAGAGGGTCAGTTATTTGAAATTAACATAACCAATCATGTGAACACAAGACTCAAAACACTCGAGAAATTACCCTAACTTCAAATTAATCCGCAGGATCCCATGCATGAAAGACCTACCACACCGGCGCCATCTAGTATGTCTACGTTCAAAGGAAGCGTATTTTTCGCTCAACTGGTTGATGTGGCACTCCGTAATTGGACTGCTATCGGAAAGCTAATTGTTTAGGATTTCGTATAGTCGCCGAGTCAAATTGACCAGCGGCTGATCTTTGACCGGAAATCGGTGGTCAGTCAGATTTTTACATTGCACATGAACATGGAGAGTTGAATATTTCTTCTTCTTTTCGTCAAAAAGCTTATTATATATCGAATATAAAAATTAATTATCGAATTAATGGTGCTTCACACATGTGGGTTGTTTGACATTTCTCAATACAATAGATAAGCAATGGGGTGTTGAATTTTTATTATGTAGAAAATCAAAATATGGAGGCTTTCCTTATATATGTAAGAAGCCTAGTTGCAATGAAGAGGCATTGGCAAGAGGGTATCAAACAAGGTCAAGAAAGGCAATGGAGAATACGAACGAAAAGTCTCTTACAGAAAAAATGGGCGAGGAGGAGAAAACAAAGAAGTCTAACGGTGAAGAAGAAGGAGGAGGAGAGGATGCTTATGCAGATATTCACAAGGTGACTTGCTTTAACTCCAGCTATTTGTTATTCTGAAGCGCTTCTCAACAGCAGTAGTTTTCTGTGTAATTTAAAGAGTTCAGTCTTTTATCAAACAATTCTTCTTCTTCATGAATCGATCTTTTGATAATACACGATTGATATTCCAGAGATTAATAATTCTTCAGACATGTCTGGTTTTAGTCATAAGCTTCATTACAACGAATAGGGAACCTCTCCATTTATATTCTTTCGGATGCATGGATTTTTAGGGAGATCATGTAGGAATTGTAGATTCTGATGTGTTCTAAACAAGGGAATTGTAGATTTTGAGATCCTAACTCCAAGTCTTCTTCTTCTCATGGAAAGAGAGTACAAAACAAAGAATTAATCAGATCTTTTTCAGTCAAAAGGATTGTAGATTGGAGAATACTGAACTTTAATTTTAATTCATTACCCTACCATTGAATAATTAAGCTTTTCCGACGGTATATAAATGTGGCAGCGAGCAGACCGTGCTGTGCACGCAAATTCTACTCCAAGTTGGCCGCCCACTCTATTTGAACCAACCACATGATCAAATCTAAACCATGTTATAGATCTGGATCATTAAGACTACAATGAGTCTTTCCAGGAGGCCCACTAAGTCAACAAGCATTAGAAACTTGTGGATTGAAATTTTAGTTGATTACAAGCCTCATAACATAAATAATCCGAATGTCGATTCATATCTTTAATTTTATTGATGTTTTCTTGTCGATCTTTTGGAAGGATCAATCTCCTGCTTATGATATTAGATATTCAGAAGCTTATGGCTAAGTTTTGAGTCCTGCACTTTCGTTTTAATACTATAGGAGGACCAGCTCAAATCAGCTAAAGCCAGAGTGAGCGAGATTAGAGAAGAAAATGAAAGGTTAAAGCTGTGGTTGGCACGAATGGTGAAGGATTACCAGTCTTTACAAATGTATTTCTCGAAGATTCTTCAGCAAGAAGAAGCTAAAAAGTGTACAGATACAAGTCCTATACATCATGAAAATGAAGAGCCTGAACTCGTTTCCCTTAGTCTCGGGAGATCTTCTCGTGAGCCTAAGAAAGATGAGAAAGAGAATAGCAACCCGAGTCATGGCAAAGAAAACGAAAAATATAAAGAAGGACTTCCACTTGGGTTGGATGGCAGATTTGTGTTTAATTCAACTGAAGCTGAGAAGAATCCCAGCTCTAAAAATACCTTTGAAGAACTGAAGGAGGAGGAGCCAACTGAGACATTGCCACCCAGTAAAATTCTGAAGACAATGAGAAGTGAAGACGAAGAATTCTTGCAACAGACCAACTTGAAGAAAGCTAGGGTTTCTGTTAGAGCTAGATGCGATACTCCAACAGTAAGTACATTAAACTTTTAGCCTAGCCAACTTGACAGAAAACAAATAATATGGCACTATGCCATGCTTAGCTTGCACCGCAATATGTGGTACCAAACGTATCTTAAATGACAAAAGGTAGATTACCAAGGTTTACTTTGAGTGATCATAAATATTGTTTGGTAAATTTTTCTGCTCATTCTGTACAGATGAATGATGGATGCCAATGGAGAAAATACGGACAGAAAACAGCAAAGGGAAATCCATGCCCTCGTGCGTACTACCGTTGCATAGTCTCGCCAACTTGTCCTGTGAGAAAACAGGTTTGTTTTCTGCCTGCTTTAGTTGAACTCGGATATGATAATAATTATTGCACGTTTCCTGCGTGATTAGACAATATAAAACAGCATACATGCATACCTAAAATTTGCATATGATTTCAAGTGTGTTATCATTCACACTAGAGAATTGGGCAACGCGCCTTGCCTTCTTTTGGCAATATAATTTCAAGCGCAGCTTAGGTGTTCAATTTTTAGCCATGAATCTAATAATTGTAAGAGTCGAAAATGCATGACACTTTTAAATGAATCCTTATTGTTATGATGTGAGGAAGTCTAATATTTAACTAGTTTGTCTGATATATTTTCAGGTGCAAAGATGGTCCGAGGACATGTCCATCTTGATCACTACATATGAAGGTACCCATAACCACCCACTTTCCATTTCAGCCACAGCCATGGCTTCCACCACCTCTGCTGCTGCTTCCATGCTACAATGCGGTTCATCGACCTCGCAACCGGGCTTTGGAACCTCAGTTTCCGCCAGCAACTCCACCTCTACTGCTGCTAACCTCCATGGATTGAACTTCGCTTTCTCTGAGAATGCTGGGCCAAATCAATTTTTTTTCCCCAACTCTTCAATCTCAACACCCAATTCTCACCCCACTATCGTTATTGATCTCACAACACCAACCGCCGTCTCTCATTTTAGCAGGCTCACTTCAGCTCCAAGTTATAATTCTCCTACATGTCTAAACTTTTCCTCTCCATCATCCACAAATTATTTAGAGCCGAAAACTCTGCAAACTTCTTGGAGCAATGGCTACTCTAATTATGAGACTCTTTCTTATGATAAGAATATTCATGTCGGGGCTTTGAATCTTGGAAAGCAACAAGTACCTCAAGAACATATATACCAACCTTGCATGCAAATGAACAACCTGACTCCTCCTCAACAGTCTTTGACGGAGACTATAGCAGCCACAACTAAAGGGATCACATCAAACCCTAATTTCCAATCAGCATTAGCAGCTGCTCTCTCTTCATACATCGCTGATGCCGGCAGCAAGGCTTAGCAAAATGAGAACGGAGGTGAGGGCTCTGGCTTGAACCTGATGTGGGGTGAATCTTTTCCAATAAAATCAGCAGACTCCTCATCAGCCCAGTATGGAATAGGGTGTGGATCAAGCTTTCTGAACAAGTTGCTATCTTCTAATAGTCCTCAGCAACAAAGAAACATGTCTATATCGTCACCTAATAATTCCCTGCAGTATTCTACATCAAAGAGTGCTTCAGGATCTCCAGCAGATGCTAAGTACAGTGTCAAATGATAGCAAGAAATAACCAAAGAAATTGAACCATAGTCTGTTCTTTTATCCATCTTTCTTTAGGTATTGCATTTGATAAAAAAAAAAAAAAGAAAATTAGGTAATACGGCCTTATATCTTGTGAAAATAAAGATAAGTGGTTGAAGATGGCTGTGATTAAATTTTTAATGGTAATTAAGATTTAATTATAATAATAAATTTTATGCATATTATATTGATATATATTTTTTGAATGAATTTATACTGTCTTATATCCCTTGATTTCAGGTGATAATACTTGAAGGTAATTAATAATTCAAATTTCGGACAAAAAAAATAAAAGAATAATTAGAGATCATTAGAATCAGAGAGGTGTTCTTAAGCTAATATCAATGCTCATGGAAGGCCTTCGCCAAAGCTAATCTGCTAACGTTCTGTCCCTCAGCCCAATGAATTTGGTTGCAATAGTTGTCGATTCGATTTGTTACGAGAAAGGTTTCCGATCGGGAAGGCTCGGGAATTGGCTCAAAATTTTGAAGGATCCTCCTCAGGCATTAGTCTCTTCTCCAGCAGCTTTACGTGCCTTATTCTCATCCCTTCTGTTCTGAAGCCACTCTTGCTGCTGAGTTTGCTGGAGTCGGGCTCCTGTAGTAAATCTGCAGCTTCTGATTTTCCAGTGACAAATCGTCCAAGCATTTAATCAAGAATTCCATATTCCTCTCCACTGAAAGTATCAAGTTCCGGTTGAGTCATAAAGGCACTAACAAGGTGCAGAATTTGGGACTTTTATGGGAATTTCCTACATCCAACCATGATAAATTTCTCTCGCCCAATTTCTCCCCATTATGATTTCTGTTGCGGTAAAACTCCATGACAGAGTCCAAAGCCTTAAGTGCCGAAGCGCCTTGATTAAACCTTGAAAGGTCATGAATTATGCTCACATACCTTTTAACATTCTCATGGAAATTCATAAACGTCTCAATCAATTCCGCCATCTGAAAACAGCCTAGAATTATGGATTGATACCATCCAACAGTGCTGTTGTCGACATTAACTTCTCTCGGAGACCTCATCGTATCAAGCTGATACTCGGCACCAATATCATCTTCAATCTCTTCATCCTGATCTTCCTGGATTGGGAAGTGAAAACAGTTGGTAACTTCAAGAACACTGTGCCAACATCTAATTCAAGAAGATTGTCTTGTCACCGAAGTTGTGAAAACTCCTTGCAGCCTTTGATAATCTTCAGTATAACCAGTCCCTCACAACACTAACCAGCCGCGAGCCAGTAGCTAGTCCACTGACAAATACGATATAGTAATCTGAATAGTTGCTCTTATTAAGCACCACAATTGTGAAAAACCTCAGTACATACTTAATGATAAATTTGAATTTTGGTACGATTCCTTGCGTGCAAGGACTTCATTTGGTTTAAGATCAGCCATTTGATTAGTTTGTTTCCTCCCAGGTTTTGTATTTCTTTTTCATTTCAATTTCAATATTAAGCCATCGTATTTGGGCTCGGACTTTGAACGAATTTAAGTCCATTATATTGAGCAATGGCATTGGGCTAGGACTTAGAACGAATTTAAGCCCATCAGACATGATGTGCTTCTGCCGGCCCAACAGACTACTTCAAACACTTAACAAAACTCCGATAACTGTTTACACTTGGTCTGCAAGAATGCTGAAACGTGTCCATTGCCTGCACGTGGCCAAGCCAAGACCCATGAGTATAGAGACAGCATAACTGATTCTTTGAAGAAGATGATAAGAGAGAAGCTCCAGAACAGGAGCCCAATCTAAATTCTCAACACAAGCTTTTGCAATTTACACTCAGGTACGTTCAAATTTAAAAGACTTAAGGCTACGGATCACAAATGAATATTTCCCTGGTCTTGAAAATGCAAAGCCATTTGCTTCTTATTGTTTGAAGAATGATTCTATTTCTGATGTAAATTGTTGAATATGGATGTTTAGCATTTTGTCACTTGGGATGAAAAATTGAATTGATTTACTCTTCACTCAAAGCTGTAGAGAAGCCTCAAATCCGGACATACATTTTATGCTATAATCAGAATCATAGGGCCAATATTGAATGATACCCACTCCCACAAATAGCCAACAGCCTTCTAGTTTATAGAATTTTCAACACATTAGTTCAACTCGCATGAAATAACGTTTGTTTCACATGATGCACTGAAAATGAATTCAACAAAGCAGATTCTCCTAATCCTTCCTAGAATCAATACCAGAACATGAGGAGGTGCAACTCAGATCAATTCCACAATGGTCTCACGGATATACTGATCAATTCAGCAAAACCAAGCATGTATTTTCAACAAATGAGGGAAATCTATGACAGTAATTAGTGCACTGTTCTTAGGAAGAGATTTAAGTTACAGTAGCGGCGAATAATAACAATTTTGTTCAATGCATTACTTGTAGGTATGGCTCAAGAACAAGAGGTCAAGGAGAGTTCAAAACTTTCTCACTATGATGCTTATTTTGACGTTGTACAGTCCAGGAAGAAATTACCGCGTTTATTACAGGAGACACTAACAGCTGCATTTGAAAGGATACCAGTTTCAACTTTCCCACAGGTTCCAGGAGGCAAAGGTGATAGCAGTTACTACATTGCTTACTATTTCCTTGCTAATTCATGCACAAAGTATAATTATAGTGGAGTGTACCTGAATTGGAAATATATGTTTCGTAACCTTGTCTTTGTAGTTATTGAAATAATGGCGGACACGTCCATTACTGATGCTGTCAAGATTCTATCGGAACACAATATTTTGTCTGCTCCTGTGAAAAACCCAGATGCGCAAACAGGTTTGGATTGGAAAAATAGGTACCTGGGGGTAGTAGATTACTCGGCAATTGTTCTCTGGGTCTTACAGAGTGCAGAACTTGCTGCTGTTGCCTTATCAGCCAGTACTGCAACAGCTGCTGGTGTAGGTGCTGCAACAGTTGGTGCTCTTGGAACACTAGCTTTGGGCATGACAGGTCCTGCTGCAGCTGTTGGATTAACTGTTGCTGCAGCAGGTGCTGCTGTGGCTGGTCATGCGGCTGTAGATAAAGGGGCAGGACAAGACGCTTCCATGGCTGCTGATAAACTGGGCGAGGACTTCTACAAAGTTATCCTTCAAGAGGAACCCTTCAAGTCAACCACTGTAAGCTTAGTTTTGCAAAGAAATCAGTTTGTCTATGGTACTTCATGCGTGTTATCTTTAAACTCCATTGATGCATTTCTGTCAATTTTGAATCATCAGTTCTTTCTCCCTTGAAATGTTAATGTAACCACACATATGGGTGATTGTATCTCAGTATAGAGGAGTTTTGATTTGGGCAGTCCAATATTTCTTCAATAAGGTAGAAGCCCCACAATAAAGTGGGTAATGAGGAGTGCTCTCTTCCTTGTTTTACTCATTTGGAAAACAATAACTAAAATAATATCATTTGTTACAGGTGAGGTCAATACTTAAGTCCTATCGCTGGGCACCTTTCCTTCCAGTTGTAACTGACAGTTCTATGTTGAGCATCTTACTGCTACTCTCAAAATATAGGTTGAGAAATGTACCTGTAATCGAACCAAACCAGCCAGATATCAAGAACTTCATTACTCAATCTGCAGTTGTTCAGGGTCTGGAAGGATGCAGGGGAAGGGATTGGTTTGACTGCATTACAGCACAACCTATTTCTGATCTAGGACTTCCTTTCATGTCCGCTGACAAGGTGAGGATCTGATGGTTACATCAAATATATCATCATTTACCGTTTAATTCTGGACTTTTCAAATCTGTTATTTGCCTGTTTGGTCAGGTTATTAGCATACAGAGCAATGAACTGATTCTGGAAGCTTTCAAAAAAATGAAAGATAACCAAATTGGTGGTATTCCTGTAGTAGAGGGGCCACGGAAGAAGATTGTGGGGAATGTAAGCATAAGAGATATCAGACACTTGCTGCTCAAACCAGAACTCTTCTCCAATTTCAGGTAGGATGCAATGTTAAAACCTGTATGGAACCATCTGAACAGAATTATGATTGGCCTCTGTCTTTAAACTGTGATATGAACTGCTTTGTAAAATAAAAATAAGAATGGATTATCATAGTAAAAAGGAATAAATGTGAGAAGATGTGACCAAACTATTTGTGCAACTGTGGAAGTCAACGAATAATCATATACAGCAAATTACTGGGAAGCATGAAGCAATGCATTTTAATTCATCATTACCTAAGCCATCTCAGTGAAACATATGCCATGCAGGTCTTAACAGTTCACTAAAGTTTTTATCATCTATTTTTCTGACTTTCAGGAAGCTCACAGCCAGAGATTTCATAAGTGCCGTGGCAGCAACAACCCAAGAATCTGGAAAAGTTATCCCACCGATAACATGCAAGCTGGAATCAACTCTCGGTAGTGTGATCCACTGTCTTGCTTCCAAATGTGTTCACAGAATCTATGTGGTTGCTGACGATGAAGCTGAAGTTGTTGGTGTAATTACACTCAGAGATGTGATATCTTGCTTCATTTCTGAGCCCCCTAACTATTTGGACAATCTCTTTGGGTTTTCTGTCAGAGATATGTTGAACCAATGATATCTATGTTGTAAAAATCTGTGACAGCTTGAAAAGACTCGGGATGTAACCAATTTGGCTGGGGGCTTTGAAGAATGATATCATTATATCAGTTATTTTCATAAATTTAGTTATTTTTTCATGTTAGTCCAGTTGAACTACCGGGAAGTTTCTTCAATCCTCTATGATTTATCATCTGTCTAATCTTTTCCACATCCCCCCACCTTCCCAAGCCAGCATATATGTTGGAGAGAATCACAAAGGGGGTCGGGTTTCCTGGCTCTAAGTCTGAAAGCTTCACGGCCATTTCTTCTCCCAAATCAGAATCCAAGTGACACATACAACCACCGAGCAGAGAATTGAAAACAGATACAGAAGGCTCCGGCAGTTCTTGTATTAATTCTCGAGCATCGTCTAGCCTTCCAGATCGACCTAAAAGATCAACCACACAACTAAAATGCTCTGGCTTTGGTTTCAAACCATAGTCATCGTTCATCATTCTAAACACTTGCCACCCTTTGTCAACCTGACCAGCGTGACTGCATGAAGACAGGACACCAACAAAAGATGCTGAATTTGGTTTTACCATCTCCTCTTGCATTATGTCAAATATTTCAAGTGCAGACTCATACTCTCCGTTTCTTCCGTACCCAGAGATCATTGCATTCCAGAATGCAGGATCACGAGGTTTTATCTCAAATTGATTGAAAATTCTCCGCGCCCATGAAGGTTGCCCGCATTTCATATACATATAAATAAGTGCTGTAGCCATAAACTCATCCTTATTTATATCAGTTCTAATAACGTGTCCATGGATCTCTTTTCCACAGCTTAGCGCAGGTAAGTCTGCACAAGCTGATAAGAGACTTGTAATACATTTTAAACTTGGGACCACGCCAGCTGACTGCATTTTCTCAAAGTACTTAAAAGCTTCAAATCCCTTTCCCAAATGAGCAAATCCACTAATCAATGAATTCCATGTTGCCGAATCAGGCTTAAATCCTTCATATGCCAACTGTTCAAACAACTCAATTGCCTTCTGGCCCTGACGATTTAACATCATTCCCGTTATCATTGAATTCCATGTCAGCATGTTTCTACTGCCATTTAGTTCTTTAAATACATGATGAGCCCAAGGCCAACAACCACATTTTGAATACATGTCAACAAGTGCAGTACCAACCACACAATCAGAATGCATATCAATTTTCAGAATAAGCCCGTGAACCTGCCTACCGAACTGAAGATATTGAAGACTTGCACAAGCAGAAATAAGAGAAATAAATGTAACTGAATTCGGTTCTACCCGTAAATACTCCCTCATGTTCTTAAACACGTTTAACACCACTAGAGGAACCCCGTTATGCAAAAGCCCAGTAAAAAAAGCATTATAACTCACGACATTCTTGTTAGGCGTCTCTGCGAACACTCTAGTGGCCAAAGTTATTTCTTTCAAATTTGAATACATAGTCAGCAACGAAGTTGCTACGTATACATCCATCTCCACACCTATCTTTATCGCCATACAATGCATTTCCATGCCACGTTCAACATTCTCACAGGCAGACAACACACTAGCCACAGTTACCGAATTGGGCCTAAAAGGTCCAATCACCGATTGTTTAAACACCCCCAAAGCTTCTTTAAAATACCCATTTTGAGAAAACCCGGAAATCTCCGCGTTCAACGATGCCACGGTTCGGTCGGGCATTTCATTAAACGCCTTGACAGCATAACTAAGTAGATGGAGTTTCATGTACATACCCGCAAGAGCTGTCGCCGTGTACCCGTCTACTGAAAACCCGGTTTTGATGATATGGGTATGCAGGATTTGGCCTTGGATTGGTAACTTGAGTTTGGCGCAGACTTTGAGGAGAGGAGGGAAGGTGAATTTGTGAGGAGGCAAAGAGTTGGAGTGGTGTTGTGTGTACAGAAGAAGTGCCTCTTTGTAGAAGCCATTTGCGACTAGTTTGGTTATTTGGTGTTTCATCGAATGGAACCAGAATGGGACACATCAGCTTCGCAAGATTAAACTGGCAGCACGCTAGTAGCGGCTTCGGCTTCTCTTCTGACTTATGAGATTGTGGCTCTTGCTAGGCATGGATCAGAGACAGATTTTGACTTGGGATAGTCTTTCGGACCTTGGCATTTGGGCCCAATTTTATATACTCTTCTGGACTTTGGGCCCGGTTAAAGACAACTTTCTGCCCAACGTGAACGAAACGGCATCGTCCAAGAGGAGAATGTACATGTAAAAGCAGTGCGTGGTTTGTCGCTTGAAGCAACTTGGCCACAAGGCACCCGTGAAACTACACATATATTCCTTTCAATAGTTAGAAAGGACTGCTGACCTAGAATTCTTTCTCTCGCTTCTCTGATCAATCGCGTGCCATGGAATTTTTTTGTTGATACCAACAGCTTTCTGTTTGTCTACGAAGAAAATTTGCTTGCGATTCTGAGGCTTTCCGGAGGATCAACGCTACTCGCCGCGGCAGCTCACAAGTCAGATAATTTCCTACCCAAATTTTGTTTCCTGTAGGCTTCGTTTCCATTTTATGCTGTGTTTTTATATTGTTTTGTTTTTGTTTTGTCTTTGTTTGCAAAAAAGATCAAGTTCCGTTCAAAATTTCTTTGATTGAGAAGAAATCTTAGTTTTATTGATTCGTCAATAAGTGCGGTTTTCTTGCTATGGATCTAGGGTTCTGCGTGTCTGTTCACATGTAATTTAATCTATATGATTCTTTTTTTCTTATGTAATTTCAGGTTTTGTGTTATACGTGAGACTATAATTGAAGGAATGGGGGATGAGCTGTAATTTTGGATTCGTTATAAAATTTTGCAATCTGAAATGTTCAAGACGAATGTATTTTACTCTTTGCCTGAGTTTATAACTCTGATATATTCAATTGAAATGTTATCAACATGGTTTTAGCGCAATTGCTTAAGGAAATTTCTAGATTTTTCTTTGAATCTAGGCTAAATTTAAGGTCAAGAAGTGATAATTTCTGGAGAATCTCATCTTGTTGATATTTGCAATTTAGTGCATCCTGTTTGATGAGTACTCGTCATAAGCTCAATTTTGCTTAAGTGGTTGCTTGTTCAGTGCGTGTGTGTGATGATGCTGAGTAGTGTTCTGTTGGGTTGGCTTTGTATTGAATTTATAGGCGGTGAGGATGTCGACTCCTGCAAGGAAGAGATTGATGAGGGATTTTAAGAGGTTACAACAAGATCCTCCTGCTGGCATTAGCGGTGCTCCTCAAGACAACAATATTATGCTTTGGAATGCTGTTATTTTCGGGTATGTGAATGGAGGAATTGATTTTGAGTTTTCCCTTTCAATAGAAAACTTCTCATGTTGATGGTTCTAGGTAAGTAATGTTTTGACAGAGTTGGTTGTACTGATATATTTTACTGGTTGAATTGCAGGCCTGACGATACCCCATGGGATGGAGGTAAACTCATTTATTGTAATTAATTGGATTTGAAGAGGTTTTAAATTATAGTCAGTGGGATATTATTTGATTTTTTTTCTCTGGCAAGCAACTGGGATGTTACTGACTTTCTTCACTGTCCATTTCTTACTTAGACATTCAAGACTTCAAGTTGTGCACTTTTTGTGGGTGTTTTAAGAAGTTTCTGTCACTTTGCATGTAGTTTCGCTTTTTGCCTCTCTTTTTGGGGTGGGGCAAGGGGACTGTTTTACTGAACTTATTCTTCTACAGCATGAAGTCTTCTGTCAGTTATTGCTGTGAAAATAGTTTAAATTAACAGGAAGGATGGAAACTTTCCCAAACTTTGTTCATGCTTTCAGTATTTGTACTTTATTTTTCTTCTTCATGCGAATGTTATCGTGGAAGATGTTATACCATCTTATTTTATGTGTAGAGGAAACCTCTGAGCTGCTTTGTCCCCTGGTCATCTTGTATTTTTTTCTTTGATGGTTAGTTTGGCACACAGAGATGCCCAATTCACTCCAATATAAGAGTTCTTTGAATTAAATCTAGTGACAAAAAGATAGATACATGCTTCCAATTTTTATATGGATTCTTTACATTTATACACGATAATCTTAATTTAGTCCTGGAATGATTTTCCAATTGATAAATGGTGTATTCTGAGATTTATATCCATTCACAGTGCTTTGCACGAGTAACAGCTGGTTTATATTTGTTTCAAACGCTGTTCCTTGGCCATAATTTGTGTGGGTATTTACTGCCATATCCTGAAGCTGTTGTATCATTATTATTGCCATATTCAACCTATTTTTTGTCTTGTATAATGTTGATGCCTTCAGGTACATTTAAGTTGACGCTTCAGTTTACAGAGGATTATCCTAATAAGCCACCTACAGTGCGTTTCGTTTCTCGAATGTTCCATCCAAATAGTAAGTCAGATGCAAGAACCTCATAATTCGTCTTTTCTTTACATCCAAATGGAAACAACATAAGGCACAATGTGGAACACCATGCCAAATTGCTCATATAAATGAGTTCTTGTAATTATGTTGACTATTTCACCTGCACCCAGCCTTTAGTTCTGTCATCCCCATTGTTGACATGCTTGTTATACATGTATATGTATATGTATGTGTGTTATTTTGTGCGTGCGTGTGTGTGTGTGTGTGTGTGTTGATTTTATCTGTACTGATCTTAAATTAATTTTTTCATGCCCTTGCTGTAGTTTATGCGGATGGGAGCATTTGTTTGGACATCCTTCAAAATCAGTGGAGTCCTATTTATGATGTTGCAGCAATTCTCACATCAATTCAGGTATCAAATTTTTTTCTTCTTCAATTTTATTTTAAGTATACAAATGCATTTGTTTTCTGCATGTGACATAACCGTCCATAAACCATTCTTGATTAATATAAATTTAAATATTCTTTCAGAAGGTGACATTGTGTTTTCACCAACTAGATTACAGAGTGGGGCCCTCCGCCATAGCTTTTTTTTAAATGATGGTCAATATTGTTAAGTCAGAATGTGGTTTTAGCCTGAATTTAATTGCTAGTCATGAAGTCTGGGATGCTTTTGGGAATGTTTCAACCAGACTCTGTATATTATGACTACCTTCATCGGCTCATTTGAAACTAAAGTGTCCAACAAGTCTATTTTTCTACTTTATTCTATGGTTGGTGACTCATTTGTATGTTAAGATGACTATGTATGCTTTTCATGCTGATGTTAGTGCATTCAAAGGCTTGATCCTTTGTTATGTTTTGATTGCAGTCATTGCTCTGCGATCCAAATCCAAACTCTCCTGCAAATTCGGAGGCAGCACGGATGTTTAGTGAGAATAAGCGTGAATACAATAGGAGAGTACGCGAGATTGTCGAGCAAAGTTGGACTGCCGATTAGTTACAACTTGTTGGGTGGTAGGGAACTTCGAAAATAGTCCATGGCTTGTTTCTAAATAACATTGAGACTCAAAAGGTTGTGGAGCAAACTCTGACTTGTTATATGTTTGTTTGGCTTTTGAGAATGGATGGTTGGCCTCTCTATTGTTAATTTTGTTGTACTTGGCTACTTTGCATTCCATTCATTGTGAATTTAGCTACATCATTTACTTCTTGGTTGTTGGCCTTAGACTAGTGTCATTCATAGAATATAGAGCTACAGCTGATGAAGGTGAAAAACGGTAGAAATTTCCAATTACCTTGGAGAATATTGAAGTAAGGACGAATTCATGAACTTAAATTAAAGTGTTGTGATCAAAACACTACATTTGAGCACCAAGATTTCCGCTACTGGTCCATCCGTCCTGGACTTGATTTGAATACTGTAAATTCCACAGAACATCTTCTATCGAAGGTCGCTTGGCCGCATCATTGCTGAGGCAATTGATGGTGATTTCGACGGTAGTTCTTAACGAATCATATGCGCAAGTGCCCCGTACAGAGGGATCAGTTTCAGCCCTTAATTTCGATGGAGCTTCTGCTAAGCACGTCTGTAGCTGTGAATGGAGTGAGAAGCTCAGTTTAATTCAAGCCCACGGTTGGGATGGCATGACCAAAATGAGTGTAAGGTAATTTGCATAAATACCTGAAGCTTCAATTTGTCAGCCTCACCAGTGAATTTCACCAGTTTGCCAGTAATGACTTGAAGGAGAATAACACCTAGCTGATAAACATCTTCCTTCTCTGCATCTTCTAGTTGATTGGAGACAGCTTGTCCCACGAGAGGGCTTTCCGATCCTACCTGGAATAGTTTAAACAGCAGTAATTAACAACACAGGGTAATTAGAATATGAAGAATGTGCAACCAGTCACAGCCATATCCACTCCGTTATTCACCTTAGATGGCAAGGGAATGTTATAGCTACTAAGTTTGGCTGTAAGCGTATCATCCAACAAAATGTGCTCAACCTTCAAATTGTTGCCGAAAATGCCAGGAGCAACTCCTGTGTGCAAGAACTGAATTCCTCTTGCAGCACCAATGATAATTGCCATTCTCTGTGGCCATTTCAGCATGTCCTTCTTTTTCCTATCTGCCAAACCAGAAGGAAATTATGTTATTGTCAAGGATTTATAACTTTTCTTACAGTGACATTCACCATGCTTTACCAGTAAGGTAATCTCTTAATGATCCATTTGAAATGTGTTCAAGCACAATGAAAATTGTGCTGCCTGTGTTGGGATGATCCTGATAAGTAACGATGCAATGTCCAAGAACGCTGACCAGATGCCGATGCCTCAGCTTTGACAGTAATTCCATGTACTGCATCAAACTTTGTGGCTGATTTCTCTGCTTTAGTTTCAGGCATTTCACCAAGACTATTGAGCCATCTGTGAGACAACCTCTATATACCTGCAAATATTATCATCATCATCAGAAGAGAGAATCAATGTTGTTGATAGTTTTACCTGAAAAAAAAAAATCTTGTAATATGATTTAATCTTGAAAGCAAATGATTTACCTGTCCTTGAGATCCTTCTCCTATCAAATTTGTTGGGTTGAAATTGTTTGTTGCTTCTTCGATTTCCTCCAATCCGAAAACGCAATATGGTGAGAGCCCTATTGCAGCTGATCTCATTGTCTGAGGCACACGCCCTGCAGATATTCATTTGTTACTACACCTAACCAAAATATGCACTTTAAAAGAAAACTCAAGCAGCTTATGGAGGATAATGATATCATTTACACAAGAACATTAACTACTAGTGTAGAAAAAGGCAGAGAGACAGCCTTACTTGAATCGATTGCTGGTTTTGGAGAGCTACGAACAGACATTTTGTCAGCAACAGATCTCTCATATTTTCTATCTTCCGTTCCTGTTGTTTTCGATCTTCTGATAACAACCAAAACCAACAATATACAAACCACAGCAAATCCCACGACTCCTCCGATGATACCAAGTATTAAGCCTAGATTTGTGCTGGACGTCTTCTCTTCAGTCTTAGGTGGCGGCATAACTGCCAATGCTTCTTTGTGGCAAAATGAATATGGGCGCTGATGTTTTGAGTTCCCACCAGACAAACAATTCCATGAACTAATGACTGTTCTATTTGAAGAATTTGATCCAACACAAGAAGGTAATTTTCCTATCAAAAGGTTGCGAGAGATATCTACTAAATTAAGCTCTGGATTACAGGATATGTTTTGTGGCAGGGCTCCACTTAATTGATTCCCAGCAAAGTTAAGATACTGAATTGAAGGAAGAGAGAAGAGGGAGGATGGAATTGGCCCAACAAACTTATTAGAAGAAACGTCCAATTGTTTTAGCTGATCAAATTCCTTGAGTCCCGAAGGAATTTCAGATCTCAAAGAATTATTTCTCAGTATGATACTTACAAGATTGCTGCTCACTGAGGGAAATTTAGGACCAATGTGATTACCACCCAAATTCAGCTCTTGGAGAAGTGCTAAGCCATGGAGATCTGGAACACTCCCATTGAACAAATTATCGGCCAAAACAATACTTCTAAGATTCTTCATTGATGCAATCTGCTGAGGAATCTCCCCATTGACGAAATTTGAGCTGATGTTTAGCACTTCAAGTGACCAAAATCTGTTGATTTTTGCTGGTAATGGACCCCATAACCCCAAAGACACCAGTGACAATACTTTCAAGTTAGAAAGCTTTGTTAAAGTGGTAAAGAATGTATCAATGTTAAACTTAGAAGACAATGTTCGTTGAGAAGCTGAAAATGTCCCTGGTTTCGGGTTGTGAGCAGGAGAGCTCTTGTTTCCAATGACAGTTAATTCAGTTACCCGATTATTCGAGCAGACAATCTTGAGAGAAGGTGAGGAAGGGAGATAGCAGAAGTTGGTCCAGTTTGTCCATCCTTGAAGAACTTCCGGGTACTCTAGAAGTTTCTGAACTTGGAACAAGATTCTGGTTTCGCTGGAAGCCAGCTGTCCAATTGAAACTGGAACAAGCATCACAAAAATGATGATAAAAAACTTGGAACGTAATGAAACTACCCTGTATTTCTCCATTTCTGGGGACAAATATTCTCAATAGCCGAAGCTCCACCAAATTTCTGCTATAAATATAACAATCATAAAAATTTCACAGAATGGATCATGCTTTAAGAAGATTCATTTACCCAGATAAATGATCAAGAGGAACCATAGTTTGTAGACACTCTGTTTGGTGAACAGAAACAATTACAAAAGATTTTCTCGGGAAAGTTAAAAAATTAGAGAAAGTGAGAAAACTTTCATGGAAATGTAGAGAATTCTAGGAAAAAACGAGAACCCATTTTCAGCGGAGGGAATTAGAGATCCAAGGAGAGTGAAATTTCATAGATGAGGGGCAGCATCAAATGAGACAATAATATGTAGTCTACATACCCAGAATATGACACCAGCAGGTCAATACTGATCAAACGTTACGCAAACCATCGTATTAAATTGCAAACGGGTTTTATGACCTTGATTTTCCCGAATCATAACCCCGCAAGTAAGTAGAAACTAAGAAAGTCAACCGGGCTCTGAATACAAAAGCAGCAATTGCGAGAAACTCGATGTTGACAGACCCGCGATTATCTCAAAGCCACGCGCCTCGGGGCTCGTGCGTTTCACGAAATCAAGGGACGTTCCCATGTACGAAATGACAAAACTAACCCCGGATTAACATCAAATAAAGTATGATGATTCTCCAATTGCAGACTGACACGACAACCCTGGCCTTCATGTTCGTAGCACGTGAGGTGTTGTCGGTGAAAGGTTTCCCTCAAACTGAGTGCAGAGCCGAGGGTAACAAAGGCTGTGTTCATAGTTTTAATGACACGTTGATTCCACCTAATCTTCGTTTTTATCCTGTAATTTACCACCAAGTACAGCCAATAATCCAGATAATGAACAATGGGTTCTTCTTTTATTGTCCGAAAGAATAATCTGGTGGGTAGTTAAGGACAAAAACGAAGATCAAGTGTTTGGTTTATAAATGACAAATTAAATGATTAAATTTTGAAGGGATGGCAAGAGGGGGCTTACTTTAGTGGGGAATGCACATGATAGTGCATTCAAACCAATGCATGCATTACAATAAATAAAGTCGTCGGATTTGGTGGATCCATATCTTCATAATTACTCTTTAACGTATTATAACTATAACAACAACGATGGGATGCCTAACACATGCTCCTTGCATTCATACAGGTTTTAAAGTTGTAGCTACAACTCATACTTCGAAGCTTGTTTTTTAAAAAATTAAGTCACGTGAACTCGGCTAATAGACTGTTCTCGTGTCTCGTTAGATACAGTGTGGGTTGGAAGAGAGATTAGAGTCAAAACTCATTAAAATTGGTTTGATTAAATCCTGAAACTGTCCCATTTTATGACTTATTCAATGTTGGGAGGTAGATTAGTGTCTGATTTTGTTCTTAATTAATTCATACTCGGTTTTTTTTTTTGTTTGGGGCCCGTAGAATTCATTAATGACTATTACTAAAAACACCCCTAAAATCTCTGAGTATACCAAATTTCTATACGAGGGACAATTGATTCACTGCTGGAAAGCCTGGTGCGGTAAAATTCACTGGCTTCCGAAGCAAGTCCACCGTGATGTTGCGTTGTCTGATTGTTTCTCTTTTATCTCTTCTCTCCGTCTTTCAGACGGTCCAGCTATTGTTTTGTCAGCGGTTCAACCAAGTAAAGCATGATTAACATTAATGATAACTGAGGTTAATCCGTGAATCAACTTTAACAAAGCCCACTTTCTCAGGCGAAAGTTGTCCACTTAATTATGCTTACTTGACTTGTTCCTGCTCATCATCATCATCAACAATCACTGTTCAACTAACCTTTGACTATCGACGTGACAACGCATCGAATTTATCCAATTTGCTTTAGTTTCAGCAGGGGATTCGAAATTACCATTTTAGCCTCGGTATCTGGAATCCCATGTTGTGCATCTTCTCTTATTGGAACTTGATGGGGGTCCCATGTCTTTGTGGCACAATGCTGAGATAAAACGGCGGCGTGTTAAGGATCTGTTTCACCCTCTGGCATCTCCAAATATAAACTGTTGCTTTGCATTTATCACATTTTCAGATGCTTCCCCACACCAGTACAGTAACTCGGGAAGAATAAAACAGAGAACCCACCACAAAAAAAAAAAAAAAAAAAAGTGCCGCCGTTCTCTGATATTGTTGGCTGCTTGTGTAAGGGGAATTTGTTTGTTAATAAAAGATTCGGAACAATAAAGATTATTCTTTTTTTGTTTCTTTTGTGATAAAAGTTTTCTTTAGATCTCTGAACGTTCATTGTATCCTTTTATGTGTGTGTTCTTTAGCTGTTTTGCTGTTTCAGTAAGGGGCATTTGTTCAGGTTTCTCAAGCTACTTCATTTTTCTGGTTATGCTTAGATCCGACTTAATTTTGTTCATTGTTAGCTTTTTCCATTTCACTGTTTCAGTCATCTTATTTTCTGTCTTAAAGTTATTTTCTTTGTCTTTTTGGTTTTTGGGTTCTTGTGGACCAGATCTCTAATATTTTTTTCTTTAGCTGTTGTTGGCTTCTGTAGTTATCTGATTCTGGGTATTGGCTAATTTTGTGTTCTTCTTGAACCTAGTAGATTTGGACTTTGTTTGTTGTTTATATCGCTTTTCTTTGACTGTGAAACTGTTGAATATGTTTTTTTAATTTATTTTCAATCTGGGGTTTCTATTACACCCTCAGTGGCTTTTGTTTTCCCAAAACAAAAATAAAAATTTTGTCTCCTCTGTGTTCTTAATAGGCCATATACTGGAACTTTAACTTCTACGGGTGACGGGTCTTTAGCTCATAAAATAATGCTACTGTGATACTATCATGTTCAGTTTTGGTTAATAATTACTAGTTCATGCTAGTGCGTGCTTGTTATTGACATTTAATTGTGCATACTCTTGCAGAATTCCGTATTTAGGTTGATTATCTAACGAAGATGGGAAAGACTCCTGGAAAATGGATCAAGAGCTTACTTCTTGGAAAGAAATCATCCAAGTCCAACTTGAAGAGAAGAGATATTCTGGTAACATATTGGTTCACATCAAATCTCTTTTCTTCTTAAAGATATTATTTTTGTTTGATCAACCTCTCTTTTTCTTTCATACCACTGACACAATTAGATATCAAGTGTTTGGCATTTCCAAATAAAGAAAGAGGGGGAGGGAGAGGATCAGGTTGCATGGCGGGCTTGTAGCACTGATTTTTCTGTGTCTTCGCTGACAATATACACTTGAAAGTTTCATTGACTTAAACTTCCGTAGAAAATTGAAAACGGATATAACTCTGGATGGAACATTCGTTATTTACTAATAATTGACACTGGCCCTTTTTTGTTTGTAAATCATTGCAGTATTTATCTATAAGGGGCGAAGACCATGAAGGAGGATTTGACAATGAAAAAAGTTTTTAACTTTATGTCGTGACATTACTTGTAACTATATTTTACTCAAAAAAGTTCTTTTAATGTAGAAGTATTTGCTAAACACATCTATACGGTAATCTAATTAAAAAAAAAAATGAAAGTTCTAATGGTATCTGGATCTTCTGCTCAGAAATCTGCAAACAGAGAAGAGTTATTGATTACTTCTAAGGTACCTGTGTCTGAATCACACACAGTTCCTCCAGTGATTGTGCCACCGGCTCTTGAGATTGGTGCCCGTAATGCAGTGGACGCAGAACTGGGAGCAGATGCAGCATTACCAAATGCTGCCATTGATCAATCCTACACAAATGAAGATGGAGATGCTCAAGCAACTACTAGTTTGGGTTCACAAAATGATCCTGACAGAATTAGGCATGAACAAGCTGCCAAAAAGGCACAGGCTGCCTTTAGAGGTTATCTGGTAATTTTTCTTGCTGTAATTGTTTTGGCCTACTATGCTGGTAATTTTTACCCTGATTTTGAACTTTTTGGTCTGTTTGTCTTCAATTATCAAAAGTGATCGGAAATATGCTATAACTACTATCTAAAGAAAGTGTTTTAAATTATTCTTGCACATGTTTTTACAAAATGTGCATCTGTGTGAGCGTCTTTTAAACTTAGCGATTTTACTCCAACAAAATTATGTAGTGATTTTTGGGTCTTTAGTTAACAGATTATGGTTTCAAAACTTCCTAGTTAATAAACAAAACTGTTCATGGTGGTGTGGAGTTCACTGAATCAATGCATAGATGGTGAGGTTTGGAGTTGTTTCATTTCCTGCTAAAGAAAGGAAATGCAGTTATATCCAATGTATTATGCTAATATGAATGTCTTTACTTTGGTTTCCTAACTCAAATTTTTTCTTTAGACCAATATAGGGTACAACTGTAGTTTCTGTGCAACTAAGTCAAAACATCCTTAGAACATCTTTTTGTTAGAAGGTAAAAATTCTGTGGGTTTTGTTTAATGGTCAGCTTTACAGTAGATCCCTTCAATAAAATAAAAGTTTTCTTTGTTAGCTAATGAAAAAGGGGGGGAGGGGGGGTGTGAAAAAAAGAAAAGTTCAACTCTACTGATGCTAGCTGAATGTCTTTAAAGGCTCGCCGTGCATTTCGAACCCTCAAGGGCATCATAAGGCTCCAAGCTGTTATTCGTGGTCACTTAGTTAGAAGACAAGCAGTTGCAACCCTACACTGTCTGCAGGGAATTGTTAAGTTTCAGGCACTTGCTCGTGGTCGGAAGGTTGGATGTTCTGATATTGGAATCCAAATACAAATGACAAGCAGTTCAGGAAAATTGCAGGTAATTTTCTGATCTGTTTATAATGTAGTTTTGTCTTTTCATGCCTGAAATTTCCTCAATATTGTGCTTGTTAAGAGTGGTATAAGTTGCTATCTTCATATTTTTCTTGATTCCAATATTTATCTTATGATAAGGAACTTGAAGAGCTGATTTTTGTATGTCATGGTTCCTTCTAATAGTTATGATTTCCATCAGGGTGCTAATTGTTCAGATATATCTGGAGTAAATACATCCACTTCACTGGCAAAACTTTCAAGTAGTGCTTTTATTCGGAAGGTAAGGTTTGTTTATCCATATAGTTTTGTAGTATTTCTGCCCATTAGCTTGTCTCAGAGATGACATTAACTTGTCAGCTATAGGTCTGTCTAGTATTTGTGTTGTGTATATTACGAATTTGCTTGGTGCACTGTGTGGTCTGTCTCTTTGTTCTCTTAGCCGTGTAACATTTTCAATTCTTATTTATATTGTGATTTTCGTCCTTGTCAGCTTCTGGCTTCATCACCTCCGGCCAAGCCTCTACGCCTGCACTGTGACCCTGGGGAACCTAACTCTGCCTGGCAGTGGCTTGAGCGCTGGACGAAGTCACGATTTTGGGAACCTCATTCACAATCAAAGAGGAATATCCGATCAAAATCTCAGACTAAGCGTGGCAATTCTCAGACTGTAGAAAATGACAAAATCATGTCAAAACAAAATGTTCGGAAATCATCCAGTACTACTGTTGAAAATAGCTCAAGTCATTCCACTTCAGAGTCTGAGAAACTTAAACGCAATCCCAGGAAAGTTTCCAGCCACCCGCTCAATTCTGTTCATGAACATCCACAAAATGATGTGGGGAAAAAACGCTATTTAAGAAAAGTTCCCAACTCCACAAAAGAAGTTTCTGAGAGGTTAGAGGCTGACAACGAGAAACCAAAGTGCAGTGTGAAGAAGGCAACGAGTTCTGCTGTCCCTGATGTTTCAGTTCAGTGCACTGATGATTCTGCTGCTAAGGCGGTAGATGTTGTAGCGTTAGTATCAAAACAATCTGATGTCAATACTTTGAAACTGCCTGAAGTAGGTGGTCTAGTTGATGAGTTACTTGAACATCCTGCTACTGACTTGCAACCCACGGAGGGCAATGGTAAAATTGAAGATATTCAAGGGACAGCAAAGGAGGTAAACCCTAACGATGATCAAACTAGCAATGAGAACCAAAAAACCAGCAAGAGAAGAGCCTCTTTGCCGGCAAAAGTTGATCATCATGAAAATGGGCCGCATAGCACCACAAAAGTGCCTGGCTATATGGCACCAACTCAATCTGCTAATAGCACCACAAAAGTGCCTGGCTATATGGCACCAACTCAATCTGCTAAGGCCAAGCTTAAAGCACAGGGCTCCCCCCGGTTTGCCCAAGATGCGATTGAGAAAAATGGTACAACCAGGCGGCATTCTCTGCCATCTTTCACGAATGATAAGTCAAGTTCACTGTCACCAAGAGTGCCAAGGCTCATTCAAGTAGCTGGCAAAGGAGTGGTTAGAACTGACCGATCTCTTACATCTTCAGTAGATGGTGGTGGTAAGAACTTTTAAACCTATTTCTGTATGCCTTTTCACTTTTATTCATGACTTTGTATTTGTACATTCTCAGTTACATATGAGCATTTTTTTTTAAAAAAAAAAAGATTTTAAAGGGTGGGAGTTGGTAAGTGAATATTGTTTGGTTGGTTACGTATCGGGGATTTCTTGTGTATTGTGGTTGAATTGAATCTCTTGATAGTGGGTGCTGATATGTGAATATTTTAAGCAGGCTATGCATGGGGGATTTCATGCGTATTGGGGTTTAGTTGAATTTTTCATTAGTGTTTCTGTATGTGCAACTACGTTGACATGTCTGCATGCAAAGAGGAATTTCTGCTGAATTTTCATGTGTTTCTTCTCCATTGTTTTTAATAATTTTAATTGATAACTTCACTAATATTCTCTGTTTGGGAAATATATCGTTCCTGGCATGTGTGGTATAAATTGCTTCTTTGGAAAGAAGAGAAGGAGGTGGGAAGAGGTAGTGTATTCAAAAGGGCTACTTAAAAATATATATATATTTTTTATCTTTTATTTGATTTGGTTTGGGATAGACGGAATACCTTATTCGTTTTCTAATTGCTCTGATTGTTGTTCTTTATCACTCCGGTGGTCCAATTTCAGATAAGCCGATTCGAGCAGAGTGGAGGAGATGATTTTGGTAGCGTTCCACCGAAAACTCATCCACAGAGGTGGTAAACAAAAAAGTGAACTAGGTTTTACTTGAGTTCAGGAATAGATTTACAACTTTCACTTGGATTTGTCAAGCAATTAAATTTGGTGTGCCAAGTGTGTTTATTTTCTTATACTTTGTGGTTTTTAGGTGGGTAAATATTTTAAAGGTCCCCAAGCATGCTTTGGTTTTTTTCAGTTTTTTGTGCTGTACAATACTTGTCCTGGCATTTTTCCTCGTAATAGATATTCAAGTGTGAGAAACCTTCGACTTCATATTTCAAACTTCTGTTTTAGACAATGTAGTTTTGCTAACACTCAGTACCTGCCATTGGATTCAGACGTTCATTAACCTGAGCCATGCTAGTAAAGCTAGATCAAACGACTCTAGCATGTAAGAGACATGAGTTCTTGAAGACTGCTTGTGCTGTTCCTATCACTGCCAACTTTTCAGCGTAGTCGGCAGCAATGAATATGACTTTTATCTTACTCGTAAGTCACAATGGTTCTAGACCTGTACTCACATTCACCCCGTATGTCAATTTCTTAGATTAAACAATAATGGCAGTTTTATTTCTTTACTATGGTCAAGTTGGCCAACAGTGATGAAATTTCATCTTTTTCTTCATATAAGTTAGTGTTTCAGATATTGCAGAATGCATAGAATGAAGTTACTCAGTCCAGGTAGGGTGACACTTTGCAAGGCTCACTGTACACCCCTTTCCAAGGCAGATGCACCCATCGTCTGCTCATTTACTGTGGAACCTGCGTTGTACGACCACAGAATTTTGCCACTATTTGTATCCATTGCATATATTGGACCATTAGCAGATACAGACCCAGCATAAAGGATACCATTCACTACGGTGACAGGCCCATGTGCAGATTCACTGCTGGGGTCTGCTATCCACCACGCATTCTCCGCGCTGTTTGCATCCATAGCCCGCCTATGCCCCTGCCGTCGTTGTTTGACTAGTGTGCCAGAGCGAAACTCACTCGATCATTGTTTCCAATGTTTATGTACACTTTTTTCCCCATCTATAGCTGCAGTCCCATACTGCTCAACCATCCTTGCCACCTGGTCCAGTCAACTGCAAAATTAAGATAAAAAAGAAATAATTTATATTTGTTATTTCTATTTTCTGTAAGTAGAAAATAAAAGATGCAGGGCTTACGTTGAACCAGACTATATCACCGTGAACACGATACAAAGCTCATGTATCACTCTTTTGCACAGCCAACACAGCGTCCCGGAATCTACCGTCGGCAGATATAGCAAGCAGCATGCAAGCCTCTTCAAATTCGGCGTCAGGGTTTGTCTCTGGAGGACATTCGGGATATTAGGAACCAAACATGCAAAATCAAAGATACCACAGCCACCCAGCTGCCTGGCCCTGGCAATCCTTTTAGAATCAATATCTAAGGCCATAATTGAATTGAAGAAGACGTCAGGAGCAAGGCATTGATCGCCCTGATTGTTTTGCTGCTCTTGACATCGTAGCACTTCGGCTGGAGATAAGTACAGGTTCCCGGTTCCTACATAAACACGTCTTCTTCTTACATCAATGGCAGGAATGCTTGCCCATACAGCTGCAGCCGAATAACCTCCCAGCTTTCCTCCATTATCAAGAAGCATATAAGTTTGCCAAATGATTTTACCAGTTCGAACATCTAGCTTTGCTAGACTTCCCCGGAAAGTACAACGTTGATCATCTGGTAATAACGCCTTCAGCGATGATAATCCAATGTAGAATTCCCTACAATGAGAAAGAAAAAGAAAAATAATTAAGCAAATGACAATTCATTATTTCTAGTGGCGACCCACGAGACTATTTACCCTTCAGACTTGTTGATTTGAGTTCGAGGACGTCTCAAGCTGAGTATACCACACAAGTCTCCCATTCATTCTGGAAACAGCAATCACAGCTATTGTTGGCGTTGATCTAGAAACGGTGACGTTCACAGTAATTTCTGCGCTACTTAATCCAGTTAATTCGCTGAGATTCTGCTTTCATATAAGAGTACCATCGACTGCATTGACTGCATACAAATATCCATTGCATGACAGTAAGTAGACTGCCCCGTTGGCTACTGCCGGCGTCGCGGTTGTCTTTGCCAGCATGAAAACTCCATCTTTGGCTGTAATTTCCTCACCGTTAATGGATTGATTAGACGTTCTCCGAAGTCCCACCTCCTGTTATTTAAGTCTCCCCCATGACTTAGCCAATGAAACCATAAAATCAATTGCAGCAAATTTAATATAATACATAACATAGCACTTTGTTGGCTTCACTAATACTAATTATGCATGAAGTTAACAAAAGAAGCTAAAAAGAAATTTCCTTTAGTACTCACAACTGCAACTGTATGATTCATAGCTTCAAACAAGCACATCGTCAATAGAAAAATGGTGATGATCCTATGATAATTCTTGGTCTGGCCGCAGACCATGTTGAATTAACTAATTTCCGAAGGATGAACATGCATACAATGTATATACAAATTAACGCTCAACTAGCTAGAAAGGATGTTTAATTTAAGTTGTAATATTTTCTTTTCAAGAGTGTTATCTTATGGAATCTTGAATTTTTTAGTACAAGTACAAATAGTGATGTTAGAAAATGAACCTTATCAGATTTGATCATTGGAGTACTGAACTTAAGGCAACTGAGTTTCAGACATGAGCTGGTAAAAGCAGTTATATTGTTGAAAATGGTCAAGAATCTAGCAAAGGCCCTGATTCTGTGAGGGCATACCGCAATTTTCTGATTCCTAACGATCGAAGCCTGTTGAAGTGGTGTAAGGTTCTTTTGCAATGCGTAATGTTATTTTGTGCATAATCTGCATAAAGTACCAGGAAAATGGTTTGGGTACTTTGGTCGGTTAAAGTATTCCAATTATATAATGCATTACTTGCTCAACTATTAAAATTATTGATCGCCAACATCCCTTTTGAATAACGCAAGAAACAAATGAATACCATATCTTACAAAATTCAGCTCCAGTCATGATTCTGTTTGGTTTGTGGAAAGTGAAGAAATTCTGACCGTGTTTGCTTTCTTGTAGAGATAGATTTACAATTCTCCCGTCCAATGTGCTGTAAGATTGATCGAGATATTGGTAGAAGTGACAGAAAAATGTGTGTCCATTGCTCAAAGTTAGATGCTTTTTCTTCCCATCTATGACAATACCACAGTTCTCAGCGAATTGCCCGTCCTGACTAGTGACATATATGAAAACCAGGTAAGATATGATAAAACTGCATCCATAGCTAATTCTTGTTTCAGGTTAAAATCATACGGGAAACACAAATCAAGAAATAGGAAGACGTGCCACACTCACCAAACCTAAGACATAATATTAGTAGCCAAGGCAATCAGCATTATCTTGACAATTGATGTTGATCGGCAATGCCAGGTGTCACCCAGAGTTCCCCCAAACACTTCAGTGGGGTGAAAAATATTGAAGTGAGTACCCCAGTGAAGTGGTCAAGTGAACTCCAGGAAACAGCTGACTGTAATTCTCTCTCTTGCGTTTTTCATTTCCTTGCGTGTTTAACAACATAGCAGCCCCTACCTATTTATGGTGAAGGTTTCTATATGCGAACACGCAGGTCAAAAATATTGTTCACATAGCTAGTCTGCTACCCAGCCATTTGGCAGGGGGACGATATGGAGATGACAGAAATCTTCTCATGGGAAGTTGAAGTTATATAGATATTTGAATCTAGTTAGAATGGTGGGAAGTATGAAGTTTTTAGAATATTTTTATTCCTGAGGCCATATTCTCTGCCCATACATTTTGTTCCCTCTTATCTCTAACTCCCTTTTCCATCATTTCCACAGAGACAAAAGCTACGTCGATCAGATGCCCAAGTCCATAAAAATTCTGCTTAAGAACTCCTTCTTCATAGCTCGGCGTTAATATCTTAATTAATATGAATGTAATGTTGACATGGTTAATCAATCTAAGGTAATCCCAGGATTCGATGGATGTGATGGGAGCTCAGCCGATAAAGGAACAGATGCATCCCCCATGTGACGATATTCAACAATATTATTCTTCCTTGTGTCCATTAATCTGGTCTTCAATTGCGTCTACGTTCACTGTTCAAGAGAAAATTCCTTTAGACATTTGTCTCGTACTGAAAAGAATCAAACACAGACATACAACTATCGAGATCAGGACTCACTGTACACACTGCCATTACTGGAAACTTGAGTTGAGCAGATTTATATTTTTTGCCACTCTCTGAGATACTAAAATGAAACAGATCATTCAATTGGAGGTATCTCATTCTGCTGCCAGCTATCTAATCAATACATAACCAAAAAAAGGAAAAAACTAGTATATGAATGAGCTCCAGTGATCCCTTCACTAACATTTTGTGAATTCCCTGAATCGTCCAAAATTCAAAGATATACGTTGCTTGCTCGGCATATCTTTACAATGAAGACAAGCCAAATCCTTACCCGCGTAAATTTTCCATTCATTTCTCCTCCTCATTGTGCATTTGAAGTACTTCTATTGGGTAATTAGTGAAGGTCATCAATAGATCAAACTAATCATGGAACTAGAGGATTTTTCATCAAAGAAAGTCAGAATATCAGAGGACGATGATGGCATTAGTCAACTTCCTGACAACATATTAGGCATAATAATCTCATCACTTAAAGTAAGAGAAGAGTACCGACTAGCGTATTTTCAACCAGGTGGAGATCGCATTGGACAAAATCTCTCCGCAATCTCATATTTGATGAGGATAACATGCTCAACCCACAAAAGTATTCTGATAACCCATGTCGCTACTATGGTAACTTACAAACAATGATCGATGCTCTCATTGAGAAGGACCATCCGCGTTTATGAATTCTTGATATCAGTTCTTGCTTTATCTCAAACCTGAGAATAAGATTGAAAACCTGAGGTACACTTCACTTTTGTTACAGTAAATATAACAATCACTTGCTAATTGGGTCAGCTCTGCAATTTCAGGAGTCAAAGAGACCGTTCTTTATTTACAGGTACACAGCTGCCTGAGTGCTCCAGATGTAGAAGAGACATGATTTTTCCTTAAGATCTTCTCGAAAACGCGACTTCTGCAAGTGGAGAAAGCCGCCGCTAAATTACCTGCGGTTGGCGTATTACATCCTGGCCCCGAAAACCCCTTTCTTCTATGGCTTCGGCATTCTCAAAATCCTTGATCTGATCCTTGTAAATAGGAAATCGGACGAACATTTGCATAACTTTCTATCTGTTCGTTGTCTTCTCAAGTGGTTGAGTTTGTATGAATGTTACAACTTTCGTCATTTCAAGATCGAACATCCGGTTGAAGTACCTTAGAATTAATGAATGTCGACAATGGAAATCGATGGAAATTAATGACATTGATCTTGAGACGCTTGAATTGGGAAGAGTCCTGCGGCTGAAAACTGTTAATAATTATGTCAAAGGGATGAACCATGAAGACATGGTTCGGACTCTTTCCAGGCTCCCGACAACTCTTCCCCAACTGGAGACCTTGTTGCCGGAGAGCTTCATATATTATCTGATGGATTATCCCGTTTAATAAACTCTGAACATATTTTGATTTCCATGGCATTGTTTCAGACAGTGACCATGCCGAAGATTCCAACATCTCAAGCACTAGTTTATCTTAGATCCGATCATCTATCCAGTAGGTGCAGTCCCGTACATTGGAGCTGCATGTATGTGATTTTTAATTACTTGCATTATTTTACTTTCCTAGTTTTGTGAATTGATCTCAGTAAAATGTTTCCATTACAGCAGTGTTGGTATATTTCATATCAAGGTTACTATACTTAAAAGAAGTTTTTGTTGACCTAAATTTTTCTCGACAAAACATCCTAATCTATCAAACAAACCTCTTAAAGAATAAATGGATATGATACAATATATATTGTTTTATGTTAAAAATTAACATCTAATTATTAAGAAAAGTTAATAAAATTTATATTAATTAATTAAATAATTATTAAATAAATTTAAAATTTAAAAATAAAAATAAAAATATGAAGTAAATGGTAAATTTTAAAAAAAAAAAATTTCTCTTCTTTTTACTGCTCGGTTAAATTTAAATTTTTTATTTACTATAAGTTATATGTTATTTATAATAAATTAATAATAAATCACAATTATCACAAAAAAATTTTAATAATTTTTACTTAAAAAGTTAATAGCGTCAATAATTTAAATTAACTTATTAATTAATTCAATTTGTTTTTAAATTGATCATTCACCCCATGCCACTAATTCCTTACAAACAAAATTAATAAATTTAACAGAATTACCTTGAAATTTAGATCACATTCACATTTTACAGCAAGTGTTGAAGAACCAACAGACCAAATAGACTTCCCACATGCCCCCATGATCGTCTCAAGGAAATTGTAATTACTGGGACTTATGGTTGTTTAAAGGAGATTCAGACAGCAATATATCTTCCAAACAATTCGATGGCACTCGACAAGATGAACATTGATCCACGTCTCAGATATTAAAGTGGCGACGGCAAATGGGAATTCGGAGAAGCTCATGCATCGTGGACTCAATTTGGAAGGCAGATGTTCATTCAGTATCTAGTCAAGGAAACGAGTCCGTTGGTGGAACTATAAATTCTGTAAATATATATATAAATGTAGCAATAAAATTACTTCTGTTAAATTAAAAACAAAATTTTCTTAACCCTTCTACTTTAAACAATAATCATTCATTGCCTGTATGCTCATTTTCAGTTGCAAATATGAAGGTGCAAGAAGGGGAGAAGAGATTCCAATTTCACACACACACACACACACATATATATATATATATTGCATAAAGCAAATTAAATCCCGACCTAAACTTGAACCTAATCACAATAAAGAAACCATGGGATTGTTAGAGAGTAAAGTAAACGAAAGAAGTCTCACCATTGCCAATAGACTGCTAAAGGGATAACCGGCCGCCAAGCATTTCTCGTTAAGAGTTGCAAGTCAAATGGCACCCAGAGTTCCCCCAAACCCTTCAATAGGATATGGATACCTTTCCTCATTATTTTTTCATCAAGGATCCTCCCTAATGAAGTGATAGGGAGAACTCCAGGGGACAACTGACGATTCCCTTAATTTCTCTTGTCCTTGACGCATTGCAAGCTTACACTTTATGGAGAAAGTTTCCTGTTTCCATTCTCACTGGTTAAAACTATGAGGCAAAATCTGTGTCCATTCAAGTTACGAGTACGCATTGAACCTGGTCAGGATTGTGGGCAAGATGATGGTTGGTACTGGGCAGGGAATATTATATGTCACGAGTGGTCAAAAACTCTCCTGACCTTTTCTACTTTTTCATTTCTAAGCTACATACTTTTTGACCATTTCATTCTTGGGTGTAATTATAAAGTTTCAGGTCCTAGAAGCCAATGATCGAATTTGAGAGCATTATATGACATGAGGATTATCTTGATTGATCACTTAATGACTTTTAATCACGTACTATAAATGTAGACGATGGTCTTACATACAAAAATATGAACTTATACCTTTCTTATAGTTTGGTATATACACATGGCCGAGAAATCGGCAAATAGCTGTAGAATGGAAACTTGCTTTCTCTGGCCAAACTTATTTTGTTGTAAGACCTGCATTACACAAGCAACTCCCTTTGTGATCAACATTTGGTGAAATATCCCGATTTTGTTTAAGACTTGGCTAGTTTCTCGACCAAAAGACAGACGGGCACCTCGCTATTCTTGTCTACTTAGCCCAAATGAGCAAGAATGAAATTTAACTATAAATTCAAAGCTGGACAGAAAATATGTGCGTGGAAAACATCGATTTGAGAGGACCATTAATTTCAAAGCTGGAGCTCTGCATGCATGTCTGGCAAAGACAACACAATCAAGCCTGCTATTTATTACAAAATTCATACGGTCACACGGTGCTTTTCGGGGTGAGAGGACCATTTACAGATTCGAGTCAAGTTAACACTCACCAATTTGCCGGAATTGAACCTGGTCTAAATTATGGGTGAGATGAAAGGCAAAGAATTGTAACGTTGAAGAGTGGTCACCAAAAATCTCCCACCGGCCGTTTGTTCCTATTCCCTTTGAAGGCCAACTTTATCTCAATCTATCAAGAAAAGAAGAGAAAGCGTGAGATAACAGAGGTTATCAAGGAAAGGGCATCAAATTGAGCGGCTAATGATTGTGTCAATATCAGCTAATTTCCAATCAACAGGGAATCAATCTTAGAAGCCAAGTACTTCTAAACCGAATTTATGTTAAGAGATTTAATTTGGTGGGTGGTAGAGAGATAGGTTTGGCCCAGTTATTGATCATACTCGAGGTAGACAAAACTTTCTAGTACCATCTGTGCAAAATAAGATGCCTCTCTTTGTGACCGCAGTTGCACGTCTGCATTTGGAATCTAATGAGGAGAAAGCAGAGAAAGATGCCTCTCTTTCTGGTACCACCTGCCAATCACCCCGCCATATTTTCCTTCACCCCATCTCGCCTAACATTGCGTCTATGTTCACATTGCAATAGTTTTATGCCCTCAAATTTCTCTTCCATTGAACCAACAATACATTTAACACATGCAAATACATAGGAATTCTCAGTATAAATAGAGGGCTGGTGGCCACTATCTTACCAAGCAAAAACCAAAGAAGATAGAAGCAACTGCACATCAGGTGTCCCCTAGAGTTCCCTTGAGCACTTCATTGGGGATTCTTAATTACCTACTGAAGTGTTTGGGGGAACTCCGGGAATCACTTGATATTACTGAGGACAATGATGTCGGTTCTAATATCTCCAATGGTAAGATCGTGGATATAAGAACTGCGTGGTACAAATTTCAATCGCTTAGATAATTTTACTCACGACTCTATGTCTACTTACTATTGATTGTCAGTTTAAAGACACTTGTTCTTTATATTGATATCCGTTATGGTTTGACATGCTTGTAGGTTTTGTCTTGGCCAGAGATTGCCATGCTTTTTAGTTTCTTAATTTCATGGTTGCAGACTAATTATGGTCTCATTAATTAATTTGCAGATGAATAACACCCAAAAACATACGTCTCGGTTTTGGCATCGAGTTTCAAGGGGTAAACATGCTCATGATTGTTTGTTCTTCCACGCAGGACGATAGAATTAATCACGACCCACTGAAACCATTCGTTTGCTGAATATAAATCTCAGTCCAATTTATTGAATCATCTTTTATTCAATAAATTTCCCTCAGCTAGGGTTATGGTGTATTTAAATATACAGCAGTCAACTGAAATTAAGTATAATCTTCTCGTATGTTTTAGGGTTCTTAATATCGCATATGTTTTAAAGATCATGGACATGCTACATAAAATATTCTAGCAATTGAAAAAACCCTAGAAAGAATTGAAGCAACTAAGAGAATATATCTAGGTAGGCATCTCATAGCGGCAAACTGGGAAATAATGGCTTTGTTTCAACCATCTTACGATGCACATGTCGTGAAACTGATGCGAACAAGGCATGTTTGTTGCTTCTTCTGTTCGCTCGCCAATTTCCTCCAAACATATTACGCAATTATTCTGATTTTCTACTTCTGTTTTCAGCTTCTTCTTCTTCAGTATACTCACCCGCTCGCAGGCACCATGCCATAGTTAATTCAGCCATCGATTCCCTCATGATCCTATTCATCAAATCCCTATTGCGGTTCAAATTTAAGCATCCATGTCTTATTACTTGATAAGAAACAGCGCAAAATTGACCATTCAATTCGGGGTTGCGAATAGCTCCGCGAACTACCAAGGTTATTTCCTGAATTAGACCATGAAGATACCGAAGATGGTGAATACCCAAAGGTATTAATTGCTCAGTACGAATTATGTGTGCAGTGGTAAGTGTTTCTGGTACGAAATCACTGTCATCAAAGGTGCATATTGTTTCTCCCACTGGCAGACAAAACCTATGGACGACGATCGTGCGTCCATCCTGTAAATTGCCAGTAAATAATCTCTCGAGTTCAAGCTTTACGCGGATTTGAAATCGGACTCAACGTCGGTGGGTATCTGCAGGACTCTGAAGAGAAGCCAGCTTCGAGATTCAAAGGTAAAGATTCAACGAAATAGTAGTAAAGTATGCATGTAGTTTAAAACCTTCTATATGCAGTGACATTCATACATTATATTATACATCCATATCTCTTAATCTGCAAAAGAAATTATCAATCTAAATTTAGTAATTTTAATTTAAAAAAATTTTAAGTGAAATAATCTTATTAATTAATATAATTAATGTGATAAAATTATCTTGTCAAAAAAATTTTATTATTTAATTTATTTTATTGTTAAACTAATTATTTTTTATTTGTCTGTAATATTAATATATTAATGAAACTACTACAAATTTATTGTCTTGTCATCCCTCGAGTCACTGGGATTTGTTTATATTTATATATACGGCACTGATTTAACGAGATTATGAACTTCGTTTAAGTTGAAGAGTATATCAATTCAAGATCCGAAATCAAATAGATCGAAAAATCTAAGTAGGCATTTGAATTTGATTGCAGCGTAATGAGCAAAAATGGCTTTCTTATGTACTTTGAAATTCCACCATAAATCTCCTTACAAAGTTGTACTGATCTAGCTGTGGAGTCAATGCAGTAAATCTCTTATTGTCTTAGCTTTCTATCTAAAGGTTAGAAAGCTTAAGATTTTCGAAATACAGTTTTCCAACTATGGGCAAACATGTATAGGAGAAAGAAAATGGTCAATGATAAGGCTTAAATTTAGAGCAAAACTCACTTTTGTTCATGAATTAAACATCCTGATTACAGTTTACATAGAATTTACCCTTTCTTCAAAATTCAATCTGACATACTAGAAGCTGAAATCACTACAAAAAAAGAAGAAAGAAAAGTTAGGACGCATGTAATTCCTACTTTCCCCTTGTTCTTAAGAGCAACGATCATAAATGCAAGGTGGGAAGGGGGCAGAACTCAAAAGTGAAAGCTTTTAAGCCGCTTGGTGATGCAATTCTCAAGAAGTTCATGCGAGTAATTCGTGCAACTTATAGTTGATTCCGGCAAAAACTCCCGGATGATTTCACTTGTTCATCTTCTCTTGGATGATTTCCTGTTTCATCGACAATTTTCACTCTCTTTAGCAGCCTCCTCAAAGCCGACTGGTTCGCCGGCGCCATGCTGAAGTTTGTTCTTTCAAATTCAGCCACCGATTCTCTATCCACCAGAGAGCGACTTTTACTCTCAACGAAGACTTGTTACGGAAATACAATCAGCTAACATTTGATATGATATAGGCTTACCGGCAGAATCATGGAAAACTATAAATCTTTGATCTTTGATCATGCAATTGCCCATACTTTAGAAACCTTTAATTGATGCAACATTAGAAGGAGGAAACAAGAGGGAAAAAAGTAATGGAAGAATTCAATGGCAGATATTTTAACACCGAAGAAAATTCTGTTAAGTTAGCAATGAACTCCCAATAAATCCTAGATTATAAAAGAGGATTCAATGCATATTTTCCCAGAATCCAGCAAAACTATAAAAGAGGATTTCCGAAATTTGGCACGGAATGAAGCTTCTATTTACACATGAACCACTTATTGGCATTACATAAGAGCTCTCACCAATTAGGGTGAGGTTGGTATAATCACACGCTTGCATCAGTGTGCTCGGCGTAGTGGCTGTTTTCTTAAAATCAATTTTGTTAACCTTTACTTCGCCGATTAGTTCGTATGCATAAACCACAACACGCAGACTGTCGATGTCCACGAGTACAAAGCTTGGGTTTACATCGCATGTAAAGCTACTGTAGGCACCAGTTGCAGAACCAGGATTTATAAGGACACCACCCTCGTGTTTGAAGGCCTTGAACTGATGAGTATCGCTAGTGAATCCAAGTTCCCCATGGAATAACACCTTCAGATAGTGGACACAAAAGAAGAATTAATTAAAAAGTATTATAGCAAGTGGCAAGATTCTAATTGCAATCAAAAGAAAAAGTCTTCCCCAGAACACTGTCAGATGATTATAGATATATGTCAGAACAATCTTGATCACATCAAAGGAGACTTAAGAACGACTGTAAGAAACCAATTTGGGGCCCCAAGATTAGGAATTAAAAGGTTTGTTGACTGACACAAGTTCCCACATCTAGTAATGCCATTACATCTCTAGCACCAAAAATTTGCCTTCAGCTTGGGACTACAAAAGATTCATATTATGGGGAAAAAAATATACTAGGATCGTTTGTTTCTATTTCAAACAATTGGTGGACATACTAAGGACAAAGTTCACTCTAAGGAACATAAAGCAGAGCACTATCACACTGTACGTAGACCATTACCCTTCTCAACCGTACATGCATGCAACATGGTAAAAGATAGGAAGGGGCATAGGATACAGATATTGAAGACACTTCATTTAATAAGCCACAACACATAAAACAGTCCAGCACGAAATGCATGCAATTCAAGGTGAGGCAGACATCTTCGCATCAGATAGCATGAATCTGTAAAAGCAACATATCCATTACAAAGAAAAGGGGACACCAAACCTGATGACCCTGGCATATTCCAAGCTTGAATTGACCAATGGTGAGAGTCTTAGTTTCTGGATAACGTGAATCTTCATCATATTCACCTCAGGTAACATGCAAATCTGGACAAAGACTCTTCAAATAATCATGGACTTCCTGGTCATTGAGGGAATTTATAAGATAATCGCATAAAAAAATGTAGGTGAGGAAGTACTGCAATAAAGACAACAAACTTCGACCATTTCTACAATGCATTTATCGAAGAATCAGCCACATGTATGAAAATCCAGAGCAGTGTAAACATAAAGGGGTATTAACAGCACAAGGGATAGTCTCAACAATGTGTGAGCAACACAACCAATAAGGAAATGAAACCCATTGACACTGGCAATGTGGCCCCATCACTGTTGTAAAAAGTTCAAGCCTCATGTAAAAACATCAAGCAAAAACAGTAGCAAAACCTAAATTGAATTTTAGTCTGAGCAATAGTTTATCTTTGTAACATTTTGATCTGAGGGCATAACACTCTCGCGAAACAATCAAGTCAAAGTCAAACAATCTCCTTCTATCGCTAAAGATTTATAAATTTGGAAGAACAAATATTTGTACAGAAAATATTGTTAAATAACATAATGACAACCGAGTTTATACCTACTAGTTCTGCGAATAAATTAATCATGCACGATATCTATATCCAGAAAATAAGTCACTCAAGTTCACAGCCATTTTCCATACAGATAAATCATATATTTTCATGCATCTGCCAGCTACATGATGTCCTTTATCCAGTATTTGATGAAAATAACCATCTGGATAATATCCTTCAATCTACTTATGGAATCATTATTCAGTATTTGATGAAAATATTTCTAAGCCAACAAATTATAAGAGCAATGGAGACTGCAGACCAAAACTACTTTGACATTTCAGTAAACCTTACCAATAGAGCCAAACCCTGCATATCACAAAGGATAACTAAACTCAAAAGACAAGAGCACGGAAGAATTTATTTAAATAAAAACAAAGGTAACTATGTAAGCAAAGTGTTGAGCGCATGCCACAAAAACCCCAAAAGAGAAATTATCAGTCTTCAGAAAGAAATAGGGAAATTTTTACCTTGATAGAGAGATTGCCAGTGCAAATGATGTGCTGAATCTTGCCAGGAAACAAGCATGGACTTAAATTTTGGTGGTAGATCAGACGCCCGGCGAGGAATGTGAAGGTCTCCTATTGCTAACATTAACACTATCTTCGACAAAACACACGCAAACACTATTTCTCCCTTAATATTCAGTCATCGCCATAATCTGCATAAACTCACATCAAATTTTAGCATTTCATTTAAAACCCAAGATTCCCCAGATCACAGAAAATAAAACAAATAATAATAATATCTTAGATACGCAAAACCGCGAAAGGAAATTACTAGGCGGACTCTACGAAAACCCGAAATCAAAAGATAAAAGATTGAATCCGAGAAAGAGATTGAGAAATGCAGTTACCTGTTATCGTCGGACTAGTTTAAGGAAAAACTGATCATCAGCAACAATCCAAAGCGAGGATACTAGGATTCTTTGATAAATTAGCAACACTGCTTTCAACTGTTCATTAACTCTGAAAACTGATGTTAGAACTGGATTTTCGGTCTGTTTCGCTGTTGTTTTCCCAAGGTGAATGTTGGGATCTGGAGTTACTCTAATCCAAACGGCGATAAAGTACTAATTCTACTCTATTTCATCTTATTCTTGCTCTCCTAAACCCGCGATGAGTGCCGCATATTTTACACCTGAAACTTATTTCGCGTTATTTATTTCATAAACTTCATCCATATTTACATTTCTACGATTTACGTACTCTCAAATCTACTGTTAAAAGTTTCATGGGTTTCATGTGTATCACCATTTGTTTTACTGCCAAATTCCTTCAATTCAATCAAACAAATACTAAGATTGGACAGGTGGCAAAAAGTCCACATGACACTTCACAAAGTGCAGTCAATCTTGTACACTGTTTGACTCCTTCATTGAATTAATAAGCATGAACAATTACAAGATGATTATGGCTCCAAAAGCAGCGAAAGGCTATGTGAATTTCGTTTGTCTTGAGGCAAAGGTTCTGCGAATTTGCATCCATCAACTGGGTTTTAAACATGGTAACATTCTCCCTCTTAGTTTCATTGTGTTATTACCAACTATGTAGCACCGAATCGCTGAGATGTCTCCATTTTTTTGAAGTGAATGTGCATAACATTAGCACAATTACACTCTTTCTACTTTGAACCTTGTAATCGTTGTTATCAAAGGATTTATCGTTCTTCTTAAACGATCAAAGACTTATCTACAAAGCTCTTTACATAGTTCACTTCACATCAACATCATGAACAAGGCCCAAGGGTCTTAACAAGTTCATTGTCCATGTACGAATCTTGATCTCCACGCATTATTTATTCGACTAAGGTTTTTGAGTTTGCTGGTAATGGGAAATTGTTCGAGAAATTAAAAAAAAAAAAAAACTCAAGAGTCCAATCAGCCAGTTGAAATTGCCCAAAGTCCAGCTGGTTTATTTATCTTGCTTGCATTTCTTATTATTGGGGGAACTATCGATTCTGAATGTTATCGTTAAGTGCATGAATTTTTCTGTGCTGAAATTTGTTATGTGCTTTGCTTTAATGTAGCAGTAAGTGGTATTCGAGTTCCTTAGTCAGAGCAGGACTTCTGCAGCAGTTAAAAAGAAAGACTTCATCTGTTTCATTGAATATTTTACAAGGTGTTTATCTGTATTTGATGTGTTTCTTCTAGTTATGTTTTCAGCTTCCATGCAGCTTATGTTACTTCACATTCCTTGGTGCAGAAAATTGTTGGAAAGGTCATAGATGCGGCTGCCAGTACAGAAAACTACTACTGCTTTTTTGAGTTCACTGAAAGGTCTAAACTTTTGAAATTGGATATTGCTTGCTTCTTCATGTGGTTCTTTGTTGATTAAGTGTTCGTTGTGTAGAAGATCATCGCAAGGACGGAAAGCATGGGTTGCCCGCTGAAAGTTTGCCTGCTACTGCAAGAGATTTCCCGGCTGCGAAAATAAATAAGGATGAAGCGCTTCATGCTCACAAGCCCAACTGCATTTGCCATGGTGTCTTGGAGGCTGCTACCCGCAAATTTAGCGAAAAGAATTGAGTAGGTCACGGTGGCTTTAGTGATTTTTTATATTAGGATACATCAAATTTAGCAAGACCATCTTTTCGTTTTGCAGCAGGCATTGTACAGGAATTGGGCTTGCGAGATTTCAATGCCAAAATTTCAGACTTCGGCCTGGCTAAGTTTGGACCCTTAGGTGACGAGTCCCATCTCTGCAAGGGTACCTAGCACCAGAGGTTATTTCTCCTGAATAGATTGCAAAGTAAAATATTCAACTTATACTGCATTAAATCATATAGGTAGGAGCAAAAGTGGTCGAATATAGTCTGATGTATCTCCTTTAAAACTGATGTATACAGCTTTGGAGCGGTTCTGCTAGAGACAATGTCAGGGTAAATTGCAGCCATGCAATGTCCATCCACATGGGGTGGCAGGGAAGTGGTTTAAGCCATATCTTAGTAACAAGCTGGAACCGTATCATATTATTGATGACAAACTAGGAAGAAATATCCGGATTGAAGAAGCTTAAGAGTTGGCTGAAACCATCCTTGGATGCCTTGATTTAGATTCTTAAAGACTCGGCCAACAATGACTGAGGTTGTCACTCATCTAGAGCAACTACAGCTAAACAAGGGCAGCTACTATCAGAACTCACTTAGAATATCTACACAAGTGAAAAGAAAATTCTCTCTTTTAATTGTGTCCTAGATTCGAAGAACGTCAAATCTTGTAAGCTAATTTTGTGAATTATGCATATCCTATCATGTACATTCCGGATGTTCTTCCACACAAGTGAAGATGAAACTAAGTATCACATTTTAACTTATCTACCTCCAACAAGGTCTATGTAGTGAGATGAAGACTCCACTTGCTTCTAAATGAAAGGCAAATAAGGGCACCCTAAACTGTGCTATCTGAACAAACAAAATAGCTTGTAATCTAGAATACGCCGACTTGAAGATTTAGGCCTTTTGCTAGGTTATTATCATGAGCAGAAACATCATCTACTCGTTAAAAGGATGTGTACAACAGCAAAAGAGGCATTTATAGCTGGACTAATGATGATACAGATACAAGAAGGATACTACATGCCATGACAATTTTCAATACAATGCATTCAGAATTGCATATAATAATCACTATGCCAACAGATAAGGAAGCATGTAAGAAATTTACAAATAAAATGCTTCACAGCTCAACGTACTCGTGGAGATTGCCGGTGCAGTGGCAATGGCAATGCACTGGGTGTCATATTCAGAGGAGAACGTTGCATCCTCATTGGTGACTTCTGCACAGAAACTGAGATAGTCTGCGGTTCAGACTGGGAGAGTTTGGCTGAATTTTTGGGGGCTTCAACTCGTTCCAGTGTCGCTAAAACCTCTGACATGCGAGGCCTAAGTTTACCTTCAGCATTTAGGCACCGTAAGGCAAGCATAGCAGCTGTATAGGCTGCTCTCTGGGGGTACTGGCCCCCCAACTTAGTATCCATAATTCGAAATAATTTCCGTTTGTCAGACAAATATGGTTTTGCCCAGTCTACCAGATTCTGATCAATACCAATTTTTGTTTTATCTACAGCAGATCGTCCAGACAACAGTTCAAGCAATACAACCCCAAAGCTATAGACATCACTTTTAGCAGTAAGCCGACCTGTTCAGCAATAAAAGCTTAGTTAAATATTTAACTTTAACAACAAAAATTTTATGAAGAAAAGTGCTCTTATAACTAACAAAAATAGATCTCTTAAGGTTTTACCTTGGAGATTACTAAAAAAGAATACATACGAAGAAAATTACTCAATCAAGAGCAGCAATGCTACTGTTTTTTAACAATGCATTGCATGTACAAGAACACAATAATACATGGAATTTACCTTACACATGTTCCTGACTAGAAACAATTTAATGAATGAAAGTATCCAATTAGAATAAGGTGTGTATACATAGATAACTCTGGATTTCATTCAGAAGAGAAACCCAGAAAAGAAAAAGAAATCAAATGGTAAAAAATGAACTTATCAAATGTTCATAATCATTAGATTCCACCTCAATGTAAGTTTACTTCATTCTAAGAAAAAACAAAATAGGTCAAACACTTTCTGAGCTTTATCACATGATTGATATAAGTTTGGCATCAAAGACCGAATGAGAGCAAATCAATAACTGAGAATTCACAAACTTATTTCAGAACCAGCTACGAGTGTGGTTCTTAACATGAGTTTTTGACAGACCTGTAGCAACATATTCAGGTGCTGCATAGCCTTGAGTACCCATAACTTGCGTGGAAACATGAGTCCTATCACCAGTGGGCCCCGCCTTGGCCAAACCAAAATCAGAAAGTTTTGCATTGAATTCCTGCATCCCACAACCATTATTATTGCTGATAACATGCATGAATCTAATTATATAACTTTATTTATACAATAGTGGCAAAGTAATGAGAAATTTTACTGTTTAACAGCATACCGCATCTAATAAAATATTAGAAGCCTTGAAATCACGATATATAACTTGAGATTTGGCATCATGAAGGAAAGAGAGCCCTCTAGCAGCACCTATGGCTACTTTCATCCTTATTGCCCACGAAAGTGGCTGTGGTCCTCCTGAAACCAAAAATAGCATCAGAGATCACAACTGCATCAAGAAGCTTGATGATATCGAAACATTTCATTTGCAAACTGTTTTAAGAAACAATAGCCTTCGTACAGCCTCCTATGACCTCATCAATGGTACATCCTAGACATAGTGCTACCATAGGGTGCATGGACCTGTAGGTGAGTAAATTGGTCAAGAATGATCTGAAGTTTGCTTGTGCATTCATCTGTTGTCAGATATGTATATTGAGAATAACACTAGTGCAGATATATAGACAATTAAGCAAATAAGGACAGCTCCCAGGTGGGGAAGGATAATCTTGTTGCAACTTGGATAAATTAATCCTACTTTTGACTCTACACCTTTTTCACATGGTAATTTTTCCCTTGGGCTAGATAGATGCCTCTTGTACAAATTCCTCCTACAAACAATGAAAAGAAGAGGGAAACAACACAAATGCTAAGTCTACCTTAAAGAGCCATGTAGAAAAAATGATTATCCTTTTTTGCTATTTATTTCATTAAAGAAACAAAGAACTTAATTTAACCCCATAAATGTTCCAGAAGAAGAGTATTTTTAATTTTTCTGCAACAAGTACTGCAGATTATGAAAAGTACATAATTGCCCATAATTCTTGGCAATTATCTCAGCAAGAGGATCAGGATCCAGGAAATATACAAATACAGGTATACAGAATACGATACAGCAATGCTTCCTAATCAATTCCTTAGAATACATTACTTACTTCTAAACAAATGATTCTCTAGGCTCCCTTTGGGCATGAACTCATAGACAAGAAGCCGGTTCTCACCCTCCAAGCAATACCCAATTAGTTTGACTAGATTGGGATGATGAAGCTGGCCAAGATAATTAACTTCTGTCTGAAACCAATTGGCTATCAGTAATTAGACCAAGCATGAAGTTTTAAAAATAGAATATAAAATTGTTAGATGAAACCTACCAACCACTCCTTGTGGCCTTGGAAACCTTCAGGTTTAAGCTTCTTGACAGCAACAACCATTCCTGATCCAGGCTTAGCAGGTGAAAGTGAGTGTTCATCAATCCATCCTTTGAAAACATAACCAAATCCACCTTCACCAAGAAGACTGTCAGGGCGAAAGTTTCTGGTGGCATTCTTGAGCTCACTGAATGTAAAGGCTTTCAAATTCGGAGATAAGAATATTTCACCCTCAGACCTTGGTGTTGGAAGACATTCAGAACTGCCTCTCTCACTTGAAGGTGGAATGGGTAGGCTAGTAGGAGCAGAAGAACGGCTGGATCTAAAGGAAATCCTAGAAGCTCCTGATGCCAGAAGAGAAAAATGAGTACCAGAATTCCAATAGTTATACTAACAACAATAGTAGGCAATTTCTAGATGACAATAATCCAAACTCAAAGCAACAATCCACTTATGATCTACCTCAGAGACATGTTGTGTGTTGCAGACAACCTTTTACACTCAAAAACCATAACTCTAGTCTTAAGCTTCATTTGGTATTGAGAGGTGGAAGCACCAGATGCAAAAGCTTTTCAACTTGCTACCAAAGCACAGTAAAAACACTACAATCCCAACCAACATCTCAATAAATTCTAAGAGATATATATTGTTTTCATGTTCTTCAAGTTCTTCTATTTTCCTCCCAAGGAAATTCATGAATACATCTGTATACGTATTGGTATCTAAATGCCCGCTCTCCAATTAGGTCAAAAAAAAGCTCCCCAAAAAGTCGTCCCTCCCCTGTTATTGTGCATTTTGGGATTCCTTATTGCTAAGTAGGAATCATTTCCAAGCCAAATTTGCTTATTGAGAATTTTGCTTGCAGAGCATTAAGGACCAAAACAGGTAAATGCAAACTCCAAAGAAGGAAACTACATTCCTCTCTCTTTCTACCACTCTAGTAAGATCAATGCCAATACTCAATAATTCACAAGCTGAGTTCTGTCAATTTAAAATATCTTATCGTGCTTTCCGCACTGGTGAATTCCCATTTGTCAATTGGAATTCAAAACAAAAGGCAGATATAAAAGAATCAACTATTACCAGTCAAACAAACTTTATTCTTTAGGTAAAGCTCCTCAAAGGAAAAAAGAAATATCCTCCAAACAAAATCGATCAAACGATAGACACAAAAAATAAAGTTAACCATAAACTAATTCAACACTCAAGTTCAGAAAACGTGAAAATAGATTCTAGCATCTTAATATAAATCTCAATAAAGAACTGAAATGCACAAAATTCGCAAATTTAAAGTTAGAAGCATAAATTAAACAAAATGAATGTAAACACATAAGATAAAACTATCCAATCCCAGACAGATATTGGAAAAACAGCACAGAATTCACAAATATGAAGTCACCAAGGATCCCACAAAGACAAGAATTCTCCAAAACTTAAAATCCAGCTTTCAGCCATGACAGCAGAAACCCATCAAAACTCTTGAAGAACTCACTCTAAAACTTCAGCAATAACAATAGATGATAAAAAAAATAAAAAGACCATTAATTACCAGAAGTAATACCGGGGCTCTGGGTGGAATCTACTCTAGCAGAAGAACGTTTCAGACAGTTTCCCATGACTACTATAAAGATATTCTACTTTAAGAACCCTCTCTCTTTCCTCTGTGTTACTAAATAAATTAACAAATCCTAAGGAGGAAATTAAGATGAAACTTTGATGTTTTCTGCTTAAATTTACAAGTCTGAAAGGGGTTGGTCAAGTGGGACTTTTAACAGAAGTAAACTCGTCAACCAATCATAGAATTAGACAAGCAAACAAATGTATTAGTAGTTATGTGGAAGAAGAATGAAGAAACGGCAAGGAGTATGAGGAAGAAAGCAGAAGAGTAATGGAAAACGAAGAGAAATGAAAGTTTGGCTTCGGTTTTGCGCTGGTGTTGTTTCTGTGCAAACACCACTTACGCGTTGAGAAAAGAGAATTCGGCACCTGGCCCCCTCACTCCATTGACCTGTGCCGCTGCGCGTCAATACTGGGCTCTAGTCTTGACCAAATTGAATTACCTTCCATGCCCTTTTTATACCAAATTGTTTTTCGTGAATTGACCAATTTAGCCTCACGACATTAATACTATTCTTTTATTTGAGATTGCTTTGCTTTGAATTCATACCAAATTGTTGTTGACTGAAAGTCAAGAAACACAGATATACTACACGTGCTTTATTACAGTCTTCTTCTACAATTTCATTTCTACAAACGACATCGTTTCACACTACTTCTGAATTCAATCCATTCGACGGAAACGTGTTCTTCCCCTCTTCTTGATTAAAGGGTCATTAGGGAATGAAAATTGCCACGTCATGTTTATGCAAGCAACATGGATCAAGTGGCCAACGTGGGTGAGGCACCTACAATTTACAAAATAAAATAAAGTCCGCCATAATAAAATACAACCATGGAACATAATATTTTAATGCACACCCCCCAAATAGAATCCAATAATTTAATGTATTGACCATGTTATAAGAATTAAATTAATATTTTTCTTATTAAGACGTGACATAAAAAGTCTGTCCAAGACAAATATCGTGTGGGAGCGAAGACTGGGTGCGTGGTTTCATGGTCATGGGGAAAATTTTTGTCCCGTCAGAATATTTAAGTGGGATTTTTGTCAACCACTTGGGGCATTTTCCGGTCAGACATGGGCCTAGGAATTGTTCTAAAATAACGAGAGAGAGAGAGAGACAGCCACTCAATTGTTAGTTGACCGGACATGTAACGTTTTTCTAGCCTGGGGTCCCATGATTCGGGATGCCCACGTCCAAATCGATTAGTTTAGATAATTTTAAAAATTAATTAAATTATTTTTAATTAATAATAAATATACTTTAATAAAATAATTAAACATTACAATTATAATAATATTTAAATTTAGGTCTAAATTAACAATTTAAATTAATATTTTAATCTTATTATTGAATTGAATGGAATTAATTCAAATTAAAATTTACAGATTTTTTAATCGAATTTGCCTATTTCTGTCCATGAATATGTGTGAAGCTTACGGATCGGAGCCAACGAGAAAACGCGCCGCAATGGAGAATTTCATGGGGGCGTTTGTAAGGTCGATGGCGGGCAACACAGGCCGGGGGAAGCGTGGTTGTTCGGTCACTTTCTGTCCAAGAGGACTAGTTGCAGTTTGACTCACCCCAAACTCTGGATCACGCCAAAGCTTAGCCAAGTAATTGCTCCATGTGAAACTAAGAAATATGGATTGCCTTGGTCGCAGGGCAATGCCATATTGATCTTTGATTTCTCAAGATTTGACACACTGATTTAAGTTGATAACATATTTGTGTTGTGTTGTGTTGTGTTGTGCGAGCTCGTAGAAGAATTAGACAAAAGCATAAGATCTTGGTATAACCGTCTCGGAATGTTAAAAATGCACGCAGCTTTGCTCGGTTTCTGATGGTCGACGCGTTCAAATGTCATCCTCTGCCGTCAATGACCATCAAATCATCTGATGAATCTTTTTTTTTTTTTTTAATTTTTATGTGCACTGTAAAAAAAAATGATTTATTTATTTATTTATTTATTATATTAATCAAATATTTTTAATAATCAATCTGTTACAATTTTAGTAGATGTTCCATTGTTTTATACCGATATGAATTATATGTGCTTTAAATGTAATGGATTAACTGACATTTTAACTGTTAGGTATCTCTAAATTAAATTTTATTTATTTGTGTTATATATTTGTTTAAGACATTTTTATTTTATTAAAATATATTATAATTATTTAAATAATAATATAATATCGATTTAATTATTTTTAATCTAAATTTTAAATTAATAATAATATTTATATTAATATAAATTAAATCAATTTAAATTATAATAAATAATAAATTAAATTAAACTAAATTCGTAAGTATATTGAATTCCATTAAATTTCATCAACTTTGAATTAAAAATATTTTAAATTTAAAAATATTATCTTAATTAAATATAAATGTGTTAATGTATATTATTAAAATTATAAAAATTAATATGTTTTTTAAAATAAAATAAAAATAAAAATTACAATTTAAATAAAATTAAATTAATATTTTATTAATATAATCTTTTAAATTAAAATTAAATCGAACGGTTTAAATGTGCAGAAGGTGCTCGAACTCAGTAGTTCCGAACTGTTTAAACTTGGCAAGTATTTATTGGAAGTTTTGTTAACCAACTGTGTCTGTTCAGCCAATCAGAAACGTCGGATGAAGTCACTGGAACCAATAACAAACATCCACGTAGAAAATCCACGTAGCTTCGCGCTCCTTTCTCTCTTAATAACCCACCCGTATTTTTAATTTCCCGAAGAGACACCGTTTGGCCGTTGAAAACTCCCGTCGTTTCCTTTTTTCCTCATTGTTTTTCCGTTAACTCAACCGAATATTAACTCAACATTACGAAGGAAATCCACCCGGAAAATTTTAACTATTTTCCCTGCGGCGTGAAATGGAAGCTCACGGCAGTGGTTTACGGCGTGTGTTGGTGTTGGCATTTTGCGTCGCCGGTATTTGGTCCGCGTATATTTACCAAGGCGTTCTGCAAGAAACTCTGTAAGTTTCTGATACAATCTTCAATGCTAACAGAGTTTCATTTCGATCCACTGTTAACAGCATACTCCGGTCTGCTTCTTGTTAGTAGTGGAATTCTTTTGCATTTCACGGTTCAATTTGGATCATTTCTTTGATTTCGGATCTGATTTTGCTATTAAATGACGTACAAATCAGAGCAAATTTGGTTATTATACAAAGATTTACTGTAACTCAACTTTGCCATGGCAAAAATAGACGGACAGAGTAGCTATTCGATTTACTGATTTCTTTTTTGGATGTGGTTAAATGATCGTAGGATAAACAAATGAGAAGACTTTAAAATTGCACCCTGCAAATACATTATGACTGGTTTATAAATTGACAATGCAGCGCTATTTCTCATATGAACAAAATTTATATCTTTTCTTTGCAATTCTTTAGGTCGACAAAGCGATTTGGTCCCGATGGGAAGAGGTTTGAGCATCTGGCATTCTTGAACTTGGCCCAGAATGTGGTCTGTTTAATTTGGTCTTACATAAGTGAGTTTTCTTTTACCTTCTTGTTACTTGTTGGATGATATTGTCTTTTATTGTATAAAAGATGTTTAATTTTTAGTTTTTGTTGTGTTCAATAATGAACAGTGCTTAAGCTTTGGTCTAGTAGTTCTGGTGGTGCTCCTTGGTGGACGTACTGGAGTGCTGGCATTACAAATTCAATTGGCCCTGCCATGGGTATTGAAGCATTAAAGTATATTAGCTACCCAGCTCAGGCATGTCGAAGTTTCTTTCTGCTAGACAAATTTCTAATATTGTCGGACAAATTAACTATAACATGAAGTTTTAGTGTTGGAACGCGTGGGTTATTATCCTTGTCTAATTGAAGAGTAGATTGGTGGCTTAGTTGATTTTACTAAGCCATGGTAGTGTTATCTTTCATTATGTTTCATTATTGTTAGTTTTTGGTAACAACTTACAACAAATGTTAGCCAATTGATTTTAAACATTTGTCTTTCTTTTCCTTTCACTTGCAGGTTCTGGCAAAATCCTCAAAAATGATTCCAGGTGAGATGCTCATTGATCTATCATTTTTTACATCATTCTCTGTTGCAAGCATTCTTCTTGGAAATGTAGGTTTTCATTGTAAAAATGTGCTTGTGCTCTTACAAATTCTAATGCATGGGTTTTTATTCATGTTATTTGAAAAACTATTGAGGAAGAAAGAAGCACTATTCTTCTTAATGATCTTCATTTAGTGCTAGTTGTATGAATAGGATTTTTGAATCTCTATAAAGATTTATAAATGGCAATCTTTTTGTGCATTCACTTTTGTCTTCACATGAAAGTTGGGTACGTTGTAGTCTGGTGCTTAGTCTTGTACACTTTCATGCCTACTTCTGAGTCCTCGCTCTCATATTTTGATTTGAATTAAAGAATTAGGAAATAACTTTTCACTTGTAATTAATCAACTGCTCTAATGAATGTAACAATTGTTTTAGCTATGCTTTAAAACTGCACAGCATTGTCTTATGAAACCAATCCTCAGCATACTGCATTTTTCTTTTCTCTTTAGTTTTCCCTCCTTTCTGGGAATGACAGAAGTCGGACCATCTTGTGGGGTAGTTAAAACAATTTTGGGGTGGGATACCAATTGACCGGCCATAGTTCTCTATTAAATTATGGGATACTCGTACTGTATAAGATGGGGCTTTGTTGTGCAGATATTTTGTAATTTTGAGTGCTGTGTTCTCTGCTCATTTTAGAGTTGATTTGTTTTGCCCACACATTTAGGTCAAGAGTTCAATTGCTTTGATGGTTTTGTGATTATTTGTTATATTTTTCCATATGCAGTAATGCTGATGGGTACCCTTGTTTATGGTATACGATACACTTTTCCGGAGTATCTTTGTACTTTTCTTGTTGCTGGAGGAGTATCTACATTTGCACTCTTGAAGGTTAGGAATTATGGATGGACAGAGGAATGCTTTCTTTTACATTACTTTTAATATTCTTTTACATTACATTTCTTATTTTAGTTTGAGAATCTATAAACCTTTCAGTTCTGAGCCTTAAAGTTTCTTGCATGTGTGCATGGATCGACTTCAGACTAGTTCAAAGACTATCAGCAAGCTGGCACATCCTAATGCGCCCCTTGGATATGGACTTTGTTTTCTAAACCTTGCTTTTGATGGATTTACAAATGCTACTCAGGATTCAATTACTGAACGGTATGCCTACTTATAAATTTTGCACGATATCTGTATTTTTTTCATTATCTTTTCTCTTCTGCTGCCTGTTTATACCCCTTATACTGCTCATTGAACCAAAGTTGAATCTCTGAAGGCATGATATGTTCTGTCTTGCTCGCTGATACTTTTTTCCTTTCGTGTTCCATTAATTTTGTGAAAGATTGCTTTTTGAGGTGATTCATATTTCTATTTTTTTCTCTTGCTCCTCCATCCCTCTCCATCATCATATCTCAATTGAACTGGTTGGTCTGGCTTAGGTATCCGAAGACAAGTGCATGGGATATAATGTTGGGAATGAATTTATGGGGAACTATATACAACATGATCTACATGTTTGGCTGGCCGCAAAGTATCGGATTTGAGGCTATCCAGTTTTGCAAGCAGCATCCAGAGGCAGCCTGGGACATATTTTTCTATTGCCTTTGTGGTGCAGTGGGCCAGAATTTCATCTTTCTAACTATTAGCCGATTCGGCTCCCTCACTAATACCACCATAACCACCACCCGCAAGTTTGTCAGTATCGTGGTGTCTTCTCTACTGAGTGGCAATCCCCTGTCACTAAAGCAATGGGGGTGTGTACTCATGGTCTTCTCTGGGTTATCATACCAGATCTATCTGAAATGGAGGAAATTGCAGAGATTGCAGAAGAAGCGAAAGCCTATGTGAAGGGGGACCGACAATTTTTGAACTTTTTAGCTGTTTTGTCAATCTTGTTCTATCATCATTGTATCCATCAGGTTCAATGGTTACAAATCCAGAGATGTTACTAAGAATGTATTTTAATAGATAGATTTTCAGCAGTGAATTAAAAATTAAACATTAAATGAGAATTAGATTTTGGATATATCCAATAAGATTTCAAATGATTTCACAAAGATTTAGGGTAAAATCAACCCTAATTACATGTCAAAAATTGCTTGATATCCTGGGCCAAATCACATCGAAAGGTTGCTGCTGCAATGTCAACTCAAATTCTTTGTGCGTGGGAATATGGGGTCAAAACGGTCAAAACTGTACCTTCCATCGAGAAAGGTATATGCAATAAGTGCACTTTAATTTGCAAGAGGTTCCCTCCCTCCTTTTACTATTAGCTTTTTTGCTTTGATCATAATTATACCTGTCTTCGACCACCACCACCACTAACATCCTAAATAACAGAGTTCTGATCCTTCTTCACCACAATATTTTCCTCATTCAAAGAACTGAGAGAGACTGAGAAGCGTTTCCACTCTACAGCAAGGGAGGACACAAACAAATTCCTCCGGAATCCCTCTGTAAGTAAGCTATTTTGCTTTTGTAATTTCTTTTCTTTTCTTTTCTTCAGTTTCTTTTTGTTTACTTGGTTTCCTGAGAAAATGAGAGAAAGGGAAGGAAATGCAATCAAATGAGCTTCATCTCTTTTCCAGCATTTTCCTGTCAATTTCATGTTGTTTCCCAGAACCGAGAAAATCAGAATGAAAACTTCCAACTCTCTGATGAAAATCATCACTTTCTTTTTTGTCTATAGTTAGATTTGATAATGCATTGATTCAAAGAAGAAGTAGATAAGAAGACGAGGATATGCACACCAAAACCAGAACACATTTCCACTCAAACAACACTAGTTATATTACATTAGAAATCAAAGAAATATCGGGCAGAAAACTTATTCTATATCCTTTCACACCCCAAAAAAAAAAAAACAAATAGGAATCCAATCACCTGGTTGATCCTCTTTACTTTTTTTCTGTTTCTTTAATCATATATAGGCGAGATGCCATTGTATAATTACACTCTTACTAGGGGTTTATGTAGCAGGTTCTGTACAAATGAGAAATCAAAGACAAAAATTGGATTGGAAGAAGGTATACCCGGAACCAATCCAATGAAAAGGCAAACAAAAGAATGACACACATGAACAAACACACTTGATCAGTGAGTATTAAGGTAGTGCTCTCCTAGTTGGGGAAGGAAAAAAAAATGTTATAGTAGAAAAAGGAACTCAGAACATGTTATTAGACGTTTCTGAGAATCTAGAATGCCCAGCAACATTCTAGATCAGTGGTTTTGCAATGCAGATCTTGTATATGCCTACTTGTAAAATTTCAGGCTGAGATGGCTGCAATCCTAGGAAAATGAACTCAAACAAGAGAAACAAAAACTTAACATATGCTACATTCCCCTGGGGAATGAAAGTTGAGATATAAAAGGCTTCAGACCAGTAGGTTTTTATAAGTGAGAAATGAGATGGATCAGAGAAGTTGGTTATAGACTTTGGAGAAGGGCTCTTTTGCAGGTGGGTGGTTGTGAAGGATTTAGACTAGGATTGGGCATAGGGGACTCAATGCCAAGTGTCTTCAATAAGAAATTCCGCTCCTGAAAATATGCAAGAAAAAGTATGATCAACCTCACAAGAAAACTTGAAATATATGCATATAATCGTATAAAAGTACATATAAGGCATGATTATATCTATCTAATAACATTATTCTAGGGATATGCAGTGTGAACTTTAATTGCACTCAGCTTTTAGTTTCCCATGCCTCCATGTTTCGAGGAAAGAAAAAGAAAAGAAGAACAGTCATGGAAATTTATGAGTGCACAGAAGTGGGAAACTCCATGGAATACTAAGTTAGAATATCTATTTCATTTCTTTAACAAATTATCATTTGATCTTATTATTTAACATGAGGAAGAAATAAGCTTTAGTTAAACTTCAAAGCAAACTTTTAGTTTAAGATCATTGAGAAGTAGTTTGATCAAAGCTGAGCAAGCAACTTCTAGGACCCAACAGGTCATTGCAACAGATTGATTTGTTAGGTAGTAGAAAGGATATCTAAATACTAACTCTTAAGGCAGTTTTGATAGCCATTCAATTGCCAATACTTGGTTGATTGTTGCATAAACCTTCTTTCCCAGATGTTTTGGCTCTTAGTAGTAATGTGTTGCACTTAACCACGCAGGGTGGGTGATTGCTTTACATATTGGTTAATCAGTGAAGTATGACCAAGGAAATTGACTGATGGCATGACTAGAGCGAAAACCATGAAGAAATAAGATCTGCAGCTTAGGTTTCGCACTGTAAGAGAGAGAAATCTCATATGATTTAATTCTAAAACTAGACACGAATTCCCCTTACATATGTATGTATGTATGTATGTATGTATGTATGTATTTGACTTGCTTAATTTAAAAGTTTGACGATATTAGATCAGCATATATACCATGTGTTTCTAAATTTTAATAGATAGAAATGAAAAATAAGATTCTGCTTATTTCATCACTCCACTGTTGTTTCATTTCATTTGCAATCTATCTCTTGCTGAAAGAAAAATCTACAAAATTTGTAGGAGTTGACCAAAGTCTAGAACCAGAATATAAATTTAACCCATAAAGTTTGGTCTCTGACTTTTTGTTGGGTTCAATCAGTAGAACTTATTGTTGCCAACTGGGTCTAAGAAAAAATTCAGGTTTAGAGTTTGACTGGAGATGAGGCTTCCAATAGACTGAAATGTTTACAGCTGGCACTCAGACTACTTAGTCCTCTTTGCAACACTGCTGTACTTGTAATAAGATGCAGAATCCTACCAATTATACCACAAGCAGTGGACAAAACCAAGCTTTTGTACCAGTAACCAGAGGCTTGATGAATAATATTTTCTATACCAAATGATGGCTAAATCATTGGTGACACTAGAGTCCTATGAATCAGTTGATAAAGTCTACAACCGCACCAAAATCACCATCACCACCATTATTATCACAGCTTTAACCACTAGAACGCATTGGAAGTAAATTTTGAGGCTTTTCAAGCTGTATACTGGTACTCCGCAACTAATTGTGCTTTAGGCTGGATAATATCAGCCTCAAGAGCCTCTTAGTGCTACTAATGGATTTATATCTAGTGGACTCGAAGGTGGAAGATGACTTACACTCTCTGAAAATTTTGGGCTGGGGATTCCTGCTGCTAAGGTTCTGAACAGCGGGGTAACCTGGATAGGAGAATTAAACTCTGTACTTGATGAGGCAGAGGCAACTCCATCATTGTTTGCATCCTCACCACCAGAAGGGAATAACCCTAATGCAATAACATAAGATATTTTCATCAGCAAATGTGATATGATAGGATTTTGTCCTTGACATTGAATATGAAAACAATACATTGAGCCCTCATGTCCAATACAAGGTTTCATTACCTTGCTTTGTGTTCTCACTTCCTTTAGTCTGTTCCACCAAGCAATGTTGCTCTGCATTATGAATTGGTAGCAGTTCTGTCTCAATCTCCTGATGCACTCCACTTAACTCAGCTTGAATTTGATCCGTTCTATCACCAGCTGAATGAGAGATTAGAGTTGACCCAGTACTATATTCAGAGCTACCTGGAGAGTCCTCATACAGATCAGGATGCCTGCAATATACGAACCATCATTATAAACCATGTGGTGAGTAAAGCATGCTAAGATGTAGATGTCAGCAAATCTTGGTTTCATTACCTCCAAGATGATCGACTTTCCTCATTACTACTTCTCAAGTCCTCTAACAAGTCCTTAAAATCTTCCAATTGAAAATCAATATTGGAGATTTTGTATCTTAGGATATCATTTTCTTTGCTTCGATTCAGGAAATCTTGGAGGACCTGAATGCATATTTAACAAAATATTAGAAGGCTTGAAAAATCTCTATCCATCATTCTTATTGTATCATTCAGGAGAGGAATTCAGGAGAGGAAATCTTGAGAAGATGCTTATAATTCACCAGACAATAAAGTAAGAGATCTTAAAGCTAAAAAAATTAAATTAATGACTGTAAATAGCTCCAGCAGATGATCTGTGCCAGATGAATTATGGAATTGCATCTAACTGCTTGATGCTAGCCATTGAACTAAATTTTAATCCCCCACTACATAAATAAATTGTACTTTGCTATTGGTGGACCACAAAAAGGAAAATACAATATTACCTTCCAAGCATTTTCCAAACTCTGTTCTGTGTTCTCTGAGTTGACTTTTTGTGCAAGTGAGCTGAGAAGTTCTGCTTGTTGCATCAAAGCAGCAGCTTTTGGGTCATCCTTTTTAAGAAAGGTTCCTTGAGTCTTATTGTTCTGAGCTGCTACCAGATCAACAAAAATACATTATTTTCAGTTCACAACAGTCCTAAAATAAATAAAATATAAACAACACCACCTAAATAGTTCAACGTGCAAAATTATAAAACATCATGTTGCCCGAATTGTAAAAGTCATGACCTGTAATCATATTTTTTTTTTCAATGTGCCTTTCAGGGTTAGCTACAGCAATCTGATGGACTTGCAGTTACAAAAACTTTACTACAGTGGCTTACCATCACTTAAGGCCTTCAAATCATGATGCTTGGCTGGCAAATTGGAGACGTGAGGGAAGTTGTGAGGCAATGCTTTAAAAGGAGGTCTTAGATTCTGATTTATTGTTGTTCCAGATTGCCTGTGTGATCTGTTCCCATAGTTGCAATTTTCTGTGAGATCAGGGATGTGTGCCCTCCTGAATTCAAAAAACAAGAACAAGTTTTTCATGGTGAATCAACAAGAATGAGTTTATAAAACACTATTCTTGTTGGTATTTGTATGTTGTCATATGATCTCTACTCTACCTCACTCTCTTAGCAGGGGTTGTACTTTCTGCTGTCCCATCTGTATTGAACCCATTTTGGAATAAAATTCTCTTGTTGTTCGGGTTTATGCATGCACTGTTGTTCTCTTTTGCTAAGGCTTCATATTTTGCTCTCTTCTTGCATAAAGTGGAGAATCTGTTCTTGACAGCATTATCCGTTCTGAATAAATGGAAATATGAATAAATACTGATTGTATGACTAGAGAGATCCATCTGATTACACCACAAAAAAAATTATGTACCTGCCAGAAACCACCTTAGCTATTTCTGTCCATCTATTACCAAATATTTTTTGAGCCTGCAGATCATCTTGAGTTATCAGATTATAACCACAGCCAATGATGGAATAACAGTTACGTAAACAGAAATGAAGCTGCGTTCTTTTTGGCTTGACTTTGAGAGACAAGAAACATAGCAATTAGTTAAAGTCTGGCCTACTTCCATAAATTTTTTCAGCTTCAAAAACTCAACACCAACTACTACCAACCACATATGTAATAACCAAAAGTAAAAAAAATCTAGGAGATGTATTTTTGAAAAGTTTTGCTACCATTATTATTGATCTAACCTTATCCTTTGGTATTTAATGTGCAAAAATAGCATCAAATACCTCACATAATAGCACATCTTCCTCTGGTGACCATCCCCCTTTCTTGAAATCTGAATTCAAGTATGTATACCATCTGCCAGTCCAATATTACTTGGCACATCAGATTAAATTGATGATGAACCAATTCAAAATTTGTGTAATAACTGGAAAATAGAAAGAGGACAAAACAGAGGAGATCATCATTCAATAATGCAAATATCAAATATTATGACTTCACCAACCTTCTTCTACACTGTCTGGTTGTTTTATCCTTGAATTTAGATGCAATAATTGACCAACTGCATACAAATATCAAAACCAAATCCCTTAATTCCAGTTATCCAAGAAAATGGTCCACTATTAACAACACTGGTAAAGAAAAATAATAATAAATGAATAAAAAAAAAGAATCCTTACTTCTCAGTTCCATGTATATTGATTTGTTCACGCAGTATATCATCTTCCTGCAAAACAACACAAACCCAGATGAGCTTCAATTCATTTACCAAGGGGGTTCTCTTCAAAATAAAGAACAAAAATGATAGAAGGAAGAAAAAAGGAAGAGACAGAACCTGTTGAGTCCAAGTAACAATATGCCTTTCCTTCTTCTTGGATTCTTCACTGGAACCAATCTTCTTCTTTGATTCTTGCATTGTTTACTCGTTAAATTATTCAACTCTCTCTTTCTGGCTTTGCTTGGACGCTCCTCTTCCCTTTATCAAAACCAACACACGCATACTAAAGCCAAGTCTTTACAAAGACCCTTATAATAATAATAATTTTTTAGCCTCAAAAAGGAACCAACCCTTCTCTTTCTCTCCTTCCTTTTTAATTCCTTGAACGGGTTTTTTACAGCATATACTGTTTGGTTCAAACGGAATCGTAATCAGCTCTCAAGAACTCCATGCTAAGCTGCCGAATATTGTGCCTCGGATTCTAAACTTTTTCAAAAAGAAAACCCAACTTTGATCCTCTTCTCTTTCGAAAGAAAGTGACCGAACAATGAAAATGAAATGAAAAATGGTTCACGATGCAGACTATAAATGGCAATGCTTGCTTCGAGTTGATGCTTATTCTCGATCTCGAAATTCGGGTAATGAGCTCAAATACGTATGTAGAAGTAGAACATCGCACTACATGATCAAAAGCATAGATCTAAAAAATACATTGAAACCCGATACCATCATGAAACCCAAAAAGAAAAATTAAAGATTCAAGGAAAGTTGGAGAGAAAATAAAAGAAAGAAAGAAAGAAAGAACTCAAGAAATGATGAGACTGTAGAAATTGGAACTTGGGTTAGAGATGTTGATGTCTGTCCGAATGAATGAACGATGTCTTGTTCTGCCGTGTCTGATTATCCTTGTTTTGGATTCTCTTTCCTTCTACAACTGTTTTGAATACACATTCGCTCTTTTTCTTGCAAGCTTGTTTATAATAATTTTAAATAAATGAATAAATAAATATTAATTTAAATCAACGGATTCTTGCTTTAGTGCGCGGGTATGAAGGGCAGTTTGAAAATAACGCTGAATTCCATGACACACATGATGCATCATGGGCTTTTTAATGAATGGTGTGGTGTGGTGGTGCACTATTCTATTAGGGAGAGTTGTAGGTAAACTAGTTTCATTCAATTAAACTAAATTAATAATTTAAAAATAAAAATTAATAAAATAATAAATAGGTGAAGAGAAAATAAATATTATTAACAAAAAATTTTTACTTTTATTTTTTATTACAGATCTATATATATATATATATATATATATATATTTTTTTTATTAATAGTATCTTATTTAAGTGATTTTTGTTCTGTTATTACGATATGTGTGAATAAATAAAATTAACTTACATATTAAGTATTGAATATTACTGCCGTTTTAAATATGACATAATGAAATTTGTAATCTAAACGAGTTTTATATTTTATTTTTTTGTTAAAGAGTAATTTTAGTTATTTTTAATATTTGATGTTGACCAATCATGCCATTTGAACAACATTATTGGTGAATGACAGTGTGTCTCCCACGGTGAAATATGGCCATTTTCTATACGTTTTATGTGGGTGACGAAGTGAAAATTGTTTTTTGAAAATTGCAAGTTCTCATTTTTGTTTTTGTATGATTGGTTCTATTTGCTCTGTTTTTTTTTTTTTTATTCTTACTAGCAGTATGTGAGATTTGAAAAAAGGTACCGCAATCTATCAAATTGAAATTCAACGTTCATCAATCTCTTACAAGAAAGTCAAAATTTTATGGCTAAGGTTATGTGAAGATAGAAAATTACAGCAATTTAATTATAACACCAAGAAAATAACAGAAAAGCAGAGCAATAAACACACTCCATGAAGTGACCCAAACCTAACAGTATTAATTAAGAGATCAAGATATATTACATTTAATAAATTCAAATTGAAATATTGAATGTGGGTCTCCCTCTAGCCGTCCATATATATTAAAGTTTTAAGAAATCAATAAACCTAACATCCACAGTTGAATACTATGAAGAATAGTTTTAGTGGAGCTACCAAACCCTAATCTAAATTTCTCTTAATTAACTAATTATCCCACCTTAAACTTGCTTATCTATGGTACAAAAACGGTTTTACCTAACTGGGTTTTCCATGCCTCGTGGACAAAGGAAGTTGATGATACGCAGAGAAGGATCAATCTTGTCTAGCTTTTCAAAGTATTGAAATGGTGGGGTGGAGCCAGCCATTGGCATTGGCCATGCCAACACAATAAAACTACAAGCAATGGATATATGGCAATCTCATTCACATTCACAGAAATTGAAAAATTCCCGCCAAAAAGGAGACTTTTATTATTCAATTCAAGCAATGGCACGTATGCATGCAATAGCAAGGTAGTTTTATGGAGAGGAGATGAGAGGAGAAGAAAGGGAATCCCATGATCTGAAAGATGTTGGATGAATGTAAAAGGGAAGGAGGAGTCGATGATAATTGTCCCACAGGCAGCCATCAAAGAGCAATACAACCCAGTGGAACCCTATGCAAAAGCTAGCCAGCCACCTGCATTTGCACTTTCAATAGCTATAAAACTACCACTCTCTTTCCTTTCCTTATAACTTTTTAAAGATTTCAAAAGAAATTCGAAAAAAGCATACACACCCCCAACTCATCACCATTTTTTTCAAAAAGAAAACCCTACCATTATGCCTTAATTTTGTCATTTTTCGTCTCTTGATTGAGAGTGAACATATTCAATATTCATTACATTATTAACCTTCAGTCTTCTCTCTTGTCCCGGCTCTACTCCTCCTCCTCCTCTATAGTCTATATACCTATTTCTCTTTCTCGATTACTTTCAAGATAAGGGTAAATTAGTATTTAAATTTTTTAAAAGTGTATAATATTTGACAAAATTGTTGTGTCAAGATATGTAATTGGACCCCTATGTATGAAGAAGAGTTAAAAGAAAGTCGCATGGTTTTTAAATGATTTCAAATATATTATCTCAATCGTGGGCAGGACTAATTTGCCTTCATTATCAACATCAAGGTGGTCCAATTGAGTACCCATAGGCAATCATTCTTGTGCATCAAGGAGGTCACTGATAAACAAACTTTCCATACTGATATGAAACCGAATCAATTAACAAACATGGCCAAGAGTATCCTTTTTCAAAGTTTTCAAACCCATCCCACTATGTTCGAGCAGTGCAAATTACATTACAATAAATCTTGGCCAGGAGGGAAATTATTAATTCTAAGATTCAAGATGTTAGTTGCTCTAGATATATAGTCATTACTAAATTAAAGGCAGTATAAGGGTCCCTAGCTAACAAAGGAGGAGACTGATTTGATAAAATTTCTCCATGCTATGGCCAGCAGCCTGGTAAACTTTGGATTAATAATAATTTGCATGCCATATCAATCTGTATTTGCTGGCTTTCCCCCACATCCACAATGAAAAATTGAAGAAAGAAAGTGGCATTAATGACGTTCATTTTTTTCTTCTTGCTGCTGTGACTTGATAACCCTCAACATATATTGAAATACCCATCTTTTTATCATCCTCTAAAGCACTTTTTTTTTCTTTTATAGTAGGCATGTGATTGAAATAGATAGAAGCACTTTGTTTAGAATGAAAAGCACTTTGATTTTTACACGAATTGCTTTTACCCAAGACACATATAGTCTACAGGAAAACAATTGTCAATTACTTGAGCCAAAGCATCCAATCCAAACCATGAAATGTATATTAAGGTGGAAATTGAAGAAAAGAAAACATGCAATAATAGCAAATACGCTCCCTTAATGAAGAAATCTTAACCAAAATACAATGCATAATGATATTGGAGGAGAGGCCCAAGTTCCCAAAGAGATTGATTTTTGATGAGATGACGTGGGGCTTGCATGCTTATTTCATCTTCTTTTAATAAAAGTTTTTCATGTTCCTCATATGCCAAGTTAGAGCGTCCATTCAATCAATTACAACGGGCCATGTAGCTCCAACCTTTTTTCTTTTCTTTTTTTTTTCTGTCAAAAAACAGGGAAAGAACACGTGGGCCTTTTTCTAGGGTTACCATCTCCATTCTAAAAGGAAATATGAAAATGATGAAGTACTAAATATTCAATGAGCTTATCATAACTTGCTTTTGCTTTGGCCTAATCTTACACTATGCTTGCTTGTTGGGGCTCTGGGCTATTCCACCCCAAACTAGTTCTTTCCCTTTCTCTAAAAAAATTTTCCCATTTGTTATTTTATGTGTGTGTGTGTGTGTGCCTCTTAGTGAGTGATCATGAAAATTTTGGCTTTTGATTTAGTTTCTAGATTATGTTTAATGACAATCTTGATTCTTTCAATCTCTACCATTATGGTATTAAAGATCAATTGCATAACCATGATTTCAAAAATTGAAAATATAAAATGTTGGGCCATGCTTCTCATTAGTACAAACCCTAATCTAATCCTTCTCTTGCCTCCATAGGTTATAATGAAAAAGTATACTTCTATAAACAAATCAATTTGTTAATTACCATCTTACCCGTTATGTTTCCTTGATCATATGCAATTCCAAAATAATAATTGAATAAATTAAAAAGAAAGACAAAAAGTATACAAAAAAAAAAAACTCTAGAACCTCTCCACCTTAATCTACATTATTCCAATGAAAATACCATGATATACGGATAAATTAGATGAATAAAGATTGCATATTAATTAATATTTTCTCCGTGGTTACTCGGTCCACTGTTTTTGGGAAAGGAAAGGAAATTGTCTGAGATAAATCTTTATTAGGCAAACTGCCTTTTCATTTGAATACAATGCAAAACCTGTTTAAATTTTTGCCTAAGTACTTGTTATTTTGTCTCGTTGTTTGTGCATTGTCCCATAATTTGCTATGTTGATGAGCTAATTGCAAAATCTAATCCCTATTTTTCTTTCCAAGGGTCCCAATTAGGAGATTTGTTTAGGCTCCTCTAATTATATCTTTTCGGCCATATCAAAGTTGAATTTTCGTCAAAAAGAGCGCAAGAAGGTCCAAAAAGAAGTCAGAAAATTACAAAAGAGTGAATGTTTTTACCTTACAAATTAATAAAGTTCCTCGTTGAATAAATTAATCATCAAACTTAACCTAAACGTTAAGAGCGCAACCCACTTTCTACATTTTTCTCTTTGATTTTCCTTTCTAAATTCATTGAACTCCAGAATTTGTCATTCAAATAAGAATTCTTTTGCAGCCAATATCAACTTTGTTGAGCCATGATCATAATGACATACAAGGGACAACCTTTGTTGTTTGTTTTCCTTGTGAAATGACAAATGGTGTAGTCATTCAATCAAGCATGCATGTGTTTATAATTCTAAGTGGGAAAATATACCTTTGATATCTCATCTCGTGAAAAGCAAAGAGACCAAGGAACGGCCCCTCTTGTGGAGCAAAAACTGAAGCACTATTTTGATCGATATTGAATAAAGTTGGGGGGGGTGGGTTTGTGGTTGGTGGGGGTGTGTTCTCTTAGCTTGGGATTCTTGACTATCGTCCCTGTGGCTGTGGGGGCTCTCCCTTTTGGATATTAGAGCCAACTTTTCAAGGTATAGGGCTGATATTCACTTCCCTTTGTTGGCTTTCTCAATTCATATCTTTTCTACAAAACCACGCCCTTCTCTCTTGTTAAAGAAAAAAGAAAAACTTTTCTTTTGTTTCGGGAATCCTATGCAATGTCTCCCCTTCTCTTTCCCTCTTCGTGTTAAATATTCCCATCTCTTGGCTTTTATATTGCCTATTTGCCTTTTTGTTGATGACTGGATTCCCATTTTATCTTCACTTTCACGTACATGTCTTCTCTTTGTTATGTATATTTTATACCTTCTGTAACATTATCCTTACACACATAGAAGCTCCTCTGTATTCAAAGAATCGAAAATGGATTGTTATTTTATGATAAATAGTGTAAGGTGTTCGAGTTTTAGGGTACATTAGAGGGAAAAAAAAAAAAAAGTAATGGAATAGTGTTCGTTTATGTGCCTTTGTGGGTAGTCATCGAAACCCTAGCCGCTACTTAAATTAAGGGAAGTCAAATGATATCATTTGACTGAATTATTTAGCTGCAGAAGCGTGATTTCCATGGGATGGAATGGGATGTCCCTTGGAAATTGAATAATTAAGTTCATTAACGTTGATGTGTTCAACTAATGCGTTGTTGACTTCTTGACAGTATGTAAATGAATGCATTTTTTATTTGTTTGCTTACCTTTTCCAGTCAGTATAACAGTCCAGTATGTGGTACAACCTTGACTCTGCAGTCTGCAGCATTTCCTGGAAAATTTTTCCCACTCTTGCTCTCGTGAATGTACAGAGAAAGAGCAACAGAATAAAGCTTTGCATTCCTTTTTTTAGGTTTTGTTATGAGTTTTATCTTCCTGGCTTAACTGGTCAGTAATATCTGGTTACGGACATAGGGCTCTTTCTGGAGTATAATTGTACGATTCTATGTATTGGGAGTACACCAAAAAGGGGCAAAATTTACCAAGACTAAACAGTAAAAAGTGACTTTAAAACAGCAGAATGTGCAGAGTGGCAACCTGGAAAAGGGAAGTATAGGACGAATTTACATCCTGTCATTCCAAATGGGTCTGTATCTTTAACATCTTTCAATAAAGATATGTGCTTATTATTTTAGGAAAGAGCTCACCCAATTTAGCAGACCCTCCTCTGCTCTGCCTTGCTTTGTTCTCTATATCATCCATAACATAAACATTGACATTGACACCATAACGTCCCTTAAGCAGGCTAAATAGCCACCAGCTAACTCTGCTTTTTCTGAGGAAACCAAATAAACAAATAACAATACAGGAAAAGAAGTGTTTCATCGATTGGAGCCTGGTCAAAAGTCCTTATGAATTGAAAAATCGGTAACCCCAGTTTCCAGTTTCTTTTTATGATGAGAAGTTGGTCCATATTTCTGCTTTTCTCTCTTTAACTCTCTGCCCAAAATCTGTAGTGTAGGGTTAGAGATCATAGCATTTAATTAGCACAGCATGGGACTGTGTACAGGACTCGGCTCAATGTGTCAGTTTCCATAATACCATTTCAAGCATTAATGTTGTACATTTTTAAATAAACATGTCCATGGTCCGCCTCTCAGTTCTTGCTTAATACACACATATGTTCTCCTCCTTAATTGGCTGAATGATGGTCAAAATGACAGTCGGAATCACCTCATTATCATGTAATTAATCATATTTAGATAATTAATCTTGTCGATTGCTTTAATCCATGGTAATGAAACTTCTGGGAAGGTCTCTCGCAGAAAAATTTATCAAAGTTCTGTGTCCCACTAGTAGCACAAATTCATGAACTCTGCCTATCCACAGTGCTTGATTGTACTATTATCACAGCTCTTGATGAAATTTGATTAAAAGAGGGTAGATTTTGTACACTTTTGGGGTGATAGTGCTGCGCAGGCACGCTCAAACAAATGAAGCTGGCGTAGGACACACAAGGATGAGAAGATTAACTGTGTTGTATAATTGCTTACTTTTTTCACAGTTAAAACTTTTAACATTTTTGTCAGATTCTAATGAGTAAAGCTCGTAGTTCCATACATATGCATCATTGAAGCTGCTAGTTAGCTAGGCTGTTTTGATTGGGCTCTGAGATGTCATTTTTTATATAGTATTTTAAACTGAAGTTCATGTCTGTCAAATAAATGCTATGCAGCACTTTCAAAGCCAAATGGGACCCCATTTAGCATCAATTACAGGTACAAGTTGGGAGCTTATGTTTGATGCTACTTTTTATTCATCACCACTACTTAAAATTTTGTTGGTTGGTTTGCAAGGCATATCTAGAATGGAGCCAGAAGGATAACCCCAGGAGTCACATGTCATCAATGGTACTTTCTTTACAGAAATTTCCTGGATATTTTTACCATCTAATTTTCAAATTAGAACAACATGTGATTCCCTAGACTTTACCGGGAGGAGGTTTTCCTGATAATTTCTGATGGATGTTACAATTCAAGATATTGAACAGTCATCGACCCTACTGAACATGAAAGCTTACAATAAAGACATGCATGCACACTGAAGAGGCAAATTCAAACAAGTGAGAATGACAGAAATCAAACTTTATTTGAAAAAAAAATTATATATATGTATATATATATATATATATATATATGAGAATGACATTTAAAGTGACAAGGCCCGATTGCTATGGTGACCCATCAACAACTTTAATTTGGCAATGACATGAGTTGGGGTCAGCCGCTTGTGTGTTTAATCTGCAAACTTGGGCAACAAAGCTTGACATTTATGAATTTATCTTAGTTTAATTCTCAACACAAAGACTTGGAATGGAACAAACTTTCAATATAAAGAAACAATGACAGGAGTGTTCCGTTCCGTTCTGTTTCTGTTCGTATTGCATTTTTTTTACCTTGGGGATCAAATTAAGATGATCATTTGTTGATCATTCTCTTTGATTAAGGAAAGTGGCCGCATAATTCATACTCATTTGTTATAAACTAATGCCAGAGGGAAACTTCAATCCTTTCCTGGCACACTTTAATGCTCCTTTTCGATACAGCCAAAAACCACACACATTATGCGTAGCCTTCCTTTTCTTCCGAATTCAGCTCTCTCTTATAATGTCGTGGAATTTTCAACTGTGAAATTATCTATAAATCATGCTTCTAATCCACAAAGATATTAGCCAGGTCATTCTTTATTCCAGTTTCACACTGCTAGATGAGGAGCTAACTGAGTTACAATGACTAGAGAAAAAGAATTTAAAGATCAAAAAGACTTGGGCCGGAAATGAAACATCTAGTGCCTTCAGGGATAAAGAAAGAGATATCAGGGAGTGTCTCGTTGCTTTTTCTATTTAGGTTTAAAATAAGATATTCTTTTGGTGACCGTGTTCCTGAATTCAGGAAAATGTAAGCGGGTGTGCTAGCAAAACCAGTGCCATTTATGCTTCTGGGGTTTTTAAACATTCTAGCGTTACCAAATCCACTAACATATATACCATATACTGCCATGTCAAAATGCAAGAGTCTAGGCAATGTGAAAGAAATCTCTATTTTGGCAAGGATCCTTGTATGTAAACTGCTTTGTATATGGTTAGTTGCTTAACTTGAATAAGAATAAGTTCACAATTACAAGTCAGTACAAGATTCTGTGTTTTTCTTTTCTCAGCTGCCAAAGAGCATTACGAACACTTTTCTTGAATCTCAACCCAGGCTTCTTGGGTTTTTCTGTTATGCTTTAGCTCCAAAATTCAAATTGTTGGAGGCTGCTTCAAAGGCTCTAAGCTCTAACCGAAAAATTTTCTATGTAAATTGGACATTCCAGTGCGGTTAAGGCTAAATATGGGCCATATTTGTTATCGGTCGCCATTGAAGCCTATATATTCAACAGCACAAAGCAGAACAATCAGAACAGTGAATATTAGATTTCAATGTTGAATGAATAGAAACAGGCAAATTTTGATTATTAAATACGAAAAGCTTACTGTCTAAAATTACCTAATTGGCTAAAAGCTAAGCATGTACATTAAACTGTTATTAGATTTCCATGCTTAATTTTTGAGCCAGCAAATACAAATTTCATGTTCTCTACGTACACGAGTAAACATCAGACTCAGAAAAGCCTCGATATGCGATTTTGTTTCTTATTTTCTATGCACTTTAAAACTTCCTTGTAATACAGCATACCACACTTGCTATGCCAAGCCTTGCATTCTCATTTGATTCTCCCTGTAATCTATTCCTCTACACGGCACGAAAAAGCTCAAGGTTATAGCAGCATATTGTAATGTTTCTAGTAGGGAACTTTCACTTTTGAAAACTTTGTCAATGATCTCAAGTAATGCTTCAATGCCAAAAAGAAAGATGAGTAGCCACTGAATATTATTAGGATTGGAAATCTGAAATTTTTTGGTCATTTCAAATATGCCGCTTCAGATTGGTAATATATCTGCACCAATTACACAAGAAAGATGACGCTCGGATGACCAAGAGTGGCTACTGGGCAAAAATCCTTCCATAATTGATTCCCAGTTCCTGCATTTCCTACGCTCCTTATTTTTATGAACGTAGTCAAAAACTGTCAGAAAATGTGTGTGTGTGGATCATACCTTCAAAATCCATTCACAAGAATGCACAACCTTTTGACTTCCTGGGACATTAGTGAGAGGGTTTCTTCAGATATGCAATGCAAAGGAAAAATGAGCAACTCATCCTATAGATAGTGCTTAATATTTCCCCTTTGTGGACAGAGTGTTGCGCACTTATTGCCTTACAACATTAATCTCCTTGTGTTTGTGCTTCTATTTCTTGTTTTGCGCTGCTTCAGTGGTTACTTGGTGCACGGTGGAGCCACATAATTCAACTGCTCTAAAATTTAGAGACAATGTTTAACAAATGCAACTGTTCCTATCTGAATGCACAATGGATTTGTTTAGAAATGGTGTTCCACCAAGAATTGCAAACTTGCGGCACCTCCAAGCTAAATCTCAAACCACATCAATCTACCAAGTAATCTAATGCACTCACTTCCCAACTGGGCACAATCTCCCCAATCAATCAATTAAAAAATCTGTCGGCTCTGCCTTACGAATTGATACTAATGAAACAAACTCATACTTCCAATAACTGATTAATTTGTTAATTTCACACCCAACTATCCCCGAATACAACACTCAAGTAGCAGAAAGTAGATTCAAGTTTGAACCTGAGGAAATGAAACATAGCCCGGGTTGTAGAAATGCTTGCTCCACAACTGAAAAAATCTCTTTCCATCAACTCAAATTGCAAAATTCACTGAAGCAAAAATGTTGCAATCACATAATCAGATGCAAATTGCAATATAGGTTATATTAGAGAACATCCTTCTTTTCCTTGTTGGGGATAAGTGTCGAATTATTTATCCTCAGAACAAGTTGAATGTACAGGAGAGCTTCGTGCGTTTGTACCCACTAGGCACTAGTCTAGCTTGGAAACATCATGTAAATGAAAACAAAGTAAATATTAAGTGGACTTAAACTATCTTTACAACAAGAAGTACAATATATAACATGCGATTCTAACATTCCACCCAATTAGCATAAACAAAAAATTTACACATCTTTCAAGGGAAAAAAAATGGGATTGGAATATAGGCAGCAAAATCTTAGAACCCTTTAGGGCCACTTTCTTTCAAAACGGCAGGCTTCTCAGCCATGGAGAGACAGTACTTGGCAATCTCTCTAAATTTGGGCACACTTCTAAGATCAACCTTAGTACCATCTTTCAAAGTAATGACAATATCACCCCACTCACCGATAAACCTCGGCACTACCTGAACGTCCTTTATCACATTGTAAGAGAAGTCACTCCTATCTTCACCCGTCAGTCCAGAAATGACCGTAACCCGCAGGTTTGTAAACCTGTATCTCAAGTAAAATGCTCTAGAAACTGCAGCTAGAGTTAAGGGCAACCAAAGAAGAGTGAAACCCAGAAGCAGATTGGCTATGAGGTCACCGTAGTGTGCTCCACCGTCGAAGAATATAGTTTCCTTATTGGCAATTTTAGCGCTGGCTGCGTTAGCAGGGGTTATGGGCGTCTTGTTGGGTGGAGAGGAGACGTGGAGCTTGGTGATTGGTCTGGTATGCGTGAAAGTGGAGATGGGTAGGGGAAGTTTGGAGAAGAGACAAAGTGACTGATGGGTAATAGAGGCGGGGGCGGAGGCGGTGGTGGTTGGAGAGAGTATTGTGGTGGAGGCCATGGCGGTCTATCCGTTACGAAAGGGAGGGACTGAAGAGCTTTTGGTAGTTGATTCATTGGCAGTGGAAGTAAGATGCGCGGAAGTTTTGGTGGTTGTGTATTCGACACGTGGCATAGCAAACACTACCCATTACTATCAGGCTTTAGAATCACTTCGGACTAGAAGGACTTCTCAAAAGGCCCATGGCTTGTTAAAACAGTTGTGTTTAGACGACTAACTCATCAATCAATAACAGCAAAATAGGCGAAGCCCGATACTCAAAAGGTGAGACCAAACAACTGACTATCCATTTGGACATAAGGGGTTCTTCAGAATCAACCACGGAAGTTTGTGCATGGAAGAGCATGAGTAAGATCCCTTTCCAGATCTAATCTTTTCCACTGGAGTCATCGCTCCCTTAAAGTTTTAGCCTTGACACAACCCAAGATGGATATGTCACTGGCAATCACATGGTGTCTTAATTTTAAAGTCACCAATTATATTTCTCAAACATGCTGGGAACTGAACTGTCTCATTCCAGGTTACTTAAAGGAATTAAAACTACTATGCACGTGGCTACTAAGCAAAGTCTTCTAAGCCAATAATTTTTTAAACATACCCACCATATGTATATGTATATGTTGGCATCCGAAATGAAACCACCAGCAAATGCCCATTTTTCCAGCAGTGTTTCCAAATATTATCTCAACCTGCGTTACATGATTTGGAATAAAATAATGTCACAAGGGATGATTAGTTTCCTTACTTGATTTTCTCTTTAATTTTATATCAGGATATCTAGATCCTATCACATGTTTGTTCTTTTATGATTTGAATTATTGAGTTATGTTTGTTCTTTTATGATTTGAATTATTGAGTTATCCAATCTAATTATTTTTCTTTTCTTTATATTAATTTCTCAAATTTGAGAATTGTTTATGGTATAATATAATATATATTTAAAGTATTTTGTTAACTAATGACAACAGTAATTAATAATATTAATTATTTTTTAATTAAAAAATAAATAATTTAATTAATTAAAATATCTGTTCAATTAATTCTTTTTTTTTTGGTTAATTTTTCTCAACTCAATTGTACTAACAAAATTAACCAAATTTAATGATTTGAATCACATTCATACAGTTGTTGGTAATAACTGTAAAATCTGTATGCCATAAACCAACCCTTATAGCCTCATTTACATATGTTTTGAGGATGGATTAGATTTGCAATCTTGGAATCTTCATGGTCATCTGTGCAGATTGATTCAGGGTGATCTGCCTTGGTATAATTTATGCGGGTTTTTTTATATAAATTTATTTCTTTGGACTCTGATCAGCTCGTGTGTGGGGACGATTTCAAATTCAATGCCTTCGTATATATGCATAACAATATATATATATATATATATATATATATATATATATATTTAATATTCTCGGAGTACTACTCAATATAGAAAGTAACTTTTTCCTATATAGTATAAAATATAAACGTAAAGAACCATGAGAGAATACAACATATAATCAAGTAATTATGCAGTCAACTAGGTTAACGATGTAACACTCTGATGGGTTTGTTTTGTCTATGAAAAGGCATTGTATACACCAAATTTGTTTAGCTCTCTGATCCATTTAAGGGTGCTACTTAACGTGCATGGTTACATATGCATTTGCTTAGCCGCAGCAAGATCAATGTAAGTGACAGCAAAGAAAACTGAGGATACAAACAAACATATTATTGAAAAGAGAGAAAAAGAGGAATTGATTGAAATAGAGTTGTGAAAAGGATGAAGATGAAGAAGAAGATGCAATGAAAATATGGTCAGAAAAGAGGACTGCGTTGGATGCGAGGGGAGTGGGTGACAGTGGCTCACATGAATTAATCAGACTCAAGACTCTTAAAAGAAAAGAGAGCAGTGTAGACTGACGGACTGACTGAGTACTGAGTATTGACTTTGAATGCTCTCTCTCTCTCTCTATATATATATCTCTCAGATGATTACCAAAGGTTGGGGTAAAATGAATGAATAGATATGGCCAAGCTCAGCTTTTGATACCAATTCCGATACGTTCCTATTGTCTTTGTTCGTCGTCGGCAAAACTATACCACAATACAAAGCTAATGATCCCTCCACGAGAATGACAATTTCAGACCCTCTTTGTTTGCTTCTACTCATTCATTCATCTGTTTGTCATCTTCTTCTCTCGGAATGCGTGTCTGATACTCTTTCCTTTACTTAGATTGTTATTTTATATAATGACTTCTAGTAGATTTGTTCATCAATAGGGTTACCGTGTTGTACTGAATGACGAAATCAGCATGCATCATTACAAAAGATTTCCTTCAAAAACACTAGCAAGCAATTTTCTTCAACATTAACAGAAAATGATTCCAATGCAAGAAAAGGGTAAAGAAGGAATCCCCTTTTTATTTCATGGGCCATGCTAGCCAGCGGCCAGAACTAGCTGACATCAGCACTAGCAAATATCATTTTACTTCGATTTTGTTTTGGTGCCCATGATCGATCCAATCTTTGCAGACATATATCTGTGTATAAGTCTAAGAAACATGGTATTATAACTTAAAAACACATACCGTTTTATTCATGTATAAAGATCTTCAGCACTCATGAAACCTCATGATAATTCTACTTCATAAGCCACTCTTAAAGTACCAAATATGACCAAAAACTCATAGAATATCATCAGCAAATTGCTCTTTTGATCTAAAATATTGCCAGAGTAGTTCTGCGAAATGGTTGTATGACAATTTGAGACTCGGGGAGTACTTGATTTCAACTGAAATGTTGCTGCTCCAACCATGGCCAAAATCCGGACTGATCATCCATACCACAGAACATACTGCTAAGGCTTTCTTCTTTAGTACCCATATTACTCGGTTCAATCTTCTGGCAATGAAGATCTGGTCTTGCTGATGTGCTGTGGAGAAGTTGTGCCGCTCCTGTTGGCCTTACAGACGATGAAGATGGAGGAAAGAGATTTCTGCTCGTTGGATGAGTAGATAGAGGGCTGTCAATAGCTGGCGTCCTCGAGATATCCAATTTGATATCAGAACTGCTTTCACTTCTGTTACTGCAAGACCCCTCAGTTTCTTTAATATTCAGGTTGATAGATTCAGTAACTTCCCTGTTTTTCAGTGCAATTATCTGCGAACATAAATAAACCAATCAAAATTTGGGAAAAACCACGACTAGAGGAACAGTGTTGACTGTTTATAAAACTGTTGATTCTTAAGCCTAAAACTAGCAGCCTCCACCCCTCCAAAACAACCAATCCAACCAATACCTATTGCTCACATCGCCTGCCAATCTATTCACTCTCTAATATATCGCTCTCCACCTAGCGGTGGTCGCCTCCGCCGTCTTCCATTGCTCTCTAAAGCTCCGATCTCTTAAGCCATTGCCTTCCAAAATTGTCATCCCCAAAGTTGTTGCTTGCCAAGCAATCACACCTATTACTAATGGGTTGAATTTAGGAATTAGATATTGATACTGAAAAACATGAATTGAATATTTGGATATTAAGTTTTCATTTTTTTTTTTTGTATGTTGATTCTTTTATGAATTAAGGTTAGCATATTTGTTAATTTTACAAGTGGATTTTGTTCGAATTAGGGTTTGAAATTTTCAAATTTTTGAGGTGAATTTTATTTAAATTAGGGTTATTAAAATTTTAGATTTTAAATTAACATATTTTGGTGATAAATTTGTTACAATTAAAATTTGTGGTTTAGAATTAGATATTTGACTTTTTTTATTTTTCAAGAATATTTGAATAATTTCTTATATTTAACTATAAATTTAAATGTCCATTCTTTTTTTTTTTTTTTTTTGTTAGATTCAAGTATAATTGTGGTTAAATATAAAATTTTCCATCTCATTATAGTTTTTCCAAATCTCAGAACGTATTTATAGTTCATCCTAACAACTGAAATACCCTATTTTCAATGTAAAAATCGATTTGGGTTTGGGACATGTACATATACATTTACATACATATAGATATAGATAAAGATAGAGATAGATGATACATGAGCTTGTTGAGATATGATCAATTCTATGCATGATTACGCTTTAACTTTAAACTGTAATCAGTCAATGTATCAGAAAGTTAAAGGAATGATGAGAAAAAAGAAAGCTTTGCGAAAAAGCATCCATTGGTTTGCGTTTGACAGAAAAGGCTCTGAAAATCATGATGCAAGATAAAGTTAAAAAGTATGAACCATAGAAACAAGAACATAATTTCCTACTTTATTCTACGAATCAATGCAAATTTTGAGAAAAATCTAAAACTATCTGCTTCCCACTAGCCAACAAGCTTGAATGTTTAAGAACTTATGACTGACCTCTGCATGAAGCTTCTGGTTTTGAGCTTGGAGTGCTTCATTATCTGCTTTGATAGCTTCATACTGTCTCTTAAGGAGACCGTAGTCTTTCTCGAGTTGCTTGGTCTTCCACCTGGCTCTCCTGTTTTGGAACCATATAGCAATCTGTCTTGGTTGCAGACCAAGAGCCCTAGCCAGCTGCATTTTTCTCTCAGGCTCAAGCTTGTTGCCCAATTCAAAGTTCTTTTCAAGAGTTCTCACCTGCTCCATGTTAAGCCTCCTCTTCTTCTCTCCTGCCTGTGATCCATCATCGGACAAATCATCCTCCCCATTTACTTCTTCGCCCACATCAATCCCTGAAAACGATATTGATCGCTTCCCTAAAAAGGATGCAACCCCTACACAAACAAATAAATTTATTTCAAATCTACTGTTATAGGTGAAAAAAAAAGTTATCCGAGCTATATAGGAAAGAGAGAGTACAGTACCATGAAAATCTTGTGGTGTGCATGAGGAAATAATTGGATTAAGAGAAGTGGGAGGTTGATGTTCATCTTCATGAGGAGTTTGTAGCATGAAATTTGCTGGGAAGAAAGCCATCCCATTGCAAGACATGACCTAGCAAATATAGCTAAACTTGTTCAACCAATCTCAAAAACTTGTGAGGTAATAATCTGACTGTCATGTCCAAGCTTGACAAACAACGATGAGAATACTCGGAGCAACAGGACGTTTTAGTGTAGGAAAAGGAAAAGAGAGGTAATAAAAGAACATGTAATCTCTTGATAAATTTAAAAGTTTCGTCAACCGGAAGGAGATCCACAGATTGGTGGGATTGATAGCTTACTGCTTATATACCTTATCAGCTACTGGCTGGGAAGAGATTATCTTTACTTGATGCCCAAAAATATTTTATATACGAGAGAAAGGGAAGGAAGGGTGGAAGTAGAGGAAGGGTGAGGGAGAGATAGGTGTAAATTGGATAAAAACTGCTAAGTTAATCACCTTATATGGCCAACACAGATAATAATAATAATAATAATAATAATAATAATAATAATAATAATAATAGCAATATTTCCTGCAGAACCCCACATGACATGGTTGAAGGCAAATAGCCCATGTGGTTAAAATGAAAATGAACTAGTTAGGTAAATCTAAAAGCTTCACGAGAGCCTAGAGTGCAAGGTAGAATTCATTTTCCTTTTGAGTAATATATACTTCGTGGCCTCCTGGGTCTTAAGAGACGTGATAGTGGTGTAATCTCAATAAATACAGTTGTCTTTTGACAAAAATAAAACCTTAGAATATGTATAAGAAGCAAAGCATACACTTTGATTCCATTGTTAAACGAGAGAAAATGGGCTAGCTAGGTTGCTTCATTTTTAAATCCCACTTTTATATAAAGTGGGTGCATGTTCCTCATTTTTTAACTCATAAAAAGTACTAAAAAAATCTCAGAGAAAGAAATTGATCAGATGGGTACATTGAGAAAGCTAAAAGTAAAAGAGAGGTGGGGTAATAATTGAGGTTTCTTAGGAAAGGAGAGTAAACAGTAAACAGTGAACAGTGGTTTGATATTTGTATTTGTTATGTTAGTTTTGTCAAGAAAGTCGTTACTTAAGAAAAAGAGAGAAATGAGCTGGGGACTGAGGACTCAGGACTGGGGTTTTAATATTTAGGTGTAAATAGAGAGAAAAAGAAAGAAAGAGCTGCAGGAATCTTGGGGATAGGTCCAAGAAGAGGGGCAGGGTTTGCTACCTAAACCACCAACAGGTATCGTGCATTAGGACGAAACTCTTCCAAATGCATTATCCTTTCATGAATAGTTTCTTTCATTCATCATCAACTTTGTAATATTGCTTTGCTTATAGTAATAATCTACTTTTCTTTTCAATTTCTCTCTGTCTGTGCGGTAGCTGTTGTAGTTTTGTACAGAGTGTGAGTGTGAGTGTGAAAGAGAGAGACGAGTGTTTTGAAAAGCCCAAGCAATAACTCTGTCGTTGTAACCCTACAAGAGCTGGTCATTTTTGTCTCCGTGCATGCCTCTGATCCACTCTATATCTCACTGCTCAGTACTGCTCATCTTCTGCCACGCCCCTCCACCACCTTATGTTATGGCCCTCGTCACGTCCAATCCAATTCACTCTCTTATACGTACCTGATCAGAGAAAATAAAGTAAGATAAAAATATCATCGTATCTTTTTGAAAACCAGGCAATGACTTACTCCTCCATTGAACAAGCTTCATATGCATTTTATTTGAGACTGAACTGGGACCAGGCCAGGCCAGGCCATCCCTTGATGAAGCATATTTAAACTGTGGATTCCAATTTCGGTTTCTGGAAATTGCTACACAGCTAGCCTTTTCATACACAACTTTACATTAAACTAGCAAAATCAAATACGTTGTTTTCAATAAACAGCAACAACACGTCCCCCTCCCTTTCCTTACACATAGACTAAAATCTATCTGTTTTCTGTAAGAATCTTTTACAGGTTCATGATGTACTATAGACTACGTTAAACAAATAACTTGTAGTGCAGCAGTGAATGGACGATATCAATAGCTTTCGTTGATTTTCTGTCATTGGGTTGCTTTCAATTTCACTTGTCATTCGTCATGTGTGTGCTATTATTGGTAAAGAAAATGAAGATGTCATTAAGAATAATATATGGCTGAATCCTTGTGGATAAGAATTAAGGTGAGCATATGATCCAGTTACTACTGTATTATCTTTGAAGCAAGTGATCAGCTGCTACCACACTCCAACGCACATGGCTCAAGTGTTTCTTGGCATAATCTCTCCAAAATAGATCTAACAATCGTATATTACACACGCGCGCGCGCGTACGTACGTACATACATACATACATATATCCTCTTCCACCACACCTCTCTTTGATTTGGAAAACACAATTAAATTAAGCAAATATTTTAACTATTAAGTGAAATGAGTGTTTAATGATCAAATGCTTTAATATTTATGTTTTTAAAATTAGGAAATCGGGCCACGGTACATTTTGCATTGAAAAAAATTAATAATTGTATTGTAATAAATTTTAATTTTTTTGCAATTTTTCAATTTAATTTATATTTATTATTTAGAATTATTGTACATAAATTTTTATGTCAACGTAAAAATATCATCCTCTATTAAACATGTTTAATCATTTAATGTCACTTTAAAAACGTAGACTAAATATATGCTTAAATTTTAACATGATTAACATATTCATATTGATTTAATATCTTGTTATATTCTATTTTGACATATTAAAAATATAACTTACATAATTAATAAATAAGCCATATTTTTGTGTTAGTTTAATGTATTGATATTTTCTATTTTGAAACATCATGAATATACTCCCATGATGAATAAAAAGGTCATATTTATAATAATTTAATATTTTATTATACTCTATTTTGACATGTCATGAATACATATTACACGATTAAAAAATGATTCATGTTGTATTAATTTATTATATTTCATTTTGATACTTCATATCATGCATAAGACTCCCACAGTTAATAAATGAGTTATATTTGTAATAATTTAATATTTGATTGTTCCCTAATTTGACACGTCGTGAAAATGAATTGTATAATTAATAAATGGATTATATTTGTATTAATTTAATATTTAGTTGTTCTCTATTTTGACACGTTATAAATACAATTTGTACAATTAGTAAATGAATCATATTGGTATTAATATACTATCTCATTACACCATATTTTGACATGGCATATATACAATTAACACAATTAATAAATAGCTCATATTTATATTAAGAATAATGATATATATCACAAAATATATGCAAAATTATGCATCTCAAATGAGGTAACACTCGTTGCATAAATAGTTAAAATACATAATAAGTAATTATAAAAATTATAAAAATTTATTATTCATATTAAAGAGTGTCATCACGCTTATCATATATTTGAGATGTATTTTTGAAAATAAATTTAAAAATATCTAACATTATTGTTGTATAAATTTAATATTTTATCCTATTTTATTTTAACGCATAATAGTGACACAAATTGTGTCCCCTAATTTTATCTAAAAATATAACCCATCGAGATTAGATCTCATTCTGGGAACAAAAATAATAATCAGACTAGCTTCTAAACATTTTTCACTTGGCCAGGCTCCAAATAAAGTTTTTTCCAGTAAGAAACTTAATAAAGAGGGAAAAGAATCTGCATATCAACCACCAAAACACAAAAGGGAGTTGTACAAATTTACCTTTGGTAAAAATAAAATGTAGCTTTGTTCTTTTCCACTTTCACACATGGATAAATCGTATACAAATAGCAAAGTGAATTCAGGGCTTGACCACACAACAAGAACAACCCCAAATTCCCCTATTTGTTCTCTTACTGCTTTCTATTTTTCTCACTTATCAATCTGTCATGTAGCATGGAAAGAAATTAAAGAGACATAGGTCCCATGAAAAGAGTTTAAGTCTCCAACATGTGGCCCTCAAAACAGCTCTAACTAATTTAGCCACAAACATACTACCCCACAAAGTTCGTGTATGATGTTGCAATTTTTCGATTAGTCTTTCAAGTGATTGAATAGAAGGTGAAGGTTTTGACATGGGAAAAGGAAAGCTGATGCTTCCTTATAGCTTTTCCTTTCATTTCTGTTAAATCTTTACAATATTGATTGCCCACAAAAGACATTCCTTAGAAACCCTAATTGCACCCACATCTATTCAATGCATGGATCGATGTATGCATGCATGGAAAGGAAGAGTTATTTATTGATTCATTTATTTTGGGAAACTAGTTTTAAAATTGTTGTCCAGTGGATGAACCTTATGATAAGAAAAATGATTGCCTGCAAGCAAGTAGAAGCAGCAAGGCTTATTCTACACCGGGTATGTATCTGAAGGAAGAATGGTGAAGCTCGGGGCCCATCAATCTGCATATGGTTCAGAAGGGTCTCTCTAAATACTGCTTTAAAATTAAGCAGAAGTAGAGAAGACAAACCAATTACTCTCTTCTCTCTCAATGCTTCTTTCTTCTTCACATGACTTTATTAGTTGGAATCTCAACCCTACACCATTCGAATTGGGTGGATCCATGTTCTTAGCCTGCTAACACCCTACCCTTTATTTTTTATTATTGTACTTTTTTAAATAACATCAAAAATAACCTGGCTCCCTTGCTTATCTGTTGTGCTTGTGCTGGCTTGAGCATGATCTGAATGTTGATCCCATGTGCTGTTGTTAGCTTCATGTCATACCTTTTCTTTTTCTTCTGCTGATTCCACTCTTACATACTTATTTCTAAATTTCTGGGCCATTTAATTTGAAAACATGCATTTTGGTAGTGATATGTCAACCGCTTGGTCCAGTTATGTTTTTAATATTTAACCCCTTCCTAGTTCCTTCCACTTTCTTCAAAAGACCATGGCCCATCCATCACAAGCGTCCATGCTTCTGCATATGAACTTGAATTCGTCACAGCTCGGTACTGATCTGATGTGGGGAGTTCATTGAGAAAAGGAAATAATAAACCCTTAATTTGGCTACACTGTCACCACCTATTTTCTATCCATTGTTTTGATTATTTTTTTATATTTTAATTTCTATAATCCAAAGTTAGCCCATTTCCATTTAAAGTATCAGTTCGAAGATTTCGTGCTTTCTTAAATCTCCATTCACTGTATATATTCATTAAATAAGTCTTTAAGAAATTGAAGTATATCTTAAGAAAGATTGGCTTCTGCCGTCTCTTACCTCAATGTCTGAAGACAAAATTCTCAATGCGAAGGTAGCATGTGCGTCCTTGCCCTAAAACCTAGACTTGGATTACAGCATCCTCTATTCTCACACTTAATAACGTTGGATTTTGCTTTCAGACGTTGCGACAATGATTGTGAAATGTAAACTAAGTAGTTCCCAACTTGTCAAACTACAAACTAAAAGACAGCTTTAACAGACTTTAGGCTCCAAAGCAGCCCCCACATCTCAATAAACTATTGCAAGTCTGTTGTGGGTGACCTCGACTCGGACAAACCGCTAGCATGCTGATTTTAGCGGCACACTTTGAACTTGACATTGGCCGGTGGCCCTTAGGTCCTACCCAATCCAATGAGAAAATGCCAGGTTCCCACATTAATGGGCAAATAAAGCAAACCCACTTAATACAAATGGCCAAGCCATAATTGAAGAAGCTCAAATATAGTCCGAATTATCGTGCCTCGTTTCATGTCAACTTGCCAGGGCTAAAAATTACGCTATTACTATGTTGACCGATGAGGATATAATCACGTCAAACATGAGAAGGGCAAGGCACTGCTGACTGACAGACAAGAGTAACAGTGGTCTAATACGGTTTGGCTAGGACCACCGACGAGCTCTCTTCTACAACTAAGTGGAATGCATTATCGAAAGTCGAAGCAGAAGGCGTAATGAGTACGTGGAGAAACCAAGACAAGGAGGCCGGAAAAAAAAAATTAAAAAAGACTTGGAGCTACATGTCTCTTAATAAGCATTATTCCATGTAGTGTGCAAAATTCACTCTTACATAAGTTAAAAATATTTTTTTTATTAAACATAAAATTTAATTATATTCTTTCTCTCTTTAGTACCCTTATATTCTTTCTACTTTAAAATTTATATATTCTGAATGTGTTCAAAAATTAGATCATTATCTTTTTATTTTTTTAAACATATTTAATAAAGTGTTAAAAATATGTTCCTACAAAAGTTAAAAATAGCCCTTTTTTATTGAAATTCTAATTGCGAGCATCACGCAGACTCCGACCAAATTACCCATAATCAAAGAAAGGTAGCTTGCTTCTCTCCTGGGCAGATGGCGGCTTATTTTCGAAAGGTGGTACTCAAAAGTAGAAAGCTATCGCGCACCAAAATGAACGCCAAAAAATAAAAATAAAAAAAAGCACTGCACAGCTGCCCAACCAACTGACATCCCAGAGCTAGAATATCTTAGTAAAGAAGCATTCCCCGGGCGAGCTCTTCATCTCAAGTTTCCAAACCAGAAGATATCACCATCCTTGCATGATCAAGCAAGAGTTTTCCCATTTGGGTTTGTTCATGTCCTCCACTCAGCGAGGCACCAACTGTGTCAGTATGCCAATCACTTCTCCCTGTTACGAACTAACGCCACTCTACAACCCCGCGCTGGCTTATCACTTAACAATATAAAGAGCTTAGGCAAGTAAACAAGGCAGACAGCTCCAATGCAAGCTCCAACATAATAATATGATCACACGAGTAAACCATATTTAATTACTGACTCTACATAAGTAAATATCAATGAAAGGAGAAAAGAAACATACAGTAAGATCTCAAAACTTTGCAAGTACATAATCATAACTTTTTAAGTGAGAGAGAGCATGGCATTATGCTAATCATGCTGTCTATTAGCTTTCCAATAGAAGAGATGATTTACACTCTACATAAGGTACAAAATGCCCGCGGAGAGAACAATGAATAAATTTGAATAAGCACCTCAATACTCTTTATGTAAAATTACATGTACGCATACTCATAGAGCCAGCGGTTTCCAAGTGGTGTAAACCCATAACAAAAGAAGCCCGTCACCCCTCAAGAAATGGCTGTCGGGCCACTGGATGACAATCATTGAGCAACGGTTCTGTCATTTCTGACAATGATCTACAGATTGGTTTGGTTTATTAGCATAATGATGCCTTTTTGGTCATTAGCCAAAATGAAAACCAGAAGACTCGAATGAATTGCTTGAAAGATGTGGCAGCTTCAGAGTTGCAATAACACCACCTGCGAGGGCAAACAAGGATGCCAAAACGAATGCAGGTATATTACCTCCACCAAATAGAGCATCCCATGGACCCGCACCAAGGGAGACAACCATCTAAACAAACCATGAATATATGTTAAATCAGTTCTACTGGATTGAGAAAACAAATTGGGCGTGCGTGCGTGCGCGCGCGGGGGAGATAAAAAGTAGAAAGGAAGCCCTTGTCACCAGCATGTTGATAACAAGAGGGAAGTGTAATAGAAAAATGAATCTCCAATTAAATTATTAGAAGAAAACAAAAGATAAATAAGGTCATTGTTCTAAAAGAATATCTTCATTCTGATAAGGCAAAAAGTAATAATCACAACCTCAAAATTGGAAATAGAAGATTGAAAAAGACCACAAAAAAGGAACATATTAAGCAACCTGTGGAATGACAATTGCAAGATTCAGAACTCCTATCGCCAATCCTGCAAAGCCATATAAGTTTACCAGAATAAGTTGGCTAAATTTGGAAACCATGTAAAGTTTAGAAAGATATGGTGCATAAAAAGAAAAGCCACACAAACCTTGGCCACCGCCCGAAGCAGCAGTTAACTCTGCAGTGACAGCGAAGGGAACACTATAGGTAATCTGCAAGACAAAAATAATTGGGCAAGAAAATATGAATTTCTGCTGACAGAAAACTGAAGGTAGAGTGGTTTACTCCAAGAAAACTGATACATACAGCAAGAGGGAAACCAAGGAGGGTAAACACAACCAAGGAAGCAATCCTGATTGCTCTATTCCCTCCAAGTACATGTTCAATCCCTCCCGAATATTCTCTGATAGAGATCAAGCTAATGATAGCTGTGCATGCCATACAGGCAAAGACAATATAATTGCTCAATGCCCATACAAGCCTCGAACCAACCCGCCGACACATGGGTTCAATTAAGAAAGAACTAATGCCAAGAACAACCTGTGCCAAAAAAGAAACGCCAAATTAACAATTGTTGGAGAGGGAAAGAGAATAGTCCATATGATCCAACTACCTCGAAGCCTTAAATTGATAAAATGAGATCCTTCAACTAGAATTAAGCATGACAGTACTTAAGAAAAGTCAAATTGCTGATGGTAAATTCCAAGTTCTTACTGAATTCAATAGCAAACCAAATGCACCATCTCTGACCCCGTTATCGTATAACTTTACTTCAGAAGTGGAACCCTTTGGATTCCCATGATAAACCTCTCTTCCCATCCAATCCGTATCGAAAAGAAAGAAGGGGAACCAGGACAACTGCAAGTGAAAACAAGACCGTAGCGTAAAAAAGAAAAGGGGGAAGATTAATAGGGATAAGGAAAGTTGACAAGCAACCATCACAAAATTATTATTAATTAGTATAGATTGACAAAAAATTGACCCATGGTCACATAATTAGTTAAGCACCTACCCAAGTGAGAGCCATAACAAGAAGCACTGAATGCATCGCAGGGGGTAAGTGCCTTAAACTGGTTAACAAATTGACTAATACAGCTCCAGGTCCATCATTGAAACTCCCATTTGAATCCTCAACTTGAGTGCCGAAATGCTTTATATTGGCACCACCTTCTTGGTCACTCTCAGCTTTGTTGTCACTGGCACCAGCAACTGGCACGTCCGGCTTTGATTTGGAATGGTTAAGGCCATTTTGTTGAGTATCATCCAACAATGGAGCAGAATCTGATGAGTGATGGGGCTGATCTACGGTTAGCGGAACCTCATCAGCAAAATATATAGTCACAAGAGCGCATAAAGTCAGGAAGACCTGCAAATGAGTCAAACAAGCATTATATAGGTAGAAAATAGCGGAAAATTTAAACAGAAACAAACAAGGTATAAATATATATGCAATAATACTATATCTGAATTTTGCCTTTGTCAACCATAGCCCCACCATTTCACAATTCTTATTGTTGTTGTAATTACTTTGACAGCTAAACAAAATAATTTTACGAGAATGAGATGTAACATTGCCATATTTGCATTAGGACTATCATATATAATACATTAAACAAATCAGATACCATAAATATATTCTTCTTCCAGCTTATTTATTATTCTTCTTCATTGTTAATCTGAGACTTCAAAAGAATTATCATATTCCAGCAACATAATGAGCAAAGATACAATCACAAAAGATGAGGTTTCAATGGCTAAATACAGGAGATAATAAGAATCCAGCAAATGCTGATCGTAAATGTTAAACAAAAAGTGGAAGCGTTAAGGCATTTTGAGATTAATTATTTCCAGCAAAATCTACCTAACACTAATCAGGCTCATCTACAACAAAATATATCTTAATAAAGCATTAAATTTGTCATGACGATGAATAGCATAGCATAACAACATGATTGACATGTCAACTGTGCTGGAACAGTAGTCAGCAAACGATTTTTATTATACAAGACTTAAAAGGTTTCTGAAAAATATGTAACATCCATCTGTACTACTACTAACCACTGCCACAAGAAATGCTGCTTTGAGATTTCCACAAGCTGCACAACATGCTCTACTCGTAAGGAAAGGAAACCACCTGACCAGATAATTGTTGTGGATCAATCACTCACCATATTAGCAGAAATTATAAAACAGAAAAGGAGAGAATATATATTTATGGAGATTACTTAGCAACGAGGTCATGCAAACTGTAAAATGTCATTAGATTCAGTGATCAACCATGAGAAAGAAGTTTGAGAAAAGTTTACTAAAGTCTAAGAACATACGATGAACTTCTGAAACTATAAGCACATAATGATATGTGCACATGCTCACCAACAGAAATATTAACTAACCACAAAACTGTGTCCAAAAGGTTTCACCTGTGCCAACTTCCACTAGCACCGGCAGAAAATCCTAGGATGTTTCCAACAGCCATCCATGAGCAGAATATAGCATTTGCTGAATTTCGTTGATCAGGACCTAAGGCATGACCATTATACATCATGATTTGCATCAAAAAGTATGTGGTACTAAAAACATGTAACTGAAGGAAAAAAATTCTAGATCCACAATAGAACTAGCTCTATTAGAGAACAGATGGATTAAAAAAAAACAAAGAGAAAAGAAAAGTCACCTGATAGATCAGCCAAAAGGGCACGAGCTGGCCCCTACAAAAAGAAATAAAGCTTCCATAATTTGTTAAGTATATAAAACAAAAGGCAGTTAAAACAATTTCTGTTAATGCAGCACTGATGGCAAGGAACAAGTAATTACTAAAACAAACTTACCTGCACCGTATTGTTAGCAAGATCCAGCATCCAGAACCCTATAACAAAGACAAAAGCTGCCCTTGTTCGAGTACCTCTGAATGTTCTGCATTTGCATAGATTCTGTCACTGTTGAATTTATATTTATATATGTAGAATAAAAATCAAGGAATCAAAACGAGGAAGAACCTGCAATGCTCCTTTGAATCACCTAATAGATAACCAATGTCTGCAGAAAACCCGATTATTATCACCTAAATTGCAAGACTTAGTTCAGCTGATATAAATCACAGTTTAAGAGATTTAAAATGCAAACATACAATGCATCAATGCTTACAGCAACTGAAATCATGAGACATCCTGCAAGAATAAATGGCCGCCTTCTTCCATACTTTGATGTGCATTTATCACTCCAAATACCAACACAAGGTTGAACCTAAGATTAGAAAAGCAAATAACTCAGGCGAATTCAAATCCAACAGCCACAGTCAGGAGTAAACATGTAAAACATTTTCATTTATTTATGCAATAGCAAGTGCAGCAATATTGCACCATCACATCTACAAACAACATAAACATCATATTAAATACAAAAACAGGGAAAACTATTCAGATATGATCAGTTACAAATAACAGGATCGGAACAACCATTAAAAATGCCAAGGGCAGTTTGTTTTGAAAAATTATCCTAATCCATTTTGACAAACTATCGTATCCTACTTCACGAAACTATTGAAGCACATATATTTAAGAATGGATTAATTGATTATACGACGGGGAAATGGAGGCAAGTGACATATCACATCCCAAAAGCCCAGTAATGGATTAAAACAACCAACAGGGCCAAAACTAGACACAGTCATTGCAAATGTACATGAAGCAACAACCAACATCCAGTTGCAACGGTGATCAGTGGCCAGAACTACATGTAGCTCTCCCCTAACACACTTGAAATGTGACAAAATTCAGTTCAGGTAGGCACCAGTAGCCATGACATGGAAGTTTATAATTTAAATTAGCATATATGATCAGATCTTGTTTGCATCCCATCAAGAATCCAATACAGTGTCATAAAGCTTAACAGTAGGTCTTTTAATCAACAAGGCATCCAGTACCCACTTATAAATGGTAGCCTCATCAGCAGATTGAGTTATTTTGAAGTGTTAAAAATCCAGACATTTAGTCTTACAATTGGGAGAAAACAAAAGGCATAAGGTCTCCACCACCTACCACAAGGCCTGTAATGGGGCCACAGAGCCAAATAAACGAAGAAAAGGCATGCTGTATTCCGAGTGTCTGCAACAGGCAGCCATAAAGAGCATGGTTAACCAAAAAGAAAGTTGAATATGCTAAAAATAACTTTAAATCAAGCATCACAACTGATTATGAAAAACTGCAATGGAAGAAAAAATATGGTAAAAGAAAATAAACATCATTTTATATTTTCTAAAACTTCATAATTACAATTTTTCTACGAAATCTTCAAAAATTTTAGAATTGTAATTGTCATAATAATCCCACCTATTTGAGCTAAACATCCTTGTAGACATTAAAGTAGAAGTACTAAAAAACCTGAAGTGCCCAATCACTCTTTCTTCTATTTGATTATTTTGACTACTAGAAATTGTAGTTAAGAAGGATATTAAAAATTGTGAAATACAGCAGCAGTGCCTGCTCATTAGTACATAACACATTCCACACGCAAGAAGTACTGGCTATGTTCTGTGTTAGCAAAATGACCGGCCGTGCTTAATCTTCTAGATTCCATAACACTTTCAATTTTAAATAGAGCTCTTAAGAAAGCCAAAAGAGAAAAGAAAATACAAGTCATGCAACGGATGTTGCTTAGCAGAGTTGCTACATGAAGGCAAGCTGGCTTTGCAGAATTTAATTCTCATTTTTCCTATGTCTCCATGGCTTATTAGCCACGACTGGGATTTGAATTAGGTATTACCATTTCAACATTTCCGCACATCATTTTTTTCTTCCTTTTATCCTTCTTTAGCCCATTTTGGAAGTACATTCAATCAAAAATCCAAGTTTTCTGTATCTCAGCATTAAAAGAAGAGGGGAAAAAAGTTGCATATGATTAGGGAACTCAATTTCTAGCAACTCAATAAAAAGCTGCAAGTCCTTCATCGACAAAAATTATAACAAAGTAGCCTTTTGGCAACACAAAATTCAGGTGTCGGAATCGGAGATGGCCACCAATTCCATATTTCTAAGTTTATGATCCAATTTCATGGCTCCACATGCAAGTTTTTCTTCTTCTATTCTCGCAAAAACAGTCGAAGATTATATACTTCAAATTTTAGAACTAACAACCATTCACCATTTCAACATACAATCGACAACCGCTATCTATCAATTATAATGCATTCCATCCGAATAAATTTATTCAATTGGCTCATTCCGGTTTAATATCTGTCTACAAAATCTAAAATTGACACAATATTAAATTGAATAAAGACACATCGGAAGAGATAAAGAGCGAAAAGGCAGACCTGAATGTAAGGAGTTAAAAGAGAGAGTTGCAAGGCCCAACCAAACTGAACACCGGCGGCTACCGTACAACTGAGGATGAGAGTAATCAAACTACACTGTTTCGATCTGACAGTAAAATTGGAGGTTCCGTTGGGAATTGTTGAAGGAGTAGATGAAGAAGGAGAAGACGCATTAGAATTCAGGTCGATCCGATGGTGAAAATCATGGGCTCCAACCATTTCAACTTCTACCTCCTTCTTAAGGTTCCTGTACGGAACCTTAAACGACGTTGTCTCCGACATCACTTACTGGGTTCTGGCTGGACTCTGTTGTTATTACAATGAAAGCAATCGCCTGTACATTAAAGCTATCACAGTAGATTTAGATCTGATTCTAGGATTAGAGAAAGACACTGTGTATTTGATAATGAACGAGAACAAATTTGGGCGGGGATGAAGGAGTCTGGTGGTAAGAGAACTCGGAATTTCAGTCAGTCATTGGTGCGCTGCAACTGCATCAAGTCTCCTACTGCGGTGTCTATCTACCATCGATTGACATCAGAAATACTGTGGGTCCAGATGTTAGGAGCAGGGGAGCTTTGATCGACGACGCGTGATCGTGACTTTTAATTTCATTAATTTTTCATGTAAAAGACTTAAAAAATAGCATGCACAGCGAAGTGACTATTGACGAGCAACAGTTTAATCAGGGACGTTGATTTGCCAGGGGAGCGTGAATCATGGTCGTTCGTGACAGTGAGTGAGAAATGAAAAAGTCATGTGGAAATGCAACGATGACATCCACCGACGCGGGAACGGTAGAGTCGATTTCACGTAGTTACACAATTTTATTTTTATCTGCTGTTGTCGAGACCAGTTTCATCAACGGACATGTTACCATAGTCAGGCTTTCAAGGGCCCATCATGGTTGATCATATGTGTGGTGTGTTAGTTTAAGTTGCTTGACGATTATCTATTTGACCGTAAGCTTAAAAATCATTTCTTGAGTTGAAAGATTCGGCTCCCTGACTCACTCCGGCTGCTTTGAAAGTTCATGGATCAGAGACTTTTCTTCCTCTTTCGGCAAAGTCCTAGACTAGATCCAAGGAGTAGTCTAATTACTGTTGGAAAACCAAGGCAGAAAACAGCCCATTAACAAATTTTGTTCAATACTCCATTAATGGCACATCTAGTTTCCTCAGAATGGGTAACAACATAATCCTGCTAACAGAAACTACAGAGATCTACATCCACAGTTCTCTCCGTAATACAAGGGATGGATAATTGCCCGTCAACTGAAACGAGAAACATAATTAAAGCATTGTTGTTTGCCTGGAAGTAAAGACACCAACCGGCTTAAGGTTATTGAGTAGTGATGAAGCGACAAAAAAAGGTTTTAAGGCAACGCTGAAACACTAACTATACAGTGAACCCCTTCTCTACTACTTCGCCCGTGAGAAGCAAGGAAGAAACACAGAACAGAAATACAGAAATAAAAGTTTGGACTCTGTGTGTATCATAGACTATTTGAGTACGAGACTGTCTTACTACAGATTTGAAGGTGCTGATATACAGATGGAAGGCAATACCCAAAAGTTTGCACCAAAATGCCTCAATGGTTAACACCCCGATTACCCAAATCAGATGCAGCTTTAGCTGCTCGATTTAGAGCATCTGACACCCACAAAGCTCCCTTAGAAAAGTAGCTACTGTTTACCACAGTGTTTGCAGCTGCTACAGCTGCTCGTCCAGTAGCTGTCACTGCTGATTTTGTGGTCTCCGAGATGTGATACTTTTCGTCCACAGATTTAACGGCTTCAAACCCCGCACCGATCTTATCAGTTAGGCCAATTTTCTGATTCAGCTCAGCAACTTTAGTTGCAGCAGTTGCTGAAACCCGATGAGAGTCATCAAAGGCCTTGGCCTGGCTTAAAGCATCTTTTCCCAGAACATATCCTTTGGCCAGCATGGACTTGACAACTTCCTGAGCCATTGCAACAGCTTCTCCAGCGTCAGAAACAAACGGGCTTCTCTGTTGGGGCTGCCATGAAATAATTGTAACAAATTACTACAGGATGATTTAAAATACCAGAATCTAATAGTGGCAATTATGGTGTAACCACAGCTGAAAAACAAGGACATCAAAAAACATTTTTTTTTCATACATTTGACTCTGTTTGATCTTCCTGCCTCTGTGAGGGCCCGTTCCAAAGATCAAATTCATCTTCGTATTGTCCCCAGTGTGTTATGCATACACGTTGATCCAAAATCGTGGCACCCTACGATAAAAAGAATTTAGAGAATGAAGCTCACAAATTAATTAGTACACCAAAAACTCAAATATCATCATTTCATATACATATACTTATCTCGAGCATGAACAAATGACTAGGAAAAAAAGGTGTAACCTCAAAGCAAATGGTGAAGATTGAAACTGTTGATATTGAATTCATAAGCAAAAACTTAAATTGATCCAAACCAAAATGTCAAATTACATAGTAGAGAAGTAATGGAACTAAATGCCACTTTCATAATAGAGAAATAATGGAACTAAATGCCACTTAAAACAAAAAATTCACCAGCAGGATATTCATTTAGCAAGGAGAGAGAGAGAGGAAGAGAGCTGAAGTTTATAGGAAATGTCCCGATGTTGTCAACATATTGACATTGCTTAATTTATCTTTACCAAGAAACTATGGTTATAAACACAGGTCAAATGTGTTCCTCTCATCATTAGTTCATGGATGTGGAATTCAAACTTGTAGCTAACTATATCTTTATTGCCAAATGATTGATGGCAAGGCACTTTATTGCAATTAAATCACTGAATTAAGGAATGAATGAATGCAAACTACTTGATTACAATAAGCAAACAGGCAATTCAATTATGTTTCCATTAAAAATTCTCACTTCCCAGGCAATGAGTTAAATCGATACTCACACTGAGTAAGACAGCTGTATCTCGAGAATAAGCATCTTTGAATGTCACGTAGCCAGTACATGCGTAAGCACCGGATCTGTTTCCTCCAAACAAGCATTACAAAAAATCAAATACAAATACAATGACATAAACCATAATACTGTACAAGCAAAGAGTAATCCAGTCAAAGCAAGCATGGTCCTGCAACTATGAGGAGACTGCAAGACAGACACCATAGGAACCAAGACTTATTTCTTGGACCCAAAAGAAAGCATGGGCATTTAATGGTTCAAACCATCCGTTACACTGATCGGACTGAGTGGGCAAGCATAACAGAATAATCAAATCTACCAAAGATTCCATATCCCAAGTTCATAAGATAATAAACAAAAAAATAAGAAAAGGTCCATTTACTCCTTATTTGTTATAGAAACAAAAACGTTAACACTTGTTTTCGTCCAAACTATGCTATCCACAGGACGACAGCAAAACTGAAGCTAGCGTAAATCAAAATCTTACCAGCATATGAACAAGAAAAATTGCAAACAGATCAAAGTACCAACCTCGCTATACAAATAAACATAACCAAAATAAAAACGCAATTACAAACTCATTGAAAGGACCGTCCTTACCTGACAATTTCAACATGATCGATTGCACCAGAAAAAGAGAAGAAATCGGATAAATCTTTTTCCGTAGCATTCGGAGACAGCCCTGTGACTTCTACAGTATATCCTACCTGATTCATCTTCTTCGAAATCCAACAGTATCAAACCCTAGAGTTGACCAAACTTCAACATGGTCAAACAAAAAGGTAATATTCTGTATAGACTAACCTGAAGGTCCTGAACCATCTTAAACATAAAATCGATTAATTAAGAGACAATACTACTGATCTGCAAGCGAATAAAGCCGAGGCCGGTTAATTTTGATTCCGAAATAATTAATAAACTAATTACGTACCTGTTTGCACTCTTCTTTCGATCATAAAATTGGAGATGAAAAAGAATTCGGTAGCGTTTCCGTTCCGAGCTTGGGATCTAAAGACGGAAAAGCAGCTTCTGGAAGAATAACGCCCGTTACAAAATGCAGAAGTAGTTACCGGGGCCCACTAAACATTTTCAAATTTTTAAAAATCACCACATTTTAAAGTTAATTTACGAAGATGACTCTATTACGCTTCTTTTACCAAATTGACTTAAAAAAGCATAATTTAAATATAAATATTCGGACAACCAAAACCTCACAAACTTGCTTGAAATTTTGAGTACTCTAATGGTAATCCAAAGAGCATCATTAGAAAGGACAACACCATAATAGTGCTCACTGATGCTCGAAACTCGAAACATATATGGTGTTGTAATACTCGAAAATAGAAATGTCAAGAGGATCAGGTCAAATTAACTAAGAAAACATAATTTAAATATAAATATCCCGATTACTAAAACCTCACAAATTTGCTTGAAATTTTGAGTACTCTAATGATAATTGAAAGAGCATCGTTAGAAAGGCCAAGCACCATAATGGTGCTTGTTGTTGCTCGAAACCTGAAACAAAAACGATATTTTAGTACTTGAAAGTAGAGGTGTTAAAAGGATAGGATTAGACTAGTTCTGTGAAAATTGAATCCATGAAAACTAGCAAATTAGGTTCGTCTGGTCTAACCCAAAAAAAAAAACCTATTTTTATAATTTTTTAAAAAATAATTTAACAAAATTATATGTAAAACTGGTGAGTCTAAGTTTGAGTTCGTATGTTAGGCCTGACTTAGATCCATAAAAAGTCTCTATCTTTCGATCTGATCCAAAATCTATGATGGATTCAAAATGAACCATGCTTTACTATTGATGGGTCAAGTTCGTACTGTACTTGAACGGACCCAATCCTTTAGACTGAGAAAGAGTACTCTAATATAGCTCGAAGGTCCAAGCCCATAATGGAGCCCAATTTCGAGCACCATGTGATGCTCGCTGCAAAAATTGGATTTTTTTTTATGCTTTAGGCTACCGAGAGCATAACCAGAATTGAGCACTAGTCCAACGGCCCAACTGTTCCCTATGCAAAGGCCGTGAGCCCGACAAGCAACAAATGGAAGCCCAACCGCAGCCCATTAGCTGGAGACCCACTTCAAATTCGCCTTCGTTGCATGACATAATTCGACACATAAGTGGCCATTGTTAAAGAAAACAAATTATGCAAAGCACGAGAAATGTCGAATAAGAAATAATTTTGATTGAAGCACAAATGAAAATACCCAAAACGTCACCGTACGACCATGATGATGTTGGAGGAGGGCCGGGGCGTGGGGAGGGGGGCTTATCTCATTAAATTTAGACCGACTGACACAGTGATATATGATTTTTTGATAACTTAATTTAGAGGCAAAATCATGTTGACTTCATGTGGGTTAAGATAATTTATTTTAATTAGTGTTTATTAAACAACAAGGTCTTGTAATCTCATTGCTATACTTGTAGGGACATGTTGTCCCACGGTTCTACTTTTGTGTTCCTTTGTGTGTAGCCTTGATTCTCATTCCACTCTATTCTTCATTTAATTTTGATAATATTATTTCAATAATATCATGTCCTTTTCCTCTTTTAAATAACCAATTCAAACGGATAAAATAATTTATATTTTTAATCAATAATTTGTAATTTAATAACTTTATTTTTTTCATTTATTAGTAATATAACGTAATTTTAAAGTTAAAGACTCGAATTCAAATTCTTATGTTTTTTTTTTTAATCTTGAATCATATAATCTTGAAAATAAATTATATTTAATGCGAGGGAGCTTGTTAATATTTGTCTGATATTGTTGAACCATTGCCTAATAGCATCAGCATTTGGGTTTTAAGAAGAAAATCTATGGAAAGTAGAACAATGCCTAGTGCTATCACAACATGCAAACTCTCTTTCTCGACGGTCCTCACGACAGTTTACTTGGATGCATGATAAATAATAACGATAACCGCAGCAACAAGATTTCACCAAGCTCTATTGCTTCGCTTAATGTCTACCGCGGACAATGCATGGTGTGGACAATAAATCTACAAGGTTCATGAGTTATCCCTGAGCATTGAGCAGAAGAAAACGAGTACTGCTCCTCTTCCATGCTCGTCTACTGCACTGTAATCAGAGCGAGGCTAGCCATGAACATCATGAATTCATGATATCGCAAGTTATGCAATGTATGAAGTCTTGGAAAATGAACTCGAAAAATCAGTTTCCACAAGGTAAATATTTGTTCAATATTGCTTCAACGTCAACGTCGATTCCTTTGAATGAATAAGCCAGTAGTAATTCACGGGCTATTTCCTGGTGCAAACTCAAGATTATTTATTTCAATTTAATAAAATGGTGTGGGGCTAATTGGTCACGTGCTAGTAGCTATCTGCTCCAAGGTTTGACTATATTGAGTGTCCACTTCCCAGTCCTCAGGTTCTGGTTTAAGAGAGACAGACTGAGGATCATTATCATTCATCAACATTATTATTATTACATGCTCAGTTTAATTAATACTGCCGAGCCGAAAAGGGGTGTAAACCATGGAGCTAGCTACTGCGAGCCCCCTGTTGATCATCCCTGTCATAGCCTAGTGATCATATGACGACCAACCCCTAGATAGATAAAAGAAGAAGAGAGAATAACGAGAACAAAGAGAGAAGACAAAATTAAAGCTCTTATTACATAAGTAAACTCCTAATTATTGCTGCTTCAGCACTGTTGATGTCTGTGGAAGCCAACAGCTCAGATAACCTATCGCTTAGATCATCCACCTCTCTGTGTAAGCTTCTGATGTAATCACAAGTTTCCTGTAAGATCTTAGAAGCTGACACCTGCAGCCCAAGATTTATGTCTGTTAATAATATTAAGCATAAATCATGAATCTAAGAAAGCTAAATATCTAAATGAGCTATGTGTACCGATGCCCCAGCTGGGTAGAAATATGCATATAATGTTAACGTATGGGGGAACATATTTAGTCCCACACGTCATCAACTTGTTGCACCGCTAGAAAATAAACGAGGCTATGACAATATAGAAAGACTTATCTACAGAAACCAAATGAAAGCCACACAAATTTGAGCATTCATGTGGAAAGAGAGAGAAGAAGAAGATTAAAAGAAGCAGCAAAGGATGGTAGCTAACCTTGTCGGAGCGCCGGCCGCGAACCTCAGGAATAAGTTGTTGCAGCTTGGATACAAGATCGCTGATCTGATCCTCAGTGATCCTCGAAACACCTGACTGCCTCGAACGCGATCTTCTGTTAGACATTGTTTGTCAGAAAACGAATGAAGAAGTATGTAGTAACAGAGATAACAAATGAAGGGAGAAAAATTAAAGAGAGAGAGAACTAGGTGGGTAGGAAGAAAACTAAGGGTAGCTGAGCGGGGAAATGAAGTGAGAAATGTGGAATGGGAATGGAGTTGAAGAGACAAGTGCATGGGAGAAAGCAGTGGGCTATGGCTATTATTAAATAGGGTTTTGTGTGAGAGAGAAGGGAATCAATCGAAGAGATACGCCATACGCTCCTTCTCTTTGTGTCCCCGAACAGTGGCTTGAGTTCAAGTGGGTTAAGGCAAACTTGCTCGTTTATCCTCCAACGACCCGACCCTCTATGTGTCAGTCTCAGCAAGCATGCCCACGTTATCTTATTACTTCCTGTCAATTGAAATATTATAAATTTATACACATTATTTATTTATCCATTTTTCAAATTAACAGATATGTTACTGACAGCAAGCGCAACTGCTACTGTAGCTAACTGCTGAAGTGTAGCGTGTCTGGTTCAATCTATTTGTCTGGAAGTTGCAAAATTGCGAGCTACTTGAGATGTAGGGTGACATTGTTGACCAGTCAGAAATATATGATCCCTCAATCCTCCATCCTCTTCCATAATTTAGGTCACGACATGGCACGTGTCCTCTCGAAATCTCTGCGTGACACTGTCTGAACCCGATTCCTCGGCTTAAGTTCCTTTGCTTATGTTATTACATACATAATTATATCTCTCTTGGAATAAATCAAGCTTCTGTCATGCTTAAAATAACCAAAACGGCACCCCTTTTGGCTTTTGGGCATACATATTTAGAATCTCACTTGCAAGTTTCAAGAACTTTTATAATTATCCTTTTGTCTTAATCTCTTAGATTTAGACATAATGATAGATAATCCCATGTCGTTTTTAATTAATTAATTGCATCTTAAAACGGGTGTGTACTGTTTTTGTTTTCTTGTAAAGCTAGCTTGTTACTTCTGGGTAAGTTGCAGTTGCACTGCATATGGACAATTGAAAATGTTGAGGATTACATGTCGGCACGTGACAGAGGTATCTGGCAATTTTTCCGGCGAGATTCCTGGAAGAAGTCGGTTTGTCGACGTAGTATATGTTGTTGAAAAGCCATCAGATGAATCCTTTCACTAAGAAAGCTTTTGTGTAATTACTAGTGTAAAAAGCTGAGAGCATTAAGCACGTACACTCATTGCAAGTAATTACAGAACAAAATTATGCAGGCAGTATCATGTTTAATTGCTCTTGGTGGGTTCAGCACTTACAGTTAAAACCTTGCATGCTCTATCCATGGCGTCATCTTCCCCAACATTTCAGTGTCATGTGTAAGAGGGAAAATCATAACACCGCGTTTAATGGATACTTGTTTTCTAGTTAACCCAAAAATATTACTGAACTTTCGAAGCATCCTGGAAGAGCTGACGATAAATTTCACTTGAGAGCATCGGTTGTTTGGGATCTAAGTAATGAATATGTTATGAAGTTGCTAAGGTCCTTCAAATCCAATAATGATAATGACATCTATGTCAGAGCTGATAAAGAATTACGCATGTCAGAATTAATATATATAGCAGAAGGCTAAAAATGAGCAAACATCATGTGCAAAGACACACGATATCATGAATTGATCTGACCAGTGGATCAATCATAGTCCATGGACTGACTCGTCCAAACAAGTAATTGATGGATTAAATTATTCTTTCTATGAATTTTACTTCTATATTTCTGTCCTTTCTTGGTAGCATTGCTATAAACCTAGGAACTACATCTAGCACGTAATGCTCAGATGCCAACCTGAAGGTCCCTGGGCGAGACATACAAAGCTAGAGCTTCGGCCATTCATTCATGACTGTACACAGCTTTTATTGGAGCAGAAGATGATGTCCAGACGCAGCTAAAAATGGTTTATTTCAAGGTTGTTATACGTATAATTTCGGGCAAAGAACTAATCGGATTTCGGATTTTCTTGGGTTAAAAGGGCATCAAGACATCACCAAATACTTTGAACCCGACCCCAAACGCTGTTTCCTCCTCCTCTGATTTGACCTCAAACATTTATACACATTCATACAGCCCGACTCATATTTCAGAATGTGTTGCAGACCTGGAGTAGAAGGTATCTACAATGCAATCAAGGAAGAAAATACCGATCGCATTTCCTTATTGTGTCCATTCAATGAGAGACAGGATTTTGCTAACCTGAATGCCCCGGCTGATTCTTTTATTTTTGCCACTGATTACTGAATACTTTACCAATTACTATTTAGTAGGAGATGAGAAGGAAATTGCTTGCCGACCTCAACCCCACTAATTGCTTGAGCCAGCAGCAGCAAGCACGTGACAGTAGTTGGCCTTGCCCACTCGTCTTCCAATTCAAGCCCCACAACCCATCAACTCAATTTTGTACTGCGTGCTCATGGAAATAAGCCTTACATTTATGCCATGAAATTCCTATGAAGTCACGGTAATGTGTATATGTATTTGGCAGTTAATGAACAATTATTAACTTCCCTTAATGGGTGTACGGAAATTCGATCGGCCTGTTAGTAATTAGTCAGTATATTTGGATGATAGAACTGTTATGATATATGTATATATTCTTATATATAAATTTTTTAATTTTATAATTTAAAATAATCTTGATAAAATTTGCAACAAAAAAAATTAAAACATGTAAAATAAATGATAAATAATATTTAAAATATGAATAAAAAATGTAAAATTTATAATAAATAATACTTAAAATATTAATAAAAATTTTTAAATATTAATATAAAAAATAAAATAAATAAATATAATAATTCACAAGTCCTAAAATAATGGATCAATGATCTCCTCAATGCCTTCAAAGGTTGGCTCACCCTGGCAAGAAGTACATGGAAACACGTAGTGGATAGCTGTAGTTGTACTGGCTCACAAAATCTAATGCAATTTACAGTCTTAACACTTAGGCCATTAATCGTCATAATCTTATGTGGAGAATTTGTCACAAAATCCAAATTGCATGTACCCTGGATAACTCGAACACGGGCTCGTTTCTCGTGCAGAACATGGATCAATGAATGCTAAACCGATCACATGAAAATTTATGATGAGCAGTTAATGTCGAAGATCATAGAACGGAGCATGCATTGTATTATAGAAGGGGTCATTTGATTTGCAGCCTAAGGGACTGACCAATTCATTGATGCAGTTCAAACTCGTGACATGCTGTGCATTCTTTCTTTTCATGTCGTCTCTCAAAACATGAACATCTGCCAACATTCATTCAACAACAGTTTCACACATTCTTGTGTCCAAATTTATGAGTAGAAATGTATTGACAGCATAAACAGGAACAGGCAGCCATGAACTTTTGTTCAATGTCCAGCATGTGATTGTTTGGTTCTCTGTCTTCTTATAATTCAATTGTAAGTCAATTCACTGAACTGACCAAACAAGGAACCTAGAATAACAAGAAGACACAACCGCGTGGTTAAAATTAACTTGGAACAACAAACTTGTTTCTCTGCCTTATACCATGTGCCCTGTTTCCCCATTGCTTATTTCACACAATTTCAACTCCTAATGTCACGCATTCTAAGTCAGCATCGATTATATCCACATATCTGACTCAACATCCATCGGGCGTCCTACAACTTTGATTAATCTGTTCCATTTAATCATATGATTCATGGACTTGTTTCTTCAATCATTGCTATATAGCCTTCTCTAAGACAACAGCAGGAAGAATCTCTAGAATGAATGATAGGTAATTATTAATTACCTTGTTCCTTCAAAAGGGAAATGATTGATTGCTCTGAATAGGCAATAAGTCAGTCGGTTCACATGAAGTTATTGGAGAGTCTAACAATTATTGGCTTGTACTTGCATATCCAAATCCAATTCACCATCACATAACGTAGCTTTCCTCTCTAATTTTACTTTTAACATGGCCAGGAAATGACATTAGTTTGTGGTTAACCAGGGTCCAGGAATCTTAATGACAGTAAATTAAGCACCGAAGGTGGAAATAAATCCAGAAGCAGGGGAAATCAGAACATAAAAGAAAGATCTCCAGCTTAAAGCCTATTGCAGTTAAAACCCCGCAACAGGGGACGCAATCTAAATGGGCCAGTGAAGTGAAAAAGTAATTTGTTACCATTTACGGCAGGGAGCACATGTTATGTTCCTGTGAATTGAAATTTGATACCCGTTGCTCCTATTTCTGCTGCTAGTACGGGGCGGTGCAAGAAATAGTAGAGACAAATGAAACGGTTACTGAAAGAAGGTCACAGTCATTGTCTCAAAATAATGGTGATTATGCATGTGATCATTGCATTGTTCACATTTTATAGTAGGGCCACGGCTTCCTGTCAATTTCTAGATAAAGTAAAATCTAACCATTAGACTGTTAATTGTTTCAAATCTGCCAGCATGGGTGGGTTACTTTGCTGTTCTCCCTGCAGACATGAAACCAGTGGCTCAGTTTCTTCTCACTGTTGTCATCAGGGTCATTGAAGTATGATTTCGAATCAAATTCAAGTTCTGGAAGAATGGATTTTTGTAATTTCAAAATAAAAAGAGTTGGCCTACATGTATCCAATGCATACATTGTATCAGCACAGCAGAGATGGAAAACATAAAATTGAATGTGAAATTCGCATTTCTGTGAGATCTCATGGAATATAGACTTTCTTCCTGTCGTGAATGACTGATCTCTGTAAAGTTGTGCTTAACACTATATGAACAAGACAATCTCAGAAAGCTTGCAAAGGTGATGCCATTTCTTTCAAGCCAATCTGGCTCTTGATTGCTCAATCATGGGAAGCATTTCATTCTCTGCAAAACGAAAAGTGATAGTTCATATTTTCTCTAAGCGCACATATTCTGGGATAATTTTCAAGTATATTTAATTAGAACTCCAAATCACCTGTCTTTCAATTTCAATGACAGATGCAGTAAGCCTTCGTTTCAAAACTGACTTTTCTTTTTCACAGCTCTCCATCTCTGTATCTAAAAGCAATACTAACCACAGCATGAATTAATATGATTAAGTATCATTATTCTAAATTTATCACTAATTTATCCTCTTGGTTGTCAAAAACTGCTGAAAGTTAAGGGGCTAACCTAACAAAATAGATTTCTTGCCCAAACTAACATTGAGTAGCGATATGATAGATAAACAAGAAAATATAAAACCAGTTTCCAATGGCAGATGGTGCGATGTCGGTTTAGTTTGATCAACTATGATCTTCCTCCAAATTACGTTTCTTCTTTTCTTTTAGACTGTTTTTTAGCAGATGAGAAGCATTAAGGGTAACTTAGTGATAGATAGTTAAACTTAAACCTCCATGAGCTATTGCCGAAGACAATGCCTCGTCGGAAAATCTTATATGTCCAGACATTAAGGGCCTTTTAACTTATAGTAATAAAATTAAAAAAAAAAAAATTCCATCATGCATCACAAGAAATTAAGAGAATGGGTCACTAGAACTATATAGAACAAACTAAGTTATAAAACAAGATGCTAAGTTCTCACCGTAATAATATGATGAATGGATTGTTATGCGCTCAGTTGGCTGGAAGGAAATACAGAAAGAATATCAGTTCAGAGCTAAGGAAGAAGCCAGTGACAGCATAGTTGGCACTCCTAAATAAGTTGATATAATCATAAAAAAGTGCATTAATGGACAAAGCCAACGGAGAAAATGGCAGACCTGATTTATTATTTGTGACTCATTATGTTTGTTTTGTTAAATTATACTAATGTTAGAGATACTGGACCAAATTCTTCTCTCTGCCTCTAGCTGCATGGGTATTGCAAAGTAAGAGGCATACACCTTGCTAGTCAATTTTTTAGTTTCTTTCCTGACACTTATATGACATCACTATTTTTTGTTCCTCGTTAATTTAATAGAAGTAAGAAGCAAATGGCAGCATCTCAAGGCATATAGAGACAGTAATAGCACATTTAACAATATATGCAACCAAAATTTAAGATTTCAAATTGCTGTTCATCGGTATAATATACATTCAGCCAAAGGGTGTAGTTCCAATGCTTCCTTTCCTGGTTCCAAATTATTATATTAAGCACGAATATACTGAAAGCATATCAGAAGCATACCATTACAAAGATACCCTCACGACGTGTAGGGAGTTCCTCAAGCTTTCTCAAAGTCTCATTACCTTTAGTAACTTTACCAAATATTGCATACTGAACAGCATCAATATTGTGAGCTCCATTAGCAATAATGTGAGATGAGATTCCGGAGCATTTTTCAAATGATTTTTTTGGCAAGCGTAACGAGCATACCTGACCATCAAGATGAGGTGCATCTCCAAGAAGTATCGAAAATGAAGATTGTGCACTGTTTGGATCAGCATACCTAAATCAATGCAAAATGTGTTGTTCTAATATCATATTAAACTCTGGTATTAGCAGAGTTCTATAAAAGATTCAAGTTAAAAGGGACCACATTTAGAGAAGTGAGAAGTTCAGAACACATATTAAACTTTGGCATTAGCAGTGGTCTAAAAAAGATTCAAGTTAAAAGGGACCACAGTTAGAGAAGTGAGAAGTTCAAAACGCACTAGTTATCCAAGCTATGATAATTTAACTCTGATTGCATGTATTTGCATTGCGTACCCATATATGACAGTCCAAACCAGCACCCGAAGGCAGAATTCAGTGTTAAAATCTAAAACAAATATATTCCCCTACGTTGTCTCTCCAGCATGTAAAATTATTTCAGCCAGATCCTCACAGGTCTACTCCTTTCCAAGTATTGCTTCAATAAGCCACGCAACACCTACAATATTTTGCCTTCATTTTTCACTTTTATATTGCATTGCTTTCACAAGGTATACATACTCTAAAATACCTATAAGTAAAGCAAGAGAACTGTAGTAGGAAGCAACTCTCCAAAGCAGGAGAACCAATAAATACTATACACACTTCAAATAGAAACTCTGATTCTAATCCTATAAATGAATGTAATTTTTCACAACTCAAGCATGTCATTGACCAGCAGCAGAACTATTGGAATTTCACATTCAATTCAAAACGATTCAACGCATGTCATAGAAATTAATACTTAACACCTTCAATGAAGAAACAGTACAATGCATATTATTTTTGAAAAACACTTCACCTTCCCATCGAAAGAATGCCTCTGACATGTTTGACATCGCTAAATTCACCAATAACAGTCTTTGCAGCCTCTTTTCTTTGCTCATCATTCATCTGAGCTGACCGTCCACCCACAACATCAGCTACTTGAGCTACAAACCCCTTATCAACCTACATTAAATTCATAAAAAAAATTCATTGCTAGCAATACAATGTTAAAATTTAAGAAACTGAAGTAAACTAAACTCCTAGTTTTTCCTTTGGTCTTAGCGTGTACCCGGAAAAAGTGATTGGTGTTGTAGCAACCGAGACGAACAAGCTTGAAAATGTGCTCAACTGTTTGAGGTGCAACACTTGGGTAGAACCCAAATTCAATGTCTCCATAATTTGTCTGTGTGGCATCAAAAACATAAAATAACTTCACAAAATTTAACACTACCAACCACCTGATCGTGCTCCTCAGTGAAACAAAAATAAAACAAAAACCTGGAAGACAACACGAGCTGATCCGAGCTCGGGAGCCTGGGACAAAGCCGTACTAACAAAAGCAACTAGTGCCCAAAACATCCAGCGTACCATCAACATTTTTTTCCCGGTGGATTTTGGCGTGGCGTCTGATCTAATATTGTCAAGCTTCTGCGAGCAAGTTCAGGGGGGTAACACTAATTCGACGAAAATGCGAATTTGGAAAGATGGTACAAAACGTCGATAGTAGAAGACGGAAATAACCTTAACAGAAAACTCATATCCCGGTCCATAGTCAAGATGCTCAAAGTCTGGCCCTCTACCATGGGACGAATGGGGGTCAGCCCATATAATTACACACCTTAATGAAAGGTGTGTATCGTCCGGGCCCGGACGATACCATACATTTGACGAGCTTGGCAGTAGCAGCCACTTGCTTTAACCGAGCACCAAACAATCAATTAAGCTGACACTTTCTAATACGTTCCAGATTTATTCAACCTCAAGTACATTACCTAGTCACTGTCATTCTTTCTTATGGCTCAGGTTCCACCACACAAATAATAAAAAGTGCCAGCCCACACAATCAATCAGACAGAATATAATTACAACACGCCATTAATAATGCATCAAAAGTTGGGTGAATGTATTATTCAGTATTTATTCCACAAACCCTCACACAGAACCCGATTCTACTGCTCTTAAATCCTAATCGCAACTGTTCACTTTCACGCTGGAATAATCTCACAGGATTTTTGTTTTTCTTTCAAACTGGTCAAAACTGAGTGATTTGATCTATCAAACAGATGGTGGGCATTACGGATTCAAACCGGACCTGTTCATGGCTACCAACAATAATAGCTCCAGCAAAGTTTCTGGCTTTAGATTAGTTCGATTCAGCTGCATAATGGGTTTGTATTGTTGGGCTGTCAACATCAATAAGTCAATCTGTTTTACATTTCTTCAATCATTATAATTTATATTTTGTTATCCCATCATCTCTTCCTGTACCAAATTCAACCATGTACAACAGGAGGAAGAACAGGCACAGGGACAAAGCAGATTCAACAAATAAAACGGAGATATTTGAAAGGCAGAAAAACACAAAACACAAACGTTATCTATCTAATCAACCGACATTAAAAGATTAAACAGCGAAGCTCGCACGCTACCTAATCAGCCTTTTTTGTTTTGTCCTCCCTCTTTTTCTTTGCTGCGAGTCTTGTCTGTCAATCGTGCTTTGCTTTGCTTTGCTTAGGTTATTTCCCTTTTGGGTTGATAAATCCAATGAATGATGTATGTGAACACTTAGTTGTCCAAGTTAACAATATGTGGTCATTTTTTGACTCAATGATCGGGTAACTTTTGGAATTTCCAAAATTAATCCTTTTCACACGAAAAGACAATAATTACTAATTAAATAAAAATTAATAATTTACGTTATAATTTTTAATAAAATTTTTATTTATAAATATCAATCAATATTTCATAAAAAGTGTTGATAATTTTAAAATATATTAACTTAAAATTTTTATATTAATTATGACATTTCTTATGCAATGATAACTTAATTAATATATATTGTATGTATTTTATATTTTTTATTAAAAAATTTAAAAAGTAATATAAATTATATTTTTTAATATAAAATTTAAATTTAAAAATGTAAATTTTGATATGATTGATAAAAAATATGAAACAAACTATATTAAAAATTTTAAATACAAAAATTAAAAATTAAAATAATTAATATAAAATTTAGAACACATAATATATAAAATTTTAACTACAAAAATAAAATTTAAAATAATTAATATAAAATAATTAAAAAATAATATAAATATCCCACTAAACAATAGTAAAAAATGAAACAAAAAAAATTACCTTTTTGAATTTGCCTGAGTTATAAGTATTGCTTAAGCCTAAAATACATAATTGCATGGTTGAGATTAAATTAAACATACCACGAGCAAAGAAAATGCACAAAATTTCTAAATTCAAGTTCGTATACTCGTTTTAATTTATTTTGTAATAATTTTATGTTTTTATTTTATATATTTTATAATAAAACAATACTATGTAAATTTATTTTGTGTGAATAATGCTCTTAAAAATGTTAAAATTCATAAGAAAATAGAAGTGGGTTAAGGTGTTATTATTAGTAGTTATTAATTGTTAATTAAATTTAATTTAGAATTCTTTGTGATTGAACAATATCACGCAACTATTATTGTACTAATTTTTTTATTTTAAATTAAATAAAAATATTACGATTGTCAAACGAGTTTGATGGCCCTCTTATCTCCCAATAATCATACCAAAAAATGGACCCCACGTTAGATAATTACAACCATCTGATCAAACTTGCACGTTTATTATTGCGCCACGCGTTAGCAAAAGCTTTTGGTAATAAAGATGGACATAAGTATGAGATGATTCTGAAAGCACTAGATCTACGCGCGCGCGCTCCCCCTTACTATTCCACCTTCGAAATCAATACTGCGTCGTTTAATTACACAGTTTTTTTTTTTTTTTTTTTAACATATTACTTCTGATAATATTTATAACGAACACGCGGGTACGTATCCACACGCATGTAACGTTTTAATAATTTGTATTAACAAGAGGGCAAGAGCAAAACACGAGAGAGTAGAAGAAAAGAGCATGTGATATTTTGGATTTGCAGAAGTGAGGGGGTTAATGCAGAGAAGTGAAAAGGCAAGCGAGAGCTGTCTAATCTTCAAAATCAAAGATGCTTTTAATGGAGCTGGCTAGCCAAGTCATTTTCAATGAATAGCCTCTTCTAATTGAGGAATAGCAGTAGTGGTAATAATAAAGGCAGGCATATTCATATCACCATCATCGATTCATCGTCTACTAAACCAAGAGGAGATTATGTGTAAATCAAAAATTAATCAACGGCTTGAAACGAAGGCGACGTTTGCCTAAATGAAAGAAGATATTGAAAGGGTAAGGAGGGGAGTGCACAAAGCGTACGTATCTTCTTATGACCTTTTCCACTTGTCTTTTTATGCGTGCTACATTGGTTCTTTTTTCATTTTGTTGACTCAATCGCCTCCTCCTCTCTCCAAGAGTCCCTTCCAACTTGTTTTCCTCTTTACTGTGCATTTCAAAGATTAAAGAACATTCACCTGTTTTATATTTTTCGACATAAAATATAAAATTCGAAACAAATTTAAAATAAATATATAAAATATTAAAATTAAAATAATTAAAGTAATTTTTAAAATATATATAATGTAAAATTTTAAAAATTTAATATACGTACATTTAATGTATTGGATTTATTTTATTTTATTTTATGGTTTTACTGACCCATGTACATCCATCACCCATGCGTACAAATTACTTTTTGTAAACTCAAACTTAATACCAATCTTAATACATGTAGGATGCGGATGAGCTGGTTTAAAACATACTTTGTTGTAATGGAATGGAATGGGGCCATTGCCAGATAAACTTCAAACTAACATGCAATCGGTGTCAAGTAAACAACCATACATGTCACATGGGTAGCCCCCTCCTTCCACCCTATTTCACTTGTATTACACACAAACACATGCCAAAAACACCACCACCAACAATCCCAACCAACACACCATTGTAAGCCCAAAAAAGAAAAAACCCCAAATGCCACCACACTAATTCTCCCTCCTTTTTTTTTTTGGTTTCAAATGCTGGCTTCACTTATTTTGCTTTAATATTAAAACTCTTGTTCGTTCAAAACGACGTCGAAACATCTTGAGATTGAGCTAATTTTGTACTCAAAATGGAAATGAAAGTCAGAGAGAGAGATGGGTTGGCGGGGACTTCTTTCCGTTACTTTTTTTATAATTTTGTATATGAATGTTGGCTAAGTGTGCGTGTTATGTGAAGTTGCAATTAGTAATTAACAACTTTCTCACCGTCCAATAATGCTTCACATGGCCACACGTCTTTACATAAGTGAAGAACACGCGTCGTGGTGAGATTGGAGGAGAGGGTGCCTCGGTCGATGAAAGGGGGAGATTATTACAAGTGCTTAGGGCACGCCAGGATCTTTTTATTTATTATTTGTTTACATTTGGTTTTGTTTTGTAACGTTGAGTATAGACTCTGGAGTCGCTTGGTTTTGAAGTTTGTTTGATTACTGTGTATCCGTGTGTATGATTACATTTTTCTGTGCTCAAATATCATGTGAGCACGTGGCCTCGTTTAAACTATTTCGACAACCTTATTTCCCTTCACACCCCTCCTTTTATGTGCCACTTGTGGATTTTCCCCTTACAATAGATGAGGGGTGACTTTGGATGAACGAATCTAGGCCGTCAATTAATTTTCTTCTATAAGCATCGGATCATATCTTAGTATTTAATTCCAAATCATACCCATGTACTGTCAAATTAATGCCATCAATTAAATTATAATTTGACAAGCACATGAATAATCATCATAATTATCGTCTATGCATTAAACCACGAATAAAATACAAAGCAAAAGCCGGCACTGACGGACATTCCCCCATGTGTGCTTCCCAATTCAACCGATCTTATAGCCTGGCGCAGAGGCGGCCGTATTAAAGTAGGTAATTAAATAATTTAAACCAGAGCTTAGGGGTCTTTTTATTTTTTTTAACTTTTCAATGACACTCTCGTCCACTAAGAGCACCCCACGTGCTTCGACACGTGGCTCGAGTTCCCAGAGCGATGTCTTTGCAAAATGCTTGTACACGAGTGTGCGTGCGTGTTTTTCAGATTGAGCATCGAAGTTTTCTTCCGATCACGTGCGCCGCACGAGTCACTCATTGGTCCTCGACGACGCCGTCAAGTCGTACACACCCAAAAAAAAAAAAAAATAGCACCCTTTCTGAAATCTCGAAAATGTCCGTCTATGTATTTTCCAAGAGTACTCCTTTAGCGAGCGTGAACTCGTGATAATTGCGTCTTTTCGCTATCCCACAATTCCACGTTTCTTAATGATCTCAAAAAATAGGCGGTCAATGTATCGTGATAAGATTGGTTAATTTTGGACCGTGTGATTTGAATTTGGAGAGACGTAAAGAGAGAAAAGTCGGTGGGACCACTACCCGCTTGACGGTTTGGAGTCATCTCCTCCACCAAAGGGCTGACTCGCACACAAACAAACTATTACAACTAAATTTTGCTTTCTTCTTTTTCTCGCAAATATTTAATAATTTATTTTATTTATGATTTTCAAAATTATTTTATGACTTGTCGTTTGGTTATTGACGTGGGACCCATCCTATTGAAGGAAGATAGTGGTCACTTTCATTATCGAGTTTCTTTTGACATGCCCAATCAAACATCTTATTAGTCGGTCACTAAATCTCGTATAAGATAAATTAAATCATTAATAAAACGTGATTTACAGTTGACCCAGTCATTTGGTATTTGCTTTTCCTTTGCCTGTCCAGCCGGGCTGTTCTTAAAAAACGCGGCGTCGTCCCGTCAAAATGGTGTTACCAACCCACCACCACCACCCCCCCCCCCCCCCCCCCCCCACGGAATGTCGTTTTGTTACAATGAGACAAGGGAGCACCATATCACACACTGGCGACCAAATCGAGGGTCAATGATGATAATTAACTTTGTAATCGACTGGTGCTGCGATGTGATTGATCTCTCTAATTTTATGTTATTTTAATTTCTTATTTTTTAATAAATAATATAAAAAAATAAAAAAAAGGAAAAGTGGGCGGAAGTGATGATTGATTTAAATAGAAGGTGATAGGCAAGAAAGTAATAAGGAGACCCCATCTGAAGCCTATATATTATAGAATGTATAATTAAAAGTTCGAATGATTATTGAGAATCTGGGCACAGCGAAAGGTAAAAACCAATGTACTTAATAAACATCCTTCAAGAATTTGTACCATTACTTCAAATTAAATACAGGTAGTTAATTTCTTCAAATTAAACATATAATTTCAGCTTAATCAATTTATTAATTAGTCAATAAATTTTCATTGACCGGTCAAAACATATTAATGTCGGGTAATTATTTTAATTTATCATCATCATTATTTTGACTAAGTTGGCTAATATGTATATAAACTTCACGGGTCAAGATAATTATTCTAAAAAGTTCAACGGCTGCAACGGAGAACCCACGTTTCCGCGACGTACAGGAACAAAACTCCGCACCAGTAAGGACGATAAATTGACCGGGCCATACGCTAAAATGGAACGAAGAAAGCAAAATCTCTTACAGGCAAAGACGTGGTGGTAACGGATGAGTTTCACAAAAAAAAAAAAAAAGAGAGAGAGGGAAACAGTTTATTCCCCATTTCCCACCCCAATCAACACGTGTCTGAACCGGCGATAACCGGTTTCTGGTTCTCAAACGTCAAAAAACCGCCTTCTTTGTTGTCACGCGGGACCCACCGCCACCACCCGTATAAATCAAAAGATCTGAAACAATACAAAATACGCACGCACATTGATACAGCTATCCGTCTACGCATAAATAATTAATTATATAATTAATTTTTGTTAATATTTTTAATAAGAAAATTAAAAATAAAGGTTTAAGAGAGGGAAAGGGAAGGGGGGCCTGAAAAGATTTTGCTCTTGAAAGCCAAAAAAAAAAAAAAAAAAACCAGCGGGAGAGCTGCCCTCTGATTTGCAGAGAGAATCCAACCAGAGAGAGAGAGAGGGAGAACGCCACGAACAGAAAACGGTTAATACATATTGTATGAACGAATAGAATGGAGAGGGAGGCAATTGTTAAAATTTGAAAATTCCAATCAAGTCCTCTTTTAGTTCTTATCCAGTCCAATACTCGTAAGTCTCTCTGCATTACTGTTGATTCCCTCTCTCTCTCTGATTCTTTTAACGCTTCTCTTTCGGGTTTTTTTTTTCCTTTTGTATTCTTATTGTTTGTTTTTTTTTTCCCTTTTTTAATGTTACGTTTTAGATTTCTGTTTGGGAAATGGGAAATTAGTGGATAAGTTTTCTGTTATGAGTATCTAATTGTAACCGGATCTCGATTAATCATAATTTATTTATTGAAATATTGAGTTTTAACGTTTAAATTTGGTAATTTCTCTGATTTTGGGTTTCTATATTGTGTTACGCCTGGCATAATTTATAATTCTTGTGCATTCATTGAAGTTCAGAGATCTGGGGATCATTTTTTTTTTTAAATTCCTGTGTTCTTGATTCAGTTGAAGTTTTTGATTGTTAACAGTGTTATTAGCTAATTCGAAAAATTGAATTGGGACTTCGGAATTTCTTCAAATATAGATAAAAAGAGATGATTTGGAAGATTTGTTTTTTATGCTTAATCTGGATCGTTGTTTTATTGGGTTCAGATCAGTTAACATTTGAGATAAAACTAAAAAGCTAATTTTCGTTCATTTGGGTTTCTGAGATTCATTTATGTAATGAAATCAGTGATAAACAATTTAGAATAAGCTTAGGTTTTTGTCTTTTTTTTTTTTTTTTTGACTAGGTTGATTCTTTGTTTCAACTGCGATTGCGGGGACTTGACTGCTTGGATAATCTAATTTTTCTACTGTGGAGTTTGTTATTACTGTGACGGAGAAAAAAATTCTGAAGCTGAGGTGGGGTTGTGGTGCTGTTAATTTGATTTGGTGACAACTGAGAAGGTATGTTGGAAGGTCGATTCCTGCTGACTTCAAGGGAAATAACTAGCTTGTGCCATCCAGAAACCAAGTGGTCTTGCACGACTTGTATGCTAGACCTAACTGGCAAGCGACCATTAGAAATTGATGGTGACGACCAAGGTAATAAGTCATTAAAGCGATCAAACTCTCATAAATCACCAGGAACTTCGCATGAGCAATCTGATGATGACCAGGGATCTGATGATAATCAGCAGTCAGATGATGACCAGGGAACAGATGAAAACCAGCTATCCAATGATGATAGGCAATCGGATGATAATCAGCAATCTGATGACGATCAGCAATCCAATGCTGAGGATTTGGATTCACTTATCCAACCCATTGGTCGGGACAACTCTGTTAGTTGTCTCATTCGTTGCTCAAGGTCTGATTATGGTTCTATTGCGTCTCTGAATCGAAGTTTTCGGTCCTTGATTCGGAGTGGAGAGTTGTATAAGCTGAGACGGCAGAATGGTGTTATTGAGCATTGGGTTTATTTTTCTTGTCATTTGCTTGAGTGGGAGGCATTTGATCCAATCTGTCACCGGTGGATGCATTTGCCAAGGATGGCTTCTAATGAGTGCTTTATGTGTTCTGATAAAGAGTCCTTGGCTGTGGGCACCGAGCTTCTTGTATTTGGTAGGGAGTTGACAACCCATAATATATCCCATGTTATATACAGATATAGTATTTTGACAAACTCATGGTCATCTGGAATGAGGATGAATGCTCCTAGGTGTTTGTTTGGCTCTGCTAGTCTAGGAGAGAAGGCGATTTTGGCTGGTGGTTCTGATTTGGAGGGAAATATTTTGAGTTCTGCAGAGATGTATAATTCTGAGACTCAGACTTGGAAGGTCCTGCCCAGCATGAATAAACCAAGGAAGATGTGTTCTGGGGTATTCATGGATGGAAAGTTTTATGTTATTGGGGGCATTGGAGGAAGTGAATCGAAGGTTCTTGCATGTGGTGAAGAGTTTGATTTGGAGACAGAAACATGGACTGAAATTCCTAACATGTCTCCTCCACGTGGTGGTGCAGCCAGGGGTGCTGAGATGTCTGCATCTGCTGAGGCACCGCCTTTGGTAGCAGTGGTAAATAATGAACTGTATGCAGCTGATTATGCTGACATGGAGGTGAGGAAGTATGACAAGGAGAGAAAAAAATGGTTTACAATAGGAAGATTACCTGAAAGAGCGAACTCTATGAACGGTTGGGGTCTGGCATTTAGAGCTTGCGGAGACCGCCTTATTGTGATTGGAGGACCGAAGGCCTCTGGTGAAGGTTTTATAGAGCTCAACTCATGGGTTCCCAGTGAAGGCCCTCCTCAGTGGAACTTGCTTGCTAGAAAGCAATCGGGTAATTTTGTCTATAATTGTGCTGTGATGGGTTGCTAAAGAATTGGATATTGGTGGTACCATGCAGCTGTTCAAGATTGGTTTTTCCTTCAACACAGGATTTAAAGAGCTAATGGGTAATATTCCTCTTCTTTCTTTTTCTTATCTTTTCCCTTTTGGCTGGGGGAGGATGGGAAGAGTTACAAATTTTACTCAAGATTCATTGAAATGTTTTATTGGAAGTAGGTCTTGAGTTTTTATTTCTTTTTCTAAACACTGTTCAAAATTTCTTCCATTGAATTTGTCTTCCCCCATTTTTAGTCACATGAAAAGTTTCAGAAGTTGGCATCATGTAGCACAGGAATAGATATAATAATTTGAAGTACCATCTCATTGGTAGGTTGTCATTAGAGTTTGCAGAAGCTTTTTTCAAGAACACAGAACTAGTATATGGGTTTCATGATCCTTAATTTTCGCGGCATTGTCTTCAAGGGAGGAAATAAGTTGTGGGAGGTTGTCGTCATGGATGCTGGCATATGTACTGATTACATTTATCTTTGCAATTGATGGGCTATATATTATCAGCTTTTCAGAGATCTGTTGTGTATCCTTTTGGAGCCTTTCAATTGATTTTGATATTTATTTTGTTTTTGCTGATTTATTGTATGTCATTGCATGCTGAATTGGTATGTTACTTGTTTATAAATGATCCATGATCTCCCATGTACTTATATCCCTTTGTGTATTCTTTGTCATCACTCTCTCACTGTCTTTTTTTTTTCTATTTTTTTTATTTCTCACATTATTATGCAAGGCAGCAGAAGATGCCTATAATGTTTCTCATTAAAAAATTTGCAATTGGAAATATCATCATAGCAAAGATATCATTTCTTTCTGCTATGTTGCTAAGGCTGAGCTGGATAACAATTGGGATTTGTGAAGTCATTAACGTGAAAAATCTAATTTATCAATTAGTATATTGAATATTGAGTTGATAGATGGTAGGGATGTATTCTAACCCTAGTTTATCTTAGATTTTGGGCTCAATTAATTGAAGCATTTGAATGAAGACCATAAGGATCAAATCATATTTCTTTACGGTATAAGCCGATGAGTGTGAAAGTTGCTTCATATTCTGTGTGTTCATATTTATTATTCGAAAGGCTTTCTCTTCCAGGATTTACAGGATTGGGGCGTCACATGTTTGGTGCCTTGGCCTGAGATGTAAGATGCTAAATATATAGCAAGGTTTGACGAATAATCATTAAGGTCTACAGTCTGCTTTTTACTCTAGACATTATTCATAAGATAGCATTTTCCCATCTCGGAAAAATCTATTCCTATGCATGGTGAAAACTTTAAAAATATTGCAACAAATTGCCATATCTAGAAGAAAAGGAAGAAATCGAATTGCATCTGCAAAACTCTAAAATCATTCATATCTTGTCTGTATTTCCTCATAGGGTATGACTTCTATTAATGTGACTGGATCCCTTAAGATAGACAAACTCCAGAAGCAACAAATTTATAGGTGAATCCAATAACTGAAATTAATAGTGATACAAAAAGACGCATGGTTGTATGAAATCAAGTGATAGAAAAGTTAGTTTCTTGTTTCAAAAGCAAGTTAGCAGAAAGAAATAGGAACGAACTCAGCAAACAGTCCGAAGCCAATGCTTGGCTATTCAAGCTCAACTCAAATAAGATCACCGGTGTCTTTTCTGCAGCATGCACATTACACATTACCTAGGAATATGGCTATCCAGATTATCATATGGAGATGTTAGATAGTTGTATGAGTTGCGAATTCTTTTGTTCCTCTTTTCTAACATTTGGCACTTTTTCTGGTTATTTCTAACTTTGGAGATGCATATTTCTGGTCCATATATTTGTCTAGCTTTCATGCATTTTTGTCATCAAGGACTCTCGCTGTGACCTAGCCGTGTAGGTAAATGTCCTATTTCAGTAATCGAGTGTATGTATGTTATAGTTGGTCTGTGCATTTTTATTGATTGATGGGTTAGTTGATGCAGTTAGTGATGGGTTAGTTGATGCAGTTAGTAACATACTTTGTTGTTCTAGTATTCTCAATTGAAACTTTACAATCTTTTGTCCTCCCGGTGATTTAGTTTTCTGAAGATATCACTTAAACCTTCTCATTATTCTGCAAGGTATTATCCCATAATTTGTGGTTTCGATATAGGAATTGCTGGAGTGCTTGAGAAAATAGTCTTTTTTCCGTTTAATTGAGAAGTATTCTTTATATGTGCATGTGTACGTGCACATGCACGTTTGCCTCTTCCTCTTTATGATTAACCACTAGTCCTGAAGGTATTATAACTGGATGGGGAATATTTTCTACTTGGGAACCCTCATTTCCGGGGGATATTCTTGTACGGCTGGATGGATGTATGAATGTCCATGTAATTACAAGAAAGATGGTTGCTGTCAAGGTATTTTTATTTCATGGAAGCAGTCTAATCTACAATCGGAAATAATGTTTTGAAATGAGTAGGAAATGTAATGTAGAGTGACCTTTAGTAATTGGGTCCGTAATGTATCAATGGGCTATTCGATGCTTTCAGATGGGACTCTTCAGTTCTATTTAGGCCTTTCCGAATTCTCGGGAAATTATTAAAATATGAGGAAATCAGTGCTGACTTTACTTGCATGATGAATGATATAATGCTGTTAATTAATTCACTAAATTAACCCTGGGTCCCAAATTGGAAGGAAAGGGATTAGTGCTCAATGGACTAACTTTTTTAAATGTTCAAGGAATCAAATATATGAAATGGGTACATCAATCTACTCCTACTTCACAAGCTCGTTTAGTTATTCTAGTAGGATAAGAATCAAAACCCACCTAGAATTAGCTTATACCTTGTACTGTGTTTGCGCGGTTTCCACTCTCTCCTATCAAATTAAGCATGTATCAAGGATCTTCTTCTGCCCAATTGCTCTTCAGTTTTCAGGTCTCTTTCAGTTTAATACAATTTTGATATGCGTATTGACCATGCCGAAGTCTCTTTTTTGTTCTGCTTGGTGGCCCATAATGTCACTTGCGGCTGAGTCCCCAGTGGTGGCTAAAGCCTAGTGGATCGAAATTCTCTTTGATATGTTTTGAGTAATCTAATCGAAGATAAGAAAAAGTGTAGCCTTGATATCTAGCTCCTATGTATTTCCTTAATATCACTTCATTTGAGTGAGGATGGGAAGGTATCACTTGTTAATAACAAAATCTGCCTATCCCAGTCACTTATTAGCTCAATGTTTTGTAAGACAGTGTCCCTAAGCCAAGCCAATGGAGATCTGTTAATATGGGTTAGTGCCCTTGGAAAATAAAGTTAAAAAAAATAACCCCTGAGCGATAAACCAGGATCTACATTCCAATGCTTCCTTTCTATTTTCATGTGTATTGAAAAGGATCACACAATCACTCCAATAATATTCGTCCACGTGCCACGTTCATGCACTGATTGGTCAAACTGTAACCCTATAAACCGTAATCCACACACCATCTGTCTTCCGATCCGCCAATGAGACTCTCAGTCAAACCAAAATATAGACAATAATAAATAGTAAGTGGCATAAAACCGACAATGCCGCCGCGTGTTGCGTTTGCGCTGTGATTATTAATTGCCTGTTCTTAATTAATTAATTAATTAATTACGCATTAATGTGATAATTAAGCCACGAACAAGCGATCTGGATCTCTGTTTCCAACAACAAAAAATAATAATTGGGATTGAATTCATTTGGGTCGTCATTAAAGATAATTTAGAAATAGACAGGGTTGCCCGACTCATGCCAAAAATACAAATCTGCATTCCGCAAGACCCGCAATTGAGACACTTTAGGGAGGCATATGATCGGCGCGGGGGTTTTCTTGTTTACCGGAATTGATTGCATCTAACTATTCACTAATCTAGATGCTCGACTCAAACCACTTTAATTCAAGAGAGAGGAAGGGCTAGTTGTTGCCCAAGTTTTGGTGGCATGAGCATACGTTTTCTCTCATATTTGGGAACCATTGCCATTTGAATTTTATACATTTATGATACGGTTTTATTGAAGTAACTAACCACTGGTCCCTTAAGTCACGTGCTTTTGATTGGATTGTACAAAAGATGGATGTTAAAATTGTAAGAGCCAACTACTACCGTCGTTGCTGATGCTTACTTGGGTTGAACTTTTGTCTTAAGGAATCTGTTATGGATTATTCGAAACTTAACTCATGTTTTATTTTTTATTTAAAATAAAATGTGATATTTTTATTTATTTTTATTATTTTTAAAAAATTAATTGAAAGTAAACATGATATTATCTCTTTTTTTTTTTTTTAAATTAATATACATTTTTATTCAACATGTAACTTGACATTTTGATCCCCATGATATTTTCTCCATTTTCAATTGATAACAAAGTGACAATCGAATAAATAATTAATTATAATATTTTAAAGTACCGTTATATTTAAAAAATTAGTTATAAAATTTAAATAATTTTTAAAAAATTTAAAATAATAAATATTAATATACATAAAATAAATATGTAATAAAAATTAAAATATATTTAAAAAATTAAAATATATAATAAATAATGTTTAAAATATAAATAAAAAATTTAAAAAATAAATTCTCGCAACGACGCGTATGCGTACTGTAGTCCAACACATTGGACAAATTGCACTTGTTCGAACTCCCATGGTACTGAGAACTTGGATTTGCTCCGGAACACTTGTTGTTACAGTCACAGGCTGAGCACCATAAATCCAAAAAACTAGCCGCCTGTCATGATATTTACTTCGATTTTATAAAATCAAGACCTCTCGCTAGCTATTCCACCTGGGACGTGACAACTGGCAAAAGCATCAAACCACGGTGCACCTTCACTACGTCACCCTTTTTCTTCCGTCGCTCCCCATGCCCTTAATCTAAATTACCAAAATACCCTCGATCTTTTCTCTCTTTTTTTTTTTATTAAATTTTTCCTCGAAACTCTGAATAATGCCCAGAGATATTAAAATACTCAATGTAAATTAAACGCCAACGTTAGGTCTAGTCTTATCAGCTACAGCCATCATCTCCCTCTCCAGTACTCAATCCGGTTTTCTGCTTCGCGACTTACGCAAACAAGCTCATCTTGACCGTACATTAAAGCAGACAGATGGTTAGATGTTGTTCGTGATCATGATATCCGTGGTTCGGATTTGAAAAAATAGAACAGTACTGTTTGTCCATTATAATAATTTTCTTTTCTAGAAAATCCGGAGCCAGCAATGCAAAGATAAAGAGCTACACTTTTTAAAGAGATTCTGTAACCAGCCTCGGTTCCGGCATGGCTCCACACCTCTGCCTCTGGGTTTGTCATTTTCTAAAGTCTTCGATATTTACGATCTCAAGCAAGGGGAAAGTTACATCCAACGGCTCATATTCGAGGCAGAGCAACTCGCGAGGGAGACAATTATGTTTCTTGTTTTTATTGAGTTTTGTTTTTTATTTTTAAATATTCACCCTATCTTGTTTAACTCATTTTGACCGGAACTCCACTTTCCTCTCGTCTCTATTTAAGCCTTCACAGCCTCTCTTCTTTCTTCTCATACTTGCCCTCAAGACTCCCACTTTCTCTCTCTCTCTCTCGCGCAGCAAAGGCTTCTGTTTTTCTTCTGCGTTTGCTTTCTCTCTGGAAGTCACAATGGCTGAGACACCGTCAAAACGCCAGATGGAGGAGATCCGGATAGAAGATGGTGATGAAACAAAGCGCCGTAAGTCGTACAACGAAATAATCTCTTTTCTCGAAGTTGAAGAAGACGAGCCTGCGGAGGACTTGTCTACTCTGATAACAAGTCTGGAGCATGAAATTAGAACCGACTCTATTCCATGTCCAACTACAACAGAGACTGACCAGGAAAACAACCCCACAGCCGCCTCTGCCACCACCGCAGAAGACTGCGCCATTACTACCTCTTCTTCTTCGTCTTCAATGTCTTCATGTTCCAAGGAAGATGAAGTTGACGACAGAGAGAGGGTTATGAGACATCTGCTTGAAGCTTCTGACGACGAGCTTGGGATTCCAACTATGGAAGTTGCTGTCAACAGTACTGAATATGGGGTTAACAATGGAGATGAATTAGCTTTATATGATGGTTTTTGGGATCTGGAAGACGAGGCTCCCAATTACTTCACGTTGTTACAGTCTGAACTTTTCATGTAGTTGTGAAAAGGCTAAGGTAGGGAAATAGTAGGGGTTGAAAAAGAATTAGAAAAAGAATGAGGGGTGAAAATTTTAAAAATATTTTCATTTTGCTCCCCCTCGCTCTCTGCTATTGTAAAGAACATCAAACGTAGTGTTACCTTTTTTTTTATTAGAAGAAGATTAAAAGCTTATTCTAAAATGATCTCATGCTTTATTTTTCTCGTTTTATCTTTATAAAGTTAGCATTGGTATGGCAACGGGATGGTACCATTTAAAAAGACAATTCTGTCCCTTATAGACCACATCAATCAGGCCCAGCGAAAGATGAATGTACGGTGCCGGAGGGCGAGCCCCATATTTATCTCGTGTCCATACGAAATCATTAGATATTTTCTTGCACCGCCTTTTAACCGGTCTACCCGGCTTAGGATATGAGCTCTCAACAAACATTGCTTCTACAAAATGCGTGCACTACACGCGTCTTCGCTTTCGGTTGGGAGGAAACTCTACGTTAAAGGCGCTTTAGTCTCGCTAGGCTTTCCTTGGATGCTCCTCGGCTCCTCCAGCTTTTTACAGAGTCCAGCGACAATGCATGACGAGTCTTACTTGCAGTTGTAGCGCGTGTCCATGACGATCTCATCTCACAAGATTTCCTGACAAATGGTGCACCCACGTGTAGTAGCCAAGTTTATTAATAATATAAATAAATAAATAAAGAATAGAGGAATAGGCTCGAGACTTGGCGATTGATGTGATGTGATGGGATGGTGATGTTGTGTACGTATAGAACGAAAGAGCGTTTAAACGAAACGATCCTTAACGAGAAATAATTATTAATTAATAATAAATAAAAAATATTTAAAAAATTATTCCAATTACTCATATAAAAAATATATTAATTAATAATAAATAAAAATTAATAAAATTTTTATAAAATTTTTATTATATTAATTAAATAATAATTTTTTATTTTTTATTAATATTAATTAATATATTTTTAATTTATTAAATAAATAATTTTATTATATTAATAATATTAATAAAATAAAACTGTTTTACTTATCACGCTTTCATAAAATGGGGGAGGGGGGGGGGGGGGGGGGACCAGGATGGGCCCACGGATGAAAATGGGGCGGGGATGGGGTCAATCTGAAATTATAGTGACAGTGACAAAGGAATGAGGCTAAAGTGTTGTCTGCCGTGTCCACAGAGATAACATGTTTATGGGGAATGGTTGCAATGTATGTATGCGTATGATAACTTGATTGAGACGGGGTGTGGGGGTGTTTCAAGTTTTGCCCACTATAACTTGCACGGGGTCCCACTGGCTGATGATATTATGAACGTTTTGTTCGTTGCTTGGACGTCAAAGTTAACGGAGACTTTTCCTTTGAAAATTTAAAAGATAACGCAATAGACTTGAATGATTAACGGGACTGCCTAAAGTCTAAATTTGAGTTCAGCTATTATTTAATACGCAGTTAACAACTGTGCTCTATAAAGTTTTAATACAATTAACATCGATTAATTATCAAATTATTGAAAGATCACCGGCAACAGTCATAAAGCCCCGTATATAATTTTTACGCCGAAAATTTTTTTTATAAAATAATATTGTTACGTTAATTTAGTTAATATAATAAAATTATTAATTAATATTAAATATAATTTTTTTTAAAAAATTTTATAAATTTTTGTCCATGGCATTGTTAATTAAGTGGCAAGACACTCCTCCTCCTTTTCTAGTCAGAATTTTCTGGTCCATATATTTTCTACAGTGGTGTTTAATCAATAATCTAATTGTGTTTTGGTAAACCTGTTTTGTCTGTGAGAAGCTACGTGGGTCCTTAAGATTATGATTTTCATTAGCTCCGTGATTTAGGCATTATTCACTTATGTTGGAAATTGATATGCATGATTAATGCTATCTGCATCTGGATTTGACATCAAAGGGAACGTGCCGTACCCGTCTTCTTCCTTCTATCGCTCCTGTTGCTTGAATATTCCGGTTTTCACAGTCAGTCAGTTTTATCTGGAAAGAAGAATGGCAGGTTTTGGAATACATGAATTGGAATAGAACATCTAGAAGCACAAAGGCAAGCGTAGAAGCTAAGAGAAGATAATGGAAATGGGAATCATTGTAGAAATTATTGGCAGACAGAAACAACACAGTCATGTCTAAATCTATCCCCAAGTTGGCTGGCTACTGTGTTTTCAAAGAATATGCTAATGCAATTGCCAGCCAGCCAGCGTCACTTTGAACAAGTTAAGGTTGTTCTTTCCTCCTACTCCTAAAGCTATTCCAATATTTTGAATCTGTCCTTCGTGAATTTTTCTTGCACTTGTCTTGTTCTTTTGTTTTTCTTGGGCTGCTTATGAATTGATCTCAAAGCAGAAGTTGTTCAGGATTGCTTGAATTCTTCTTCTTCTTCTTCTTCTTAGCAGAAGTAGAACAAACAAGTGTTGTTAAGCAAAAGCAAGCAGAAGCTATTGGCTTAAGATTTCAGAACTTTTGGTGATCGTTACAGTTTATATATTTCTGTGGTTCAGACTTGTTTGGTTTCAAGTTCCAACCTGAACAATGATTATACGAGAGAGAGTTTCAATTCTTCAAGTTTTCATACGTTGATCAAGTGCAATTCCATTTAGAGAGAATCTTGGGTAAGAGCTCCTGTTACCAAGTTAGCGTAGCCAATGTGTTAAATATAATATTAAATCAATAAAAATAAATTATTTATTTATTTATTAATATATTTTTTATTAATTAAATAATTTTATTATATTATTAACATAATAAAATTATATTACCTATTTTTTTTTAATTTGTGAGCGAATTTTGGAAGCAATTTAATTCATATAATTAGACTAACCCAAGTTTGTTATTGGACAACAGCAACCATCATCATCCAATGAAACAATAACAATAATAATAATAATGGCCACTGGTGACTGGTCCAACAGCCAAGCAGATAAAACTTGGAAGAAAAATGGTGGTTAGCATGTCTATTTCAGAATCCAAATCCACAGAAGCGACTGACCAAATTGAAAGAGCCAAAGTTGGGTACGACACAGCAATTTAAGATCGGTGGGAATCTTTAAAATTTAAAAGCGAAATCAAACACAAATGACATGGGCACAGCCTGGACTGATTGCTATTTGTTCCTACTTTGTACTCCATCATTCTTTCATTGGCTCTTGGCTCTAACACAACAATCACACATCTAATAAAAATCCCGCATGAAATACGCACACACACCACCAAATCCATCTGTATTTTGTTCACCTTTTCCCTATTTAATCTGCTGTGTTTGTCCTGCTTGTAAACTATGTATCCTTCGATTGCTGTTTCGTTTCAAATTACAATTCTGACTTATTTTGCCTTTTATGGGTTGAATTTGTTGCTCTTAAACTGTTTCGATAATTGGGTTAAGCTCATCTTGTAGGTCTGCATCTACTTCCATGTCTGGAGAAACAAAAGAATTGAGAGAAACATCCCTGCATAGTGGTGTAATTATGATAACCTGGCATGCTGTTAACATCTGGACAAGAATTACTAATTTGTAGCATTCTTTGTTCATAATTTAATAACCCTTAATTAATTTCAATTAAGAAGATATATCCTTTTACGAGAAAAAGGGTTTCTTATCCTGTCTTCCAACCCACTGGTTTTTCCGTAAAAATGGCAGGCTGCTTGTTTAGACAGACTACTTTCCAAATTTCAAAAGCAGCCCATGTTTACAATTCCCGTTTTAACCATAAGGCAGCTTAATTGCATGAGTCCAGAAAGGTAATAATGCCGGCAGCTACCTAGTCCCTAGGTTTCCCCACCTCTATACAACATTCAAACAATTTCTGAGATAATCATAGAACCTTTTGGACAGATGTCTGAGAATCATTTGCAAAAACGCGAGTACGTTTGCATAGTATCTAAATCATGCGACATAAAATAGTAGACTGTTTTTTCCCGTGTGAAATTACAATACAGAAACAGTGATTATCCATGAATAAAACATGCTTCTACGATCTAGCCAGTAACACATTTCAAGTCCAAGTTGTAAGCTGAAGCCCTAGCCCCGAATGCTTAGGCAAAAGGAAAAGATTGACCCAACAAAAGGATCAAAATGGTGCTGCCAAAGACAGTACAATAACTATAACCCACATCAGCAAATAAAACCAAGGGCAATTCCCATTGGACTTCTGTAAAGAATGGTTATAATTTAAAAATAGAATTTTCTATTTAAAAAAAAATTTAAAGAATAAAATAATAATATATATATTTTTATTACTCAACATTTTTATAAACATGTTCCAAGGATTCATGTTTAGCGAGCACCTGGTAATAACAAGCAAGGTAAAAGTTAACAGAGATCTAATTTGGGCATGAAAAGAAAAGAGGTTGTCACAATATATTCCAATGACAAACAAAAATTCTCTTGATTATCAGTCGGGAAAACATAAAGCAAGCAAGAATTCCTATGGTCGAACTATCTCAAACAAAAACATCAACTTAACAAGAAAATAAAATGTTAACATTCAAAACTCGGGCCACAGTTCCTGATGTAACCAACCATCAATAACTATCTCTGCACACAAAGGGGCTCACTCTTCATCCTCTTCATCTCCATCTCCACCTGCAGCCTTCTTGGCTGCGGCTTTCTGGTTCCTTCTCTTCACTCTTCCAGGGCGTCCGCCACCGAAAGGACTTGTGAGTGAGAAGTCAATGTGCTTCTGGGAGTCAACCCTGACCATGAATGAGGGAATATTGACAACCTGCCTCCCAACCCTGATCGATAATAAATCTAGTTTAATATATACACTATAAATATGATCAGTGGCCTAAAAACAACACTGCCAATGCCTAAAAGGCCAAAAAAAAAAAGGAACAAATCAATGTCAGACAAGAACATGGTACTTCACATAGAGAAAACAATCAGTTGATTGACCCAAGTTAAAATAAAAGATATGAACAAGGGCAAGTTTTCAGGAAGCACAATGCCAAACGGCAAGGAAAAACAAAGTTAATGCAGACAAAAATCTAATCAGCTAAGCAATTCATGTGCATGGATCATTGCAAAAGTATGCAATATCTCAAATGTAAAATTCAGAAACAAAATGTGGAAAAGAAGTTGGCTGTGACCAGGAAATTGAAAGCATTAACAACAGGCCTAAAACATTAGGCATGTGTTGACCTATGAGGTGAATCTAGGACCTAAATTGGCAAGCAAACTGAAGTTCAAACATATTCACCAAACCTACAAAATAAACACCACAAACCAACAAAAATTCATTATGTCCAAACAAGATTATCCAAATTTATTAAGGGCACGCAGGCTTATTTTGTTTCTCCATAATATTATTACACAACAATAGAAATCCTATTAGGGAAGTTTTGAATATAGGGCATAAATAAGAGACACCTGCACAAATGAAAGCTAAATTTTAAATTTCTTAGAGCTAAAACTGAAATTATATAATTAAACTGGAAGTAGGTTTATGCATTTTAAAAATATCATTGCTAGGCCATTCCAGGTCAGCGAGTCAATCCAACACCATAAAAAGATAATAACCAAAATTCTTTTTATATCACCCAACCCCATTAACCAAAAATAATGGAAAATCCTATACTTTCAATTTCTGATAGCCACTCAGAAAGTTTTGAAAAAAAAGGCCTACGCTGTAATTGTACCTGAAAAGAAGAAAAACCTCATAAGTATACCTCTTGCAAAATTTCCATGCTGAGCCCAAAACAAGCTCAATATTACATATTCCAAATTGATATTTCTTTTAATGCTGAAGTATAAGCATGAATGCGAAGTAGTTTATAAAAAACAGCATTGAGGGTCCTTGTGCACGCTAATATAACACTCTGTACTGTTATTTTAAAGGAAGCCCAATGGATGCAGTATACCTGATGTGCCTCTGCCTGATGAGCACTCGGGCATGGTGAATTGACTTAGCCATACCAGACTTGAACACAAGGGTTTGAAGACGACGCTCAAGAAAGTTTTCCACAGTGAGAGCCAAGACATAATCAAGCTTGTTCTGGCTCTCATCCAAAAGGCCATACCTGTTCATCCTCCTAAGAAGGGCTTCACCCTCAAAAATACGGCGTGGGTTCTTCTCATCAAGGGTGAGAAGATCCCTTGCTGCATTTCGAATGCGGCTCAGAGCATATTGAACCCTCCATAGTTCCCTCTTGCAACGAAGTCCATACTCTCCCACAAGCCTCAACTCAGCATCCAAACGCTCCTTCTCATAGGGCCGTCTTGGCTTCTTAAAGGTTTTCCCATCTATTCATATATGGATTATAATCATAAGCTCAAATATTTAACAAGAACCATTACCTATCAACAATAATGTATTAGGAGTGATATAATGAGCCAAAAATGAATCAGGAAATTCATGCTCTTTTATAATCTTCATCGTAATCTCAAACTTAGCTTTCGCACAAAATGTAATACCAACAACCACAACTCACTCAATCTTCGTGTGCTCGCAAAGAAATGTATTGAGAGAGAAAGAAAATATTAACAAAATACAAAACTTCCGTCTTACACTAAAGATGTCGATATTAAGATATTCTATTAGCTAACATTAACAAACACATCCCCAGTTTTCGATATTTGGATCACATAAAAATATAAGGATCCTCAATTTTCTTTTATGTTCTTCTACTTTCTTCGCTTCCAAACAACATAACATTCAATTCTAGTCTTACATAATTATCAACAGAAAACTAACAAACGAAATCGCAACAGCGTTGAAATAAAACAGGCATCGCATAAAGAATATACAAAACACAAGTCAAGCGATCCAAAACAAGGGTGAAAATATAGAAAACGCATCAAGAGAAGGAGCAAGAATTACAGTTTCGGTAAAACGAGACGTGCACCATGCTTGCCGCCTACCGGTGCGATCCTCTGTCTGCAATCTCGTAAAGGTTTGGAAGTGAAGAATGCGAGTCGAGAGGAGCTAAAGACGTTGAGTGCGTTTATAAGAACCCTTATATACGTTTTTCCAAAACCCTAACCCTAATTTCTATTTGTTGACGTAAAGTTATTGGCCTTTCAAGAACCGCGCCGGCCCAGCTCACTAATACTTGTTAGAGATTTCCAAAAAAACCCAAAACAAAGCAAATCAAATCGGGCCCACAACCCACTCTTGATTAAGCAGCGGCTAAAGCTCAAACTTACTTCTCCTCTCTCTCCCCTTGAACTGGAACGCCATCTCCACCACCTTCAGAAAGAAATGAGATTCTGACCGATTCACTCTCCATTTATCCCTTCATAAACCCTTGTTAAACCCTAAAAATGCAAGCCCTTCAGCGCATAGTATCAACATACATCACAAAAACGAGGACAACAACACTCCTCTCAAAACCCCATTTTAATTCATCAATTCTCACAAAATCCCTTTCCACTAAACCCCCAACGAAAAACGGCGACGAAGAATGGAACGATGCATGGGAAACCGCCTGGCTCCCAGAAGACCTAAGACCCAAGAACCGAGATCCTTGGGAAACAGACGTGAACTTCGGCTCTAGTGATTCAAATACAATCGTTTTATCATCGGATGTAGATGCGGAGACGAAGGCATTTGTGGAGGAGATGAACGAGAACTGGGACGAGAGGCGAAACAAGAAGGGTGAAGAAAAGGAGAGACAAGATAGTGCTGGCGAAGGGAGTGATAAGCTGTATAGTTTGGAGAGTATGAAGAAGGATTATAGATTGAAGAAGCAGAGGATTCATGCGGGATTGTGGTTGAAGGAGATTGAGAAACAAGATGAAGCTAAGTTGGGTGGTATGGCTGCCACTGGTGCTGATGATATCGATAGATTGCTTGATAGCTGCTCTGAGTATGCTCTATTTCTCTTATTCTGAAATATATGTTTTAACAATCTGATTGTGGGATTTGTTTATTCTGTTTTATTATTGGTAGTGCTGTTTGCTGTTCATAATATTTTTGGTTATTAGAACTGGAATTTGCTTGAGAATAGATTCAAAAGAGCAATCATACAAGTTCTAGTTGAAGGTGTTCGGCCAGTTCTAATTTGATTGCTTGCCAGAGATTAGGCTGCTCTCTGCATTGAATCACAAAGTTTAGGTTTGTTGTGGTGGAATCCAATATGAAACTCTGAATTCGTGCACACTTGAAAGTTTATATTTCTCATATTAGATGGAGTTGTCCTTTCAATAAAATTTTTTTTGAGATGCAATGAGCAATTGGCATCGGTTCATTTTGTTCTGGAATTAACGAAAATGTGAAGAATTTCTATTGTCTCTGAGTACCAGCTGCATTTAATTGTTTAAATTTAGTCTGGAGCAAACTTATAGAGGCTGTTGGCGAGGCAATGGGTGAGCTTTTTCTTGAGATAATAGTTAAAAAAAAATGCAGGATATTTGACTCTTCCAATGATAATTTGGACAATGCAAAGATCCCAAGCTCTTCTGAGTTCAAAAACAAGCCTGATGGTTGGGAAACAACATCAAAGGAACAGGATGGAAATGTATGGGAGATGTCACAAAGAGAAGAAGACGTTCTCCTGCAAGAATTTGACCGTAGAATTGCCTACTGCAAATTCCAGGTGTGTATTGATGTATTCCTTTTAGCCTAGTAGTGGGATGAAATGCAGTTCTGGTATTATTACTTTCTTTTCGACTGTGTAACCAAGTTCTTCATCATTCATCATCTTATTTTTGGTTTGTAAATTCGGTGTGCAGATAGCTAGTTTTATTAAGACTCACATATTTAGTCGGAGGAGACCTATTGACGGGTGGAAATACATGATAGAGGAGATAGGACCAAATGCCAGGAAAGGGAAGGGTAGTGTTTCAAGGTTACCTAGTCTGTCTGATCCCTCGACTCAACCATTCAAGGAAGAGAAGATACCAATTAGCAGCAGTCTCACTCCTTTGAGGAGGAGGTAGTTTACTTCCTGTTTACTCTAAATATTTTTCATTGTTAGTTAAGAGAGATTGCAGCCAAGGCATTGATGGGTATGTGTTCTACTACAATCAGGACACTGAACTTTTCCTATGTATAGTACAACATCTTGTAGACAAAAAAAATTGAATACCTATTCGATCTGAGATCTCTTCATTTGAAGGTAATAGTATGTGTGGATTCTCTCTGAAATATGAGACTATTACTGAATTTTCGAACTGAATTTCAAGAATAACTATCATTGAATAACAAAAATGGAGCTATAGTAAGAACTTAGCAGCAGAAATGTGCTGGTTTTAAAGAAGGATTTGACAAGGGATGAGGCAACTAACAGCTCATATATATAAAAAAAAAAAGAAAAAAATAAAAAGGAAAACCCATCTTTGAATGAGAACTTATATAAATTAGTTTAGGGACAACAAAATTAACAAAAAAATCTGCAAAAGCCAACACTTAACCTCGAAATGTCCACATTTCTCCACATGCACATTTACCGTTTGCTTTCCTCGTAATCTCTTTCCTACATTCTTATCTTTACCTCTCAACCTACCTGCCAAATTCTACAATCCGTGGTAAAAACTTCGATTGACTGAGACAAAAATTCACAACTTCAAGTGGGGAGGAAGAGGGCTATCTATGATAAGCCCGCCTTCGTACGGGGAAACTGAGGAAGCACCAGCTGCTAGTCTGCACCATCGATTTTGTACCGCTCGCATACTTCGGCTCCATTTTCAGCCCACCACTTCTCTGCTTCTTGTTCTGTGAATCGCTTCCGACTGTAGTACAACATTTAATTATTCAGAAAACAGAAAAATTGAAGTAGTTGATTTCATAAAAGAGTTCTAGGTCCATTTTTTTCCCCTTTTGAGCAGCTACACAAATTGTTGGTGTATAAGAATTGCTAGAAAGAAGCTTAAGATTATATGCTTCTAGTCATACAGTTGCGGCTGCTTTTCAAGTGTCTAGAGGAAAGTTTTCTTCTAGCGGTGTTTAAAAAGAATTTGAAGAAACTATAGGCAATGAGATCAGTAAAACCAAAGCAAGACATCAGTCTTCCACGTGAAGACTTCAGCAGTAAAATGCTTCATGCAATGTGATAATGCTCTGTCTCTCTTTTAATTATTTGAAAATGGGTTTGATATTTGTTTAGAGTTGAACATATCAGATTTGATTATTTCATATCTAGGTGCAATCAATGACAGCAATATTGATGAGTAAATCTATAGCAGTGAAAAGGCAAAAGAAAAAGGAAAGAAATACAGTGGTAAATATAAAAATATCAAGGACTGTATCTAGCAGATGCTATTTCCAAAGATATTCAATTAAGATCATTTTATATTTTTCTTGATTTCATAAATCTAGGATGGCTGTTGGGATACCTGAAACGAACACGCTTGAGTTCATTACGACCACCTGGCAAGGAAGATAAAGTGATGTACACGCCCGGTTCATCATGCACCATCAACTCTTTCTTTTCAGTTTCTTCCTTTGTTCCGTGAGACAAGTTTCGGTTTCCTGAACCACTGGACTCACTTTCAGGAGCTCTTGCACTTGTTTTGTGGCTCTCTGATGAAAACATGTTTCTAACACCAGACGGGTGTCTGGCAATGGAACCTGCAGTGAAGCTTGGGCTCTCTCCATCTGGTGACCTTTCAGCCATCTCTTTCAGCTGTAATAAAATCAACCATTCAAAATCAGAAAAATAACCACATGAGAGAAAAATATAGAATTGTTCACTAAATATTCCTGTGTTCAAAATACATTTGGCTGCATGTTTTATTTTGTCGCTAGTTTGACAATCTTGGTTGTTTCATGTAAATTGACCACATAATTTCAATGGTAAAGAAATGAACTATACAAATATTTCTACACTAAAATTTGCAGAACAGCCTTCTCTTGCAAACTAGTGCTAGTCTTGTGAAAGTAGCAGCATCCTCAAGCATGCAGAACATAACCCTGCAAATAAACGCTCTGCAACTCCAGTACTTCTTACTCATCAAATTTGAATACCCAAGTATACTTTGCTTATGTGGGTGCGATTTCGTGCATTTACTTACGTAATAAAGGAAATAGGTAGTAGTTTCTAATAAAAATCATAGCAATTGCATATCCATCTTGAATATGCAAGATGGGGGCACACTAATAAAGATACGCATGCTGTTTAATAGATACTATTTGTCATTTTAAAGCTGCATCTCCCAGCTGTTCCCATAATAAAGCTTCTCTGCTCCTTGATTGATTGTATAAAAGAACCAATTAGTTTCAATATATGTCTTTGTTCAAATCCCTGTTTAAATCATTGGTGAAGATAGTTTACTGAATAAAATTGCTTGAGTAAAATCTAAACTCCATGAAGTTATTAAAAGAATAGATGTATCCAACCTGAGCGGTTAGGGACTTTATTACAGCCTTCGCAGATTTGCATTTTTCAGCTTCATCTTCTGCTATAACAGTGACTGTCTTCAATTGCTTGGATGTTCTTTCAAGTTCAGCTTCAAGATTCTCGGATTTGGAAGTAAGCTCTTTCACCTACAAAGTAATTTTGGAATCACTCAATCGAATTGAGTCAGATAAGTAACTTAAATCAGTCAAATGGCTAATGCAATTGTGAGAAAATTATAGCTAGTGAAATAGAGATAAAAAGAGTACAAAACAAGCACATCACAAGCTCTAAATTAGATTTTTCTTTTCCTCAATGAGATGGCATGAATATGCATGGGGTTACATTATTACAGTACTTCAAATTTTAGAAAGCAACCTCTATGACTTTCCAACAGCCTACATTGAGAACTTCCAATTCTAACATGACAAATTACCCCATGAATAAAATTTAGCTTCCCACTATTTATAGCATCCCAAAATCAATAGAAAATACATGTAAACTTGGAGTTTCTAACTGTTTGAGGTGAAAGAGACATTTAGGATATCTACGTTTTCATGATCAGCAACCAGCATAGATTGTCATAAAGAAAAGGATGAAAGAAAGAACTGGAAGTTTTGTGTTACACAGACATATCTTGTTACTTGAAGAATTCTATTTGTCACTCAAATACATGGAGGGGTCCTCCAGTGGTCTATGATAGTTCTGTAAAGAAGAGATTTTCCAAAACCATAAAATAAACTCTGACAAAAATTTTGTAGAAGCAATAAGATCTACATATCACAGAAACTGTTGTAAGATCACACGATTTTCAGTTTTAGTGCACAAAGTTTTCATGAGATGGAAATACCATTAAGAAAATTTTCAAGATATAAAGAAGGAACACTTTTTCTACACTCCCACATTTGCTCACTGTTTTTTCTCCGTAATAATTATAAGAAAAAGCATATCAGAAGGGAGTGGATAAAGGCATTACAGTGGCTACTTTGTCCTTATTAAAACAAAAGAAAGAAATTGAATCTGCAGAACCCTTTAAAACACTTATACATATGGAACATAATAAACAAAGAATTAGATGTAAGTAAGGGCATGATTGCATAAAATAATAGATTATAGTCAGTAAAGCACCTATGAAGGTCCTACCTGTGCTCTTAACTTCATGATTTCTTGGTTTACATTGTCATTTGTATAATTTGAATCATCAATAGTCACTTCAGAAGACTGAGGTGGACTTGACATGCCTGAAAGAGGTGATGTTGCTAGAGAGCTCATTCTGGAACCAGAAACAGAAGCAGAAAATCTTTTCTTAGAAGATCCAACTAGAGAAGTTGATGCTTTTGATGAATAAATGCTCCCCAGCTGAAAATTTCTATGAACTGGGGAAGCATGGCTATCATGTAATTCTAGCTTGGCATTTTGCTTAGAGTGCCTGCCTTCAATCTGTCTGTTTAAGTCAAAAGATGAGAGTCTTGAAAGATGTGCCTGCAATCTGGGCCCCTGAGCCTCTCTGTCCGCCACACCAATGGTTTTGTGAGGCACATTTCCATTTCTGACTCCAGGAATTCGCACAATGGAAGCAGATTCCATGGCCTTTTTAAGTCTAGTAAAACAATCCTCACACACCCGATATGGCTTGTTCGTGGTAGGAGCCAGAGCAGCTTTCATTGATTTCCTACTGCTGCATGCTTTGCAAAAGACTAAGCCACAGTTGTAACAGTTGTGACGTTTTCTTCTGAATCCAAATGGGTTATGACAATTGGAGCATACAGAATGGTCAGCACTAGATACCCATTTATGAAGACATATAATAGCAGTAAAGTTTGAACCGCATACTACACTCTTGACTTGCTTATCTTTCAGGAAATCAACTATTGTAGGTGAATTTCTATCACCTTTGTCACCATGGCCTAATTGCCCATTTGCACCCTTTCCCCAGGTGTAAACCTCTGCCGTGGAAGTCAAGGCTGCAACATGATAAGCACCACAGGCAATCTCTTCCACTGAACTGTTGGCTATCTTGCCTTCAACTCGTGTAGGAATCAATCCATCAGCTGTGGGAATCCCCAGCTGCCCATAGGCAGTACTCCCCATTGTATATACATGTCCTGAGGTTGTAACAGCAGCCGTGAGATTATGCCCACAGGCTACTTGACAGATATTTTCATCAATCAATAGAGCTACACACTCGGGAGTGAGTCTAGGTTCTTTATCACCCTGTCCAAGTTGGCCTTTATCTCCATCCCCCCAGGTGAACAGCTTTCCAGATGAAGGGCTACCAGAAGATGAAGAACTAGATGACTCAATCACTGCTTCAACGACTGCAGCAGTGTGCCAAACACCACAAGCAACTCTTGTTGTTTGTAGCCCTCTTAATTTTTCCACTTCTCGTGGAACACTTGTGCTAATACGATCTCCATGGCCTAGGGCACCAAAAGATCCATCTCCGAAAGTAAACAACTGGCCAGCAGATGTCAGAGCAGCTGTGTGCCAGAGACCACAAGAGATATAAGATACATTAATGCCATCCATATGTCCACTCACTTTTTTAGGAGTCCAGTGACTGACTTTGGTTCCATGTCCCAGCAGACCAGAATTATAAGTACCATCACCCCATGTATAAAGGTCCCCAGCGTGTGTAACAGCACATGTGTGATACTCTCCACATGCTACTAATTTGACGTTCATACCACTGAGAGTTTCAATGAGCTTAGGGCTGGAAACATCCGCTTCTATGCCATGCCCAAGCCTGCCTCCTGATTCCTCCCCCCAACTAAAGATCTCCCCCTGTTTAGTAACTAACACAGCATGCCTGCCACCGCAAGAAATATTATGAACATCCAAAACCACTCTTGTTTCCAATGCCTTGGGGAGCAGTGCATCTGTCTTGGGGCTAAAAGTGTGACCAACTCTATGCTCACCACCACCCAAAATTCCGTTTCCTATACCTTCTCCCCAGATGAAAACATCACCTAAGGAATCAAAGTCTTCAAGACACGAACCATGGCTTGATGAGCTTACAGCGCTAGATAAACTGATTCGAAATGCCTCAGCAGAAGAACTCCGATCATTTGAGTTATCTGCACATGAATTTGTCAAAGAACATAGAGAAAAGGAAACTGATTCAGCTTGACTGCCACTATTGGAGACTGCAGTGTATGATATTACGTCAGCAAACGCCTTTCCCAGTCCATTGTTCGAAACATTCTCCGAAGGCACTTGTGGTCCTTGAGTATCTCGAAAATCCTGACGTAATAACAAAAGGTGAATCAAAAAAGGAAAATGAGAAAAATTTGAGCTCCATAAAGTGAGAGACCAATGGTTGACATTGCCACGCACAAATGGGATAACAGTTGGGGAACTTTTTCGAATGTGAGCATTTGGACTGTCTGATGATGTACTGCCACTTCTTGCATCAATTTTCCATTTATTGTAGCTACCACGATTGATCAATGCCTTCAGACCAACAAACCAAACTTCTGCTTCATCCTTGTCTTTACATATCTGTCCATAAGACAATAATGGTGTCAATAAATATCTGAAGTTATAAGACTCTAGCTTTCAGTATATTAAGAAATTAAACAACCAAATCTAATACAATAACAAATGAAAGAAAGAGCTTTGTTTGATTCACATTGATAGTTAGATAGTATTCTTATGATATAAGAAGCCATCAAACAGCCACACTCACCAAATCTAAGGATCTATCATTGCATATAAGAGAAAATGATTGATACTCCTTTTCAGGCCGAGGATAACGCTGAAATATTGCCTGAATGAAAAGTCATCATTACGATTGTGGAAGGCTTTGAAATGAATGAATAAATAAACATTGATACTTATAATAAATCTCCTGAAGGAAACACAGTTATCAAGGTAGCAAAATATTATTAGTAGAACAAAGCAATAAAGATTAAAGCATCCCATATGCACATCCATCAGTAACATTCTTTCAAACTTGAGCATTGGCATGTGAGACTTCATTGAATGGATTCGTAACATTTTCTTTCGCAACATTTTAGTGGTGTTTTGAAGGATTCAATTGCCAATACTTTTTAAGAAAGAAATACTTAACAAACTTACTGTCCGCTGTCCTGGAATAATCCTTGAAATTTGACTCAGCTTAAGCTGTCTTTCTTCTTTGCCAGAGTACCATATCAACATAGACTCATCCTGGAATAAAAACACAATCTGATTAGTGAGATAAGAGTTAAGAATTCAATTCTATTCTTATTCTCAACCATGTTGTAATGCTACAGGCTGCTTAGTCAAGGTTGAAGCCCACAAGCAACGTGATTTTGAACAGAAAGAATTGACAAAATTAATTCATTGGACATCCTTCTGTTTGAGTTTAAAGGGAAACTTCTTAACCAAAAGGGGAGAATAGAATGACAATATGACAATATGACAATAAAGCACCAATTCCTTCTATTTAAAACATGAAGGGATCTCCACTCGGTCTGTGGTCTTACTTGTCCTTTATACCCACTCCCCACCCCCCCTTCCCCAAGCCCTCTTTTTCTTCAATGTTTTTCTTACATAAGTGATACTAACTTCTCTTCTCATAAATCCAACCACATACAAAGTTAAAATGACAGAAAAAAAAAGAGAGAAGGGAAGGAGTTTTGTTAGAAAAAATTTGTTTAGTGGGAGTACCTATCACAATACAAAATGTAGCTACCAAAGAGTATGGGAGGCAGCATTACGGGAGTCCTAAATAGTTAATCATATGGGACAAAGGAGCAGTTCATTGGACCATTTTATGAATTCTGAATGATCTTTTTTGAACTTACTGTCCTGAAATTTGTACCCTGGGCAACAGTAGAATTTTCAAACAGTGAAAACATCCAAGTAAACTTACGCCTGAAAGTTGAAATGGACAAAACTTCGGCTTTCCTCTGCGCCCATACTTCAGCAAATACGCACCTTTCTTAAGTGCTATAATGGCCTGCAAATTAATTTTAAGACATCGAAGCTGTTTATTACAAGAGCAAAATCTTATAATTATAAACATTTTGTGAAATGGAAAATAAAACTCATGCATGAAGAGATCACGAGGCTTTGTTGCTCAACACCCGTTTTGGACATCAACTTGCTTATCAACTACTAAATTAGCCCCAGTTTAAAAACAGAAAATGTGCGTAACATCAAAAAATGATAACAAGGAATTAACATATGCACACACACCCCACTCCCAGATACACTCACTTCAAAAAGTAAGAAAATGCACTTACAGAAGAATGCTGATAAACATGTTAAAAAACTTCAAAACTAAATAAGGATTAATAATTAGTGCCCAGCGCAATCAAAATCATCATTCACTAAGCTACATGGTATTAGTTTTGCAAAATGACTTTCAAAGCACTCTCTAAAGCAAAGTATCAAACTCGACATCAAACTGCCTTCTACGAGTTTACTCTATTCTCTATACCTGTTGATTTCCTATGGATCATGAAACAGAAATCCAAGTGTAACTAGAACTAGGATTGAGAAGAAAAATGCATAAAGCCATTTTTTTTTTGTTTTCTAATGCAAATGTGACCTTGCCTTTTGTATATAGAAGGAATAGCAAATTTTTTAAAGTTGATTAAAGCAAAGATCAAACCTGGTCGATATCCCTCTCGGGTAGACCATCTCTCTGAGATTCAGCCATTCAAGGTGCCACCCATATGTAGAAACAATACCCATTTGAACACCCGCTAATTCTAGTGTATTGCATACCATAAGCATCCAATGTGCAACTCTTGCCCATAACAAAAAACAATAAAGAAAAAAATTCGTCAAGCTTCTAAATTAAATTGCTTTAATAATTCCTTCAACTATCCCATAACAACAGAGGATCCTCAAAATTTTAGGTTTCAACGCAAGAACTCTGCCAAAACCACCCTAGCAATTCGACGATGCCACAAAAAGAAAACAAAAAGAAAACCTCGAAACGGTTCATTTGTCAATTTCCAGCTGTTGCGTAACCAAATTCACTTTTAAGAAACGGGAAAGCCCTAAAAATACGTGTATAGTTTTTTAGATTTCGCAAAGAACTCTTCAATTATCGTGCATTTCAGCATCAAAGTAACAGTATGATCCAAGCCAGTTTACTACACAACAATGCCGATTGAATTTACCTATATTGCGAGCAGAATATACAAATTAGCCAATTTATAACAATGTTTTGATGGAAACGATGAAGTTGAGTTAGCAAAGAAACGGAGAACCTTGAAACTCGATTGGGAGAGGTGTTGAATCCCGTTTCTGAAGATGATGAACGAAGAAATGAAGTTGAATGTTTTGTCAACGTGCGCCCCTCTGGATTTAATTTTCTTATGATTTATTAAGGATTTTGGAGCTTATCTAACTGTCAATTTCAGCCATTTTCGTTAGTTTGTGCTGGTTAATGCCAGGTCAGCAACTGGATCTCCCCGATGGCGATTGATGGTTCCGTCTCTTCTTGGCACCTCCGACTGGTAATGATCTTATGGGTGGTGGACCACCGTATCAAGCAATTCACAATGAAAAATGATAGGCTGATTTGGCAACTCTGGGTTGGCAGCCGGTAAAATGACTGGTAATGATTCTGTGAGTGGTGGTCTACCGTATCACATTATCCATACCACCATAATAAAAAAAGGACGTTACAATGGAGTTGCGGGGTATCGATCACTGTACCTCTCGCATGCTAAGCGGGCGCTCTCATTTTTTATTAAGTACATTGCGAAAACTACTCTCCAATTAAGTGCTATATCATGTGGATTGTTGGTACTTGTTATAATTACCATTCTGACTTGTCTTTCCATTAGTTCAATCAACTTGAAGATTTTGAACAGAATAGTTTGCAGAGCTGTACGTGAGAACTGGAGAAAATCAATTAATCCCATGGCATTAATAAACAGTTGGGTTTAACTTTCTTCATTATCTCACCTCCAGTTTTCACTCAAAATGACTTTCGAAGTAAGAGATTTCACAGCATGGTTCAGAAGAAAATATGTACAGAAACCATATGTCAGAGTTGAAGGAGAATAATCCCATCTGCATTGCTTGATTCAACGGGTTTAAGCTTCTCCAATATCTCATGTCTGGTTTTCACAGAAGAAAGTTTGCTGCTTCAACAAATCCCCTGCCCAAATTGTTTGTTATATTTGTTGCTGTCACTGAATGTTCTTGTCATACATTGTGGATAGACTAATGGATTCTCGGTGCAGACTTATAATTTTGTCTGTTTAGGTGCAGTGGAAGTGGGAAGGAGAAGGTATCAACTCAACTCATGAAAGAAGCACACCTTTCAGACGAATCAAAGTGGCTAAGCAATACAACTGGTAACGTGAATGGACACTGAAACTCAATATATACAATCGTCATCAAGATCATGTAGTTGTTGCTCTTCCTGTCTCTTTCTTCTCTTTCAGCCTGCAAATTTTAAGTCAAGCATGATTTAATCAAAGCAAGATATTGTTGGTTTAATTACTAAAGGTTTAGGAAGTTCAGCCAAATGTAGATATCAGAGTAAAATGAACAATGAAGTTTACATGTCTGCTCATCCTAATCTAGCAGAAAGAAAACGATCACAGTTTTTCAGAATTCTAGTAATCAATCAGCTGGAATCAGAGCAAAGGCCCTCCATCCGTTCAAGTTACTAGTTCTAAAGACACTAAATTGAGAATTCTGAAACACAACAGAACATCATAAATTTTTGCCATACATACCTTGGGGATAAGCCTTTCAAATGCTTCTGTTCCATACTCTTCCATATATTTCTCAGCAGCAGTCAGAATATCATCTTGCTGTCTGAAGACAATCTTCTTCCGTGGGACATACCAGATTCTAGAACTTGCACTTCGTGGGTTCACATAGAAGGTCTAATGAAATGTCGATAAAAATATGCCGCGCCATTGAACTGCGGTAAGGCCAGCCAGCATGAAAAAATCAGCCTCGTCTAAGCCCATATGGGGATCCTGACATTAAGAAGATGGAAATTAACAGATTCAGGTAGTCTAAATAGTAAAGTATACATGTAACAAGTTAATCGGAAAATTCAGGAAAAGAAAAGCACAAATATCAGAACAAGTTCAAAAATTATATGCGAAGTAGGCTTATGGTTCAAGGACTTCGGCAAAATTAAGTTCAAAGGGGGTGAGCATAGAATAAAGAACTCAGAATGTAAAGCCATTGCCGGTCGTCGGAAGCAGATCTAGTCTCTATAGCCTTAATAGAAGTACATCTGCGAAAATAACACAAACCGTGCACGTAAAGCTTAAAATTCAGTATGCCATATTCATGAATGCCTAAGCCTATGTATCGGAGAAGAAAGCAACTGACAGAGGATAAACTAGAGTAACTAGACGCCTGCAAACAAAAAAACAGAGAATTTGGCTTAGTACAGGACAAAACAAATTCAATGCATTGAATTTCTAAGTGTAACAGGCATTCTGTCTCTGAATATTTCTGCGAAACTAAATTGAGTAACATACAAAGCAAGAACATCAAAGTTCTTAGCAACAACTTGGAGAGAATTCCTAGAACCCATCACTTGTTTTCACTGTGCTTGTTAGTCTAGTTCTTTGCATAGATGGGTAAAAGCTGAAGACGCAGATACACGCCCGCTAAAGAATATAAAGTGGGTAAACTTTCAAGTAGAGAAGAAAGGTAGAAAAAGGAATATGAAAAGGTACTTCTAATGGAAACTCAATTTGCGGGAGAATCTAACGTTGTATGAGAAAAGAGGCACTGAATTTTTTTTTTTTAATATTATTGGGTAGGAAAATTTTTTGATAGGAGGGGAGACTCTAATGAATAGGATTATTGAATTAACGAAAGAATAGTGATTTATTTATTAATAATATTTAAAAAAATTAAAAATTAATTTTATAATTTTTTTGTTATATTAATTAAAAGTAACACCTATTTTTGACTTTTTTATCTGTTATTAATAAATAGATTTTTCTTTCTTTGTTAATTTAAATTCATACACATTATTTATACTCATATAATAAGATTGTTTTATCTAAAATTTTTTCTATTCAATATAAAATTTTACTAAAAGCATACACTCAAATGCATTAATTAATAAGTGATGTGCAAGAAAAAACACATTGGTTGTAATTTCTTTTGTCATTGTTATGATTGAGAAATTTTTTTTACATAAAACAGTCCTATTATACTAATTTAGGTGATGTGATAAAATTATTTAATTAATAAGATAAAATATTAAATATAATAGTTATATTATATTAGTATTACTGATATAATGAGATCGTATAATCAATGAAATAAGAGAAATATATTTATTGGTAATAATTAAAAAAGGTTAATAATGGGTTTCATAAATTTTTTTATTATATTAATTAAATAATAAAATTTTTTATTAATTTTTTTACTTAATATTAATAAATATATTTTTTAAATTTATTAATTAAATAATTTCATTACGATAATAATGCTAGTGTGATAAAATTGTTTTACCTAAAATTTTCTCAATCAATTAAAAAAAATTATTCATTAGTAGTGAATAAAAATTATTAAAAATAAATTTATTAATTTATTTTTAATTTTTTAGTTATTATTAATAAATAATTTTTTATTAATTAAAAAATTTTATTATATTACTTGTATTAATATAACAAAACTATTTACTTAAAAAAAACTGTAAAGTCCAGAATGATTTTTCCTAGCAAGTTTGACAGAACAGAACAAGAGGGCCCAAAAATCAAAAGACCAAGGCCCAAACTTCTCGAGTGTGTAGCCTCATAATTGGATAGAAGACAATCCAACCATTAACAGAAACAAACTAATCACTGAACAATGTAATAAGACGTGCAAAATTTGGACTGATCTGCAATGCTTACACAATTCTTCGTGCTTAAAAGTAGTCCAGTTTTGGATGCAATAATAAAAGAATGTAGTTGTTGACAGCAAGTTAAACTGTCAAAGCATCTCCCAGGCATGGCTAAAATAGATCTACAACACACACACACAAGAATGAAAGGGAATGGGCATTGGATTTCTCCGTTCTCTGTCATGTAGGCAATTAGATGGACCGCATGATGTTTGCCAGATAAGAGGTACAGCACAATACAATGTCATTATAGCAATAATGCAATCCATCATTTCCATCCATGTGAGTAGCTAGTGGACAAAACCGTGCAATATTCAAGCAGCTCTCTAGCTAGCTTCGCTTTCGATCAACAACAATATCTTTCAATTCTAAGCATCATCTATAGATATGGCCATAAGAAAAAGACATAAAAACAAGAATCCTGATGAGCAATGAATGGCCAAGAATCAACAACGCCAATATGTCCATGTATATGTATGCCGGATTGTCTATGCTGAAGGATTGTATTGAATGTATGACCACGATTCAGGCTTTCATGAATTCGTCAAGTTCCTGGTTGCGGCGTTAATTATTAAGAGTAACGCCGACGCAAATATTCTTCTCAAAAAGTTACAGACTGAACAGGTAGCATTCAGATTTCAGAGTCGCATCTGCCCGTGAAAGGATCGATTAATAAATTCATGGTTAATGGAAATCGGAAGGTACGGCTAGTAAACTGAGTAATCGGTGGTTGGCAATACGTGATGAAAATTGAATTGTAGCTCTAGAACAACAACAGAATCCTTTGTAATTACAGCTTTCTGGTTGGTTTCAAGTCACTGAGAGACATAAGAGGACAGGCAGCCATTGAGGAATTGAGGAGAACTGCAGTACTGTTAGGCCCATAACGGTATGCAGCTGATAACTTGGGACCCAAATGCATGTTATTAATGATGAGCAATAAAAACCTATATGCCAATTGGAAATTGCCTCAACCATAATTGAATTACATTATGAAAAGTTTTGAATCGTCATTAATTCCGTGGACAAGTGGGCCATGGAAAGACATCCACAAATAAGCTAAAACATATCAGAAATTGAATTCAATTATGAAAATTTATTGAGAAACACATTTTGAGAAGTAAATTTAAAGTCAAAGAGTGGCCATTGGATGCAATTTAGACCCTCTCCACAGTTGATGTACGTACCCAAATGGGCTTACCATCAAAATTAAGTCATTTTCTGCTAATATTTAGTGTTTATTAATTTTTCTTTTGTTTCTGTTCCTGAAGTTTGGTGATTTTAAGGAGACAGATTGCAGGATAACCTAACTCGAACCACATCATGAAAGTAACATGGACCCATTGTTAAGTTATTGGAATGGCCTCTAGCCATGATTGAGCTACCACTTACAAGTTGAGCTATATACTGTACATTATCATGTCCCACACTATGTATCTCCTGTCCACAAGAGCAGACGTGGCTAACTTATAAACAGCGGAATGAAGGTGTAGAGGAGATATAGAAGAATACTGCTCCTCATCAGGAAATTAGGGTTGCATTAATCATGATTTGTCTTAAAGTTCCAGTTTTGTGGGTCTTAACAAATCAATAGAGAAACTAATCGTCTAAATGTTAAAGTATATATATATGTCATTGACCTTCTCCTTTTACAGAAGAAACTGTCATATGATGGGAGTATTATAGCAAAGAAGATCAAATAAAAGGAATTAAATTTTCTGATGCAGAAAGAATGCAAGCATTTGAAGATAATTAATGTTGAAATTGCAACAAAGCAGCCTTTCAAAACTTTAATTAGTTTAATAAGACCGTAGCGAAAAAGTAAAGCCAACTGATTAATCTTAAATGCATTTGGAGTCCCACATCTTGGATCGCCTGTCACACAGTACACAAATTAATGAAAAGAGTTAGGATGATCCATCAAGAACTTGATGAACTGTTCAGAGATAAATAAATATTTGGGACAGGTGTGCATGGGATGGAAGGGTCTTTAATACCAACCATATCAATCTCTATATCTCCAGCAAATTCTTATACGAAAAAGGAGTAGAATGACCGATTCATCATCTCGCTCTAGCCAGTGACTTTTTGCACATTGCGTTTTGGGCAATCTCCACCTGAGAGAGCAACCTGGAAGATTAAGTGTCATTCGGGTGTGGGCTCCTCCTCCCTAGCTAGTGTGTGTGTGTGTCTATATATATATATATATATATATATGGCAGCAGGGTGTTGGACCTCTTGCTGATTTAATGGATTAATAGCACTGACTTGTCATCACTCTCAGTCTCAACCGTTGAGTGAAACAGGTTGGTTTCTGAGCGACAGATTGTGATTATGAGTTTGTTAAACCTAACATTTAAGTGCAATTTAGAAGTAATCAGTCTTACAACGATGCAGTATTGCATGCATAATATATTAGTGTGTTTCTTGAACTCGAAGTTATATGTTATGGGGAATCTTGAAATATTAAGAAATCAATTGTGCCAAGATACTGTCTAGTCACACCAAGGAAAGACTAAATTCCTTAATCGTGTCAATACTCTCTTATCAAAGCCTGTATTTCTATAAGATCCTCAAACCAAAATCGAATATCAAACTCAATTTCAAAGCAGTCAAACTTGCGCCTGTGCTGCAAAATGCACATTTTCTCCTCTTTTCCTCTATAGCAAACCCAATTTCAAAGCGAACATACCTATATATAGAGAGAAAGAGCGAGAGATAATAGTAAACAAACATGATGATCAAGCTGCACATTTTTATGATTGATGACCTAGGAATGGTGAATAATTCTATCTTGCCTATCTTCTCCTCCATGGTGTGGATGCAACCCGCTGGCCGGAGACTCCGAAGCACCGGCATCCGAAGTGTTCCTATACGCATTGAGTGTTGCAAGCATCCCTAGATGGCTGTCATTCATTGTACCACTAGCACCAATTCCTGAGCCCAATTGTTGTCCCGGCAAAAGAGCCATAGGAGCAGGAAAATTCACAAAATGCACCCCACTAGACATAGAACCCCTATACATGGTACTGTTACTAACTGGAGGAAATGTCCACATGGGTTCACCAGTACCACTCATAACTTGGTTATTAGGATTTGACATCATCCAAAATGTCGCCGGAATCGTACTTTGACTTGCCGGAATAGACCCAGTGCTCGATTGTACCAAGTAATTCCCCATCTGACTTTGTGACAATTCTTGCTCTGGCCCTCGTTTTCTCCCCGTACTCGTTACCGCGTCAGACACATCTAAGGTTGTATTATTTTCAGCACGTAACTCTCGCTTAGTTTGTAGCATAGCATTCACATTATCACTTAAAGGAAAGCTCAATGAATTGTCAACTGACGACAAAGCAACGCCAGGAAACAAAATCCTTCTTTGTTGAGACGAATCATCAATTACATTCCTTTCCCATTCACTTCTCATCCTCAACTGTTGCGAACCGAAATTCGGGTTGAAATAAGTATTCCTCAAATGAGTTGCAGACATACTTGACCCCGAACTCCTTAAAGAAATATTAAGGGACGTAAAATTTGCGGGAATAGTACCTGTTCCAGTGGCAGCAATGACAGCGGGCTCAGCTTGCTGAAGCAACCACTCAATGGTTTCACCGTCAGATTTGTGACCGAGTTCTCTGGTCAACTGAAAAACCCTAGCAGCACAAGCGGCAGGCATGCGGATCCGGCGGCCACGGCCTTCAACTTTGGTATGCCTATCGTTGGTCGAGGTGCGTTTGGGAGGAGGTTTCTTGGCAGCAGTCTCAGAGACGACTTCTTTAGAGCTTGGTCCAGTGACGTCGTCGCTTTTAATATTGTTGTCGTCGTCCTTGGCGGCCGAGGTTCTGGATTGAGAAGGATGGCCGGAAATGGAGATGGAACATGAAGCTTCGTGTAGTTGAGATTGTTGATGCTGTTGTTCTCTTTTCGCTAAAAGTTGTAGTGGGAAATTAGGCCTGGTGCGGATCCCATTATCTTCATCCATGATCATGTATAATTTTTTTAAAGTTTTCTTCTATGAACTAGTAGTACATCTGCAAATTGACCCTCAATTCTGGTCAGTTGGGTGGCCAAGTGGGTCTATATTATTTCTCTTTAGCTGATCTGTGCGAATACTGTATCTAACTTGGAAACGAAAGAAACAATGAGAGAGGAGAGAGAGAGAGAGAGGTGGAGGATAAGGGAGAAGAGGGAGGGCAAGGCAAGGAAGCTTGAAGCAGCAAATACAATGAGTGAGAATTATAAGGGGTGGGCTGAAAAAATAAAGTATTTGTGAAGGATTTGTTTGTAATTTCATGTAAAATTAAATTAAATTAAATTATTTAATTTTTATTTAATTATATTGTGGTTGGACAGTCCCTTGATTCAGACTCCACGTGCGGTGCTCTTTATCATTCAATCCATAAAGACAGTGGTGGCCTGAGGTGGGACCCAATCTCTCAAGTCAAAAAAAAATGAATGAAATAAAGAAAGAAAAGAAAAAGATCATCAATCAAGTGGCCCTCATCTCATTCACGTAATATCATCCCCTTGACTCTTTCCACCTTTGCCCTTTCTTCTTCTCATTACTTTTTTTCACTATCGCGGTTCCCATTTCGGTAATTTCATCAAAATTACGGTCAAATTATAAGGGTTCATTAGACACGTAAGAATTTCTTACCAACCGTGTCTCCGAAAAGTAATTGTCTCCAGTTGTATTACAAAACTCCCCGTTTCAATTTGCAAATCTCTACCCACAAAAGTTTTCTCCCTTTTAACGGCACATGGGATGTGAAAGTCACGATCTTAACGGAAGAAATTTGCAACAAGCGAAGACTAAAAGTGATATAACAACAAATGTTGTAGCAGATTTCTGAGTCAATAGGTGCCCATAAACTTTTCAGGTCTCCATCTTATATGTGGTCCTTCAAATCCGTAATTCTGATGCCTCATGTTTGTAACAAAGTCATTCAAGGGTTACAACTCGACACAGACTTATGAATGTATTAGATATGCAACCCGAGTTGAGGTAATTTAATCGTGGGAATTTAACTGTAATACAATGAGCTTTTAGGTAGACAAGGCACTAGTTTTATCCAAGAAAATCAAGCGCCTCCACCCACCTACGAGGGAGAGAAAGCATAGCAAGTCTAACCCATGTGCCAAACAACCCAAAAGTTTAACTTAAAAGGGAACAAAAATAACTCATTGGCATACAATCAACAACCAGCGTCTACCTAACTAATGATGAACTATCGTTCAGATTCCTTATTGATCTCGATAATGACCATTCATGAGATTGTCAATAACTCACGATTAGGTTTGATTTATTGTACTAAGCTTGATTTAGTTGACAGTTTGTCTTGTCATTCTTCGATATTCAACCACATATATATTAGCTGCAGGAATATATATGAACCCGTCTTCTCAGCCCACATTTGGAACCAAAAAAAAACTATGCTTAACGTACTATTCGTTTCTTTGAAATAATTCTCCAGAGGAAAACCTTGCAACTAATATCAATGTTGTCTCTTTTACTGTCACCAGAGCCAGCGGCATTTCAAGTTCTACCGTAACCATAATAGGAGCAGCGAATATTTATTCTGCGTGAGATTATTATGAAAAGATGACCACAAAGTTTGTGCTGCTACAAGAAAAGCCACTAATTCTGGCTAATATATATATCTTCGTGTATTCTTTTGATGCAGCGTCCTATCGTTGTTCGGGCGGTATACGTGTATAATGCTTTAAGATTTTTATGACTTCTGTGAATGTGATTACTGTCTTATTATAAGAATAGGATCTAAAGTGCATTTTATAGAATCACTTTTCGCAGATATAGAAACGAAGGAGAAATGAGACCGCGATTTGGTAATGGCCTGGCAGCAAGAGTCCATTACGGTCCCATGGGAATTGGTATCACAAGTTCACGAACTGTGGATGAGATATCACGTGCCTTGCTCCTAGATGTGGATGGACTACCATCCGTTCGGATAATCATGCAAACGAATTTGTCAGAATGTTGGTGTTACTCAGCTACGAAATTAAGTCATTTTCCCTCCTAGGTTTGGTCAATCCGGTTGCCCAATTGAACCTTACAAAGTCAATACCTTTATACAACATTAAGAACGTAACTCTGATCTATCCATTCTAGCCAGAAGTCACAATTTGCATGCATTTCTTCTAAAAATTATAAGCACTGCTTTTTTAGACATTTATGCATTACAGCCGATGTAACTTTTCAGCATTCAAGCATTGCTGAACTACTAAATTAATGGAGCAATCTTTTGCGAGATATAGACTAATAAAAGAAAAATCTTTGTACAATAAACTGAAGACACCTGTAGAACAACCCATGTACAAAAACATTTGGTCCACTTTATATTTTTGAACAAAAACCCAAATCCTTACTATGACTCGCTGGATAATTTTGAAATATATAATAAGAGGGAATGCCAGATCAACAGAGCATTAAAAGCAGTTAAATAATCCAATCAGAAAATCCATCTCACTTTCCGTACCCTGCACCTAGAGTAATGTGATTATCAATAGCAATAGCAGCTAGCAATATCGGTGGGTCAGTCTTCTGCTGGTGAGCTTACGTCGTAGTGTCACTATGATCTGTCCATTCCCTTTCTTCCTTAATTTATTCTTCTTCTTCTTCTTCTTCCCACCATTTTAGTTTACTGCCCAATTTTTGTGTGTGTGTGTGTGTGTGTGTGTGTGTGTCACTGAGGATTACAAGTTTTCTTTTAATTCTCCGTGATATTATCGATTGAACCACAAGAAAAATTTCTCTTGTTTCCATGCTAGCTAGGTAGCTAGCATTAATCTTCTGTCGCGCATCATATCAAATTGAATGCGCCATAACTTAAGGTCTGGTACAGTTTTAAGCGCAAGCGCGCGCATATAGAGAGAGAGAGAGAGAGAGCAAGGTTTGCCGTACAAATGCGGTGACTATTTTGCTGGGCACCATTAATAGAAAGATATCGTCACTTTCCATGATGTATACGTTGCCTGTTGACCATGGATGGTCATGATGAACATCTCTTTAAACTGCCAGCTAGCTAACTCGTATTTTTCACACCGAGAAAGGGATTGTGCAGTCTAGAAGAGAATATTACGATCAATATAGAAATATATAATAAACACATACCATATATATGGATGTCGGCAATTCTTTTTTACAGCATGATTACTGCCAAACATCTTTGTTAGATTCCCCTTCTTTTCTTCCATATCTCAGACTAAACTTAGCATTTGACCTAGCCACCGGTCCGTCATCAAGTACGGCTGTTGTTACATAGCTAGCGGAGATTCACCTGGATCACTTACTTTTACTTGGTTCATTAACCATGGAAATATTTACTGATCGATCATTAGATTAATTTCAGCTGAGTACAGTTTGGTTTGATATTGATAAATATATAAGAACAAGCTACAGGTCTGAGCTGGGCGAAAAACAAGAAAAGCATATCTGGGTTGTCTGTATCTCTATAATTGTTTTATTCTGTCCTGTTGATGCATCTTGTATTCACAGGAAAGCAAAAGCATATGATATGATGATGTCAACCAAACTGAACCAGAAGTTAGCCAGTTGAGGTTCTGAGATTAACCAGATTACAATCCAATGAAGCCAAGGGAGTGATGGAGACGAAACAAGGGAGGTTAGTTTAGGTCTCGTCAGGACTAACCAGACTCGAGCACATGGCTCCAATAAATTTGACCACAGTGTCATTTCCACGGTATAATTCGCTGTCCTGCTCACTTATTGGCATGTCCTTCTCCAGTCTCTCTGGCAAATTAGTTGGTGGGTGACTCTTTTCTGGACAGTTGGAATCTTCTCCCTCTTTATTTACAGAGAAACTACTATGTCCGTTGATATTGTATACCTCCATTTCCGTGATGCCAAAGGCCTATGTTTTGACTTGACACGTGCCAGTAACAAGATGGAATCGTTATTACCCATCATTTCTCTTCCTCCCACAACCTAGGGCTGACATCATCATTCAAAATAGAAAGCAAATGAAACTTATCAGTTGACGCAACATCACGCATGACTTTTCCACTCTGCTTGCTTCTTCGGACACACGATATGTCGGGCACATATTGGGCTGGGCCGGGTAAATGCCGAGCTATAAACAGTTATTGTGATGAACGAGAAGCAACTAACGGCGTCTAAGAATCTTGAAATTGGATGTCAGTGTCACTTCACAATAATTCAGACATCGTTAGGGTAATGATGTCAACAATGAGGCTGACTGACGGAAACATCCGGCGTGATGTTACAGAAAGTTAGATGTTTGTAAGATTCGTGCGATACTTAATTAAATTTTAATCTGGCGATAGTACTTTAAGTAAGTTTTAATTACATAAATTAAGTTTAATAAGTCTTAATTATTGAGCAAAATATTCAAGTTAAGGTATTTAAAAATTTTTAAAAAATAAAAATTTAAAAAATTACAATAAAATTTTAAAAAAATGTTTAAATTCAATACAAAAATTATAAAATTATAAAATTTTATAATTTTTTAAAATTGTTTATGTTTGTGTTTGCGGTGAATGCCTACAATTAGGATTATTTATAACAGAGATTAGGTAAAATAAATAGTTAAAATCTATTCTACAAAAAATTACTTAAAATTTAGCGTTTAGAATTTTTATGCAAGAATAAGAAAAAATTTAAATTTAAATATTTATTTTTTTTTTCAAATTATAAAATATTTTAAGAGTTCGGACCTTTAAAAAGCTGGGCAATTTTAAGCAACTTAGACTCACTATTAAGCTATAAAATTGAATTATTTAAGTTTATTTGCTGCCTTCTGTTTAACTCCAGCCCGCGGTCAGTGACTGTGAGCTCTCTATCAAATGTGCAGCCAGGCATGCAGAGTTACGCGTCGGTGCCCACCAACTGCTTAATTTCAAGGGGGGTGGGGGTGGTGGGGGGGTAGGGTGGGGTGGTGCTTGTCACGTGATTGACTATTCGTGCGGTGTTTAGAGCTGCCACTCTAATTTTGATTGTGTGGTGTCTGCCGACGAAAAAAGCAGTTGTATGAATTTGGTATCGCCATGATTGAAGCAGCCGCAATCCCAAGAGAAAAAAAGGAGGGTTGCTGGGTAGTACAAGTTTGATTAGATGTTGATTTGATGAGTCACCTGATCAACTTTGTCTGATTGCAATTAGCGTTGTCAAAATCACTCGCTTCTGCTTCCCATCATTTCCGCTCACTCTAAGCATTTTTGTTAGATACGTTATAACAGGTACTTGGTTGCTCATGACCCCATAACCCCAACCCATAACTTGTCCGCTTGAAAGCAAANGGGGGGGGGGGGTGGGGTGGTGCTTGTCACGTGATTGACTATTCGTGCGGTGTTTAGAGCTGCCACTCTAATTTTGATTGTGTGGTGTCTGCCGACGAAAAAAGCAGTTGTATGAATTTGGTATCGCCATGATTGAAGCAGCCGCAATCCCAAGAGAAAAAAAGGAGGGTTGCTGGGTAGTACAAGTTTGATTAGATGTTGATTTGATGAGTCACCTGATCAACTTTGTCTGATTGCAATTAGCGTTGTCAAAATCACTCGCTTCTGCTTCCCATCATTTCCGCTCACTCTAAGCATTTTTGTTAGATACGTTATAACAGGTACTTGGTTGCTCATGACCCCATAACCCCAACCCATAACTTGTCCGCTTGAAAGCAAACTCTGGTTGGAGGACTGGAAATTCAAGCTCCTCAAGGATAATATCCTGCGGATAGATTTTAATCATTTCTGGTTGTGAGATAGATAATACTTGACAAGTAAAAAACTTTATACGATTTCAATAAACTTAATGCACAAATTAGAAATAGTTTTTGGTTACCATACAGTGAAATCTCAACCCAGAGCTAAAAAGCATTAAAATATTTTTACAATTTATCACCCTTAAACTATCAGAATATTGCCGAGAATTCAACAAAGCCTATCTTCTTCAATTTCTTCCAAACAAGAACTCTGGGGATAAAAAACAAAGACACGGGTGTCTTTGAGTTTGCAGTGCTCCTTCGACAATCTCAAGCAGCACCACCACCAAAAAGGCTCCAGTCATTCACTTTGAAGGTAGAAAATGCAAGTTTGAAGACCTCAGACATTGGCATAAACCCAGATTGTGTGGCAGGAACAGCTAAACCAGCACCAACCGTGCTAGCACTTTCACTCAAAGGGCTGCATTCACAATAAAATAGCGGCAGAAACATCAGAGAGAGGAAAAACTTTTAGCTTTTAACCCATTTTATAATTATTTTTTGTAAAGCTCCTAAAGTAAGTGGCCGCAATCAGAAAACTACAATGCTGTTAAACATTGTTTCATTAAAATCATTTGTTTACCACAAAGAAAATAGCACAAAACAACTCAGAAATTATAAATATACAAGGTTCTAATGCGTTAAATACTTTTGGGCTTTGGTGTTCAGAAAAACCTCTTGGTGGAACCACATAACCTAAGTTCTTAGTACATCCTACTGGTCCGTTCTTCCTACTGGTCCATTCTATAATGCACGACAAAAGTGCATAAAATTTCATGCCAGATAATATCCTAGAAGTTATAAAATACATAATTCCTCAGCTGGCGTGCTCCCGGTATTTACTTTATCAAGATGGGTTCATAAGCAGTTACAAGCACATCTGTACCAACTTCTCTAAGGCGTATGTTTGCCAAGTAGACCTGCAGATATCAAATAAATGTCACCCGAGAGTTTTGCAGCTGACAGTGGAGAAAACAGGAAATAAACTTACCTTCACAATGTTTTGCGCTTCCCTTCCTTGCCTTCCTTTAGAAATGGCCTATGCATAAGTATAACAAAAGTTAGTGATAAAACATGAACAAAATCTGAAGGCAAAGTGCTAGAGACACAGAGCCCCAACAAACTTTTTTCTATCTTATTCCTTTGATAAGAAATAAAATGACATGGCAACAATTGAAGCGCAACTACTTTTCTCAGAACTTAGAAGGCTGTTATTTTACATGCATGATGCCATTGACTAAAATTTAAGTAAAATCATCATAATAATAGTTATATTTCCACAAAGCAAATAAGTAAACATCTCCCTACTTGGTGATCCTGCCAGAAGGAACTGTCTACAGTTGTAGATAATATACATAGTGTCAAAGTTTTACCGTTGCTAGAACATTCTGAAGAACTGTCACAGAACGAAACTTGGATACAATTTATGATGAACATTTTAATTATGTAACATCTGCAACAATGTGTACAATAGAAAAGACAACTTTGTTTTCAGGTCTACCTATGCCTGATGTTACTAATATAGTAACATTCTACTGTGTTCTAGTCTCCAGCATGAGAAACAGCCTCTGAACACAACAGAAATGTCGAATAACTCAAAACAAATTAGAGCAGAGTTAACATAAATGATAAACATTGAGTGCTCATAGCAAGAATCTTGAAGAGTTGGACAGCATTGCAAACTTATTCAAATTCTACCAACACCACGTCTATAAAATTATGAATAAACAGAACTTTGACCAGGCTTTAAACATTTAAATGAGTAACTAATCTTGACGGCACCATACAGACGGGTGTTATGTTAATTCTTGCTACATACATGCATGGGCCAGCTAGTTAGCGTAATAATGATAGCAAATATGCCTAACCTCTTACCATTACACAAAAGTACAAGATCGTCAATGATAATATTTACTTCAGCAAGATTACTTCAACATAGAAGATATGCAAATTGTATTTTGAAAGCCTAGTGTAGCTACAGACATGATTGCAAGAATATATATCAAGAAAGTTAGTTGAACAACAGTCATGCAGGACCAGAAGACAAGCAAAAAAAGTTCTTCAACGTATATATAACTGAAAATAGTAAAAAGCAAAAACCAATAATCCAATGGAATCTTTAGCTTAAAGCAATTAATATGGCACATACCATTTGGCCAACTGCAGTTGTAATGACAGCAGGGAGGTTCCTGTAGCGCAATCCAGGGGCCTCGGCCACTTCTGACTGCTCTAACAACTGGAATGTGTAATGCAAGTGTATTAAAAATGGCAACCCAATCAAGTAAGTAATAAAATTATAATTTAAATGGCACATAGAGGGGCCCCTCTCTTTTCCATTTCCCTTCATCAGGTGCACTCACAGAAACACAAACAGAAATGATAGAAAAAAAATAAAAAATAAAAAACTCAGAGCACTTAGTAATTTCTCTTCTTCAAGCAGCCATGGACCTAGATAATATGAAGGCAATCACGTAATGCGTCAAAGAAAACACTAATTGTAAATACAACAAAGCATCTAAAACTCACATTCAATATTATATGATTGAGTAAAAACCACACAGGACCAAAATGTATCTTTTCAAGATCAATCATAATTGTGATTAAGGGTAATTCACCAATTTATGCACTTTTGATGATTACATATGAATGATGTATCCTGTGACTCCCCCAATTCATCGCGAATTTTTGCCTCCAATTATCATTACAAAGATTTAGTGCACATAAATAACAGTTTAAGCAAATATAGCTACGTTGTAATTTACTTCACTCTCTAAATATAATTAAAAAAATATGGTGCTAAGATAATAAATTCAACAATTACACAAACTAAAAACAAGTAAACTACCGTGCATCCTTCTGCATCTTGCTCTGAGCCAAGGTCTTGAAGAAACCAAGCAGCACTTCCATTATCTCCAACATCATGCTTAAAATCTAATAGCTCGAAGATCAAGCTTTCATCACGTGATGGGTCAGCAAATACCTCCTTCGAATCCAACAAAAACACACTCAACAATGTCAAAAACCGTCATCAATCTTTTATTTTTTGGAACAAAAAAAGGAACCCATTTATCTTGCTGTGACCACATTGTCTAACCAACCTGATGATCAGGAACTTGGCGAATGTTGCTCACATCCTGCAAACTTCAACTATTTAGTTAATCAAAGAGCTCAGCTGATGTCAAATCATAAGAAAATTTACAAATACAAAATCAAACATGCAAATTGTTGCAAATAATATAATGAACTTAACTATACTAACCTGGAACCTATGTGGGAAAGTGCTAGAAATTGCACCGCCAAACAAGGGACGCTCCAAATGTAAATCTCCAGACATATTTAACAGACAAACAGAACTCAAAAGTATTCCTACACAAACTGGTAACATCCAACCAATCAAATCATTAAACACTTCTCAGAAACACTCAACAGTTCAGACAACACAGGCATGTTCTGTTACAAGTTACTACTGAACATAATTCAATTTACAACAACCAACAAAAATCAATCCACCCAAATGAACGGAAATTTTCAAAAGAAACAAGCGAAAAATAATATTCAATAAATCGTAAAATGAGGGTACCTGCACTCAGAGAAGATGAAATATACGGCCTTTGGCTATGGAAGTCTGCGAAAATTCGCGGGCTGAATTGTGGGCTAATTTAAGCATTTTGGGCGCGTAAAGTTGACGCGATCTATCTTGAAAAGTAAGCCACGTTTTCGACTTTTCGTGGTCATTATAGTAAATGTTATGGGCCAAAAGGGGAATACGAATGTTATCTGGGCTTTCTTGGAGGGCCTCGTTGGGCGCCCAAATTATTTGATTCCGAAGCGGCCGATTCAGTCGAGGAAGAAGAAACGTTTCGCGTGTGAAACCAGAACGATAGTGTGAAGCCTGCAAGTTTTAAAGTTCTAACTTCTTCCAAACGGCATCCAAAACCACCAAAACGAGTCAAGTCTCGCTACCTCGCCTCTTTACTCGACCCTTTTTTTTTTATATATATTTTAATAAATTTATTTATATCCAGACATCTAATCATCAAAATCCCTCCAAATGATTTTGTTTTGGGACCCATCTAGGCTCTTGATTTGATATCAGCAGTCTCGCTCCTTCTCCATTTTGAAACCCTAATCCGGTCTTCTAATTTCCAGTTAAGCTTTAATCGATCCTTTAATTATCTCCGGTCTGATCTTTTAATTTTACAGTTCGATTAAGAATAAAAGAATATAATATCTCGTTTTTGGATCAGGTTTTTTTTTTTTTTTGAAAAGAAATTTGGTTTCGGATTCGGATAGAATATGAGTAATCAGAAGAAGAGGAACTTTCAAATAGAGGCATTCAAACACCGAGTTGTGGTGGATCCGAAATACGCCGAGAAGACGTGGAAGATTCTGGAACATGCGATTCATGAGATTTATAACCATAATGCTAGTGGCCTCAGTTTTGAAGAACTTTACAGGTCTGCTTTGTAATTATTTGTATTTAACGTTTTATTTCGAATCAAAGTTACTCTCTGTTCGTTATTTGCTAGACGGTATTGTCGCACGATTGATTGTTTTGAGTTTTGATCCCGTTTTAAAATGGTCTGCTTCATTTCAGTTGCTTGATTGGATTTTCCTTTTGGCGCTATATATATGTTATTCTCGATTTGGATGTATGCGGGGACTAGTTAGTGAACAAACTTGTTATGGAGGTGTTACTAGTTCTATTTTTGCGTTGAAGATATGCAGAATATTGTATATGGCGGAACAATTGTATGAAGGAATTATTTCATTTCTTGAGAATTTATTTGCAGTTCATGAGGTTTAAGATAGCGATGTTTTGAATCTTATTGATTTTCTGCAAATTCAGTGGAAAAAGTTGAACTTGATAGTATCGGTTTCTATCAAATAGGTTGACATACGTTTAGTTTTAGGAGCTGTTAGCAACTCTGATCATTATCTTTATGTTGTTGTTATGATGTTGCTAAATTCTTGAGTACTAGTAATGAGATAAATTGTTTCAAGCAAGATACCCCATTCTGTTTGTGGTTGTTATAGGTTTTTAGTCTGTTCATGCCAATCATAGTTTGCCACCAAGCCTGGAAGATCACTGATTCCTGGCATTGTCTGCGAATGCTGCCAACACAGTTGTGGCATAGAATCTGATTGAATTCGTTTTGGAGCAGTGTTCTTGCTGTCTTTCATTTAGTGGTAAAAAGCTTTATTTATTTTTTCATTTCCTTTTGTTTTTGCCTAGTATAATTCTCTCGTAAATTTGCTGTCCAAGTCATGCTATAAGTAGTTGTTAGGTACCTTATATTGAAGAGTTAATCTGCTGCAAGTGTGTGTTTGTTTGTTTTAATGTCAATTTTGTTAAATCTTTTAGGATTATTCTCTATGATTTTATGTATAAATGGAACTACAATTCTCTCTGTCAAGCTATCCTTGTGCCTTTTTATTTCTTATGTCATTTTTTTGGCTTGAATTCAGAAATGCCTACAATATGGTGCTGCACAAATTTGGTGATAAGCTGTACTCAGGACTTGTTACGACCATGACTTTGCATCTCAAAGAAATATCAAAATCTATTGAGGCTGCTCAGGGAGGTTTATTTTTAGAAGAGCTGAACAGGAAATGGAATGATCATAATAAAGCATTGCAAATGATCCGAGACATACTGATGTACATGGACAGGACTTATATTCCTAGTACCCATAAAACCCCTGTTCATGAGCTTGGACTGAATCTGTGGAGGGATAACATTATACGGTTCAACAAAATTCAGACAAGGCTTTTGAATACACTTCTTGAACTTGTGCAGAGAGAACGGACTGGTGAAGTTATAAATAGGGGATTGATGAGGAATATAATTGAGATGCTAATGGATTTAGGTTCTTCTGTTTACCAAGAAGATTTTGAGAAGCCCTTTCTTGATGTTTCGGCTGAGTTTTATAAGATTGAATCTCAGCTGTTCATTGAGTGCTGTGATTGTGGGGAATACCTGAAAAAGGCAGAGAGACGTCTAAATGAAGAAATGGAGAGAGTGACCCATTATTTGGATGCCAAGAGTGAAGCCAAGATAACTAATGTGGTGGAGAAAGAGATGATTGCAAACCACATGCTGAGACTAGTCCACATGGAGAATTCAGGCTTAGTATATATGCTTCTTGATGATAAATATGAAGACTTGGGAAGAATGTACAACTTGTTTCGTAGGGTTCCCAATGGTCTCTTGACAATATGCGAAGTCATGACTTCTCACCTTAGGGAGACTGGCAAACAGCTAGTTACTGATCCAGAAAGATTGAAGGATCCGGTTGAATTTGTCCAACGGCTGTTGGATGAAAAGGATAAATATGATAATATTATTAGTTCAGCATTCAACAATGACAAGACATTCCAGAATGCTTTGAATTCTTCTTTTGAATATTTCATTAATTTGAATCCTCGTTCACCAGAGTTCATATCATTGTTTGTGGATGACAAAATTCGTAAAGGTCTGAAGGGGGTTAGTGAGGAGGATGTGGAGACTATTCTGGACAAGGTGATGATGCTATTCCGCTACTTGCAGGAGAAAGATGTATTTGAAAAGTACTACAAACAACATTTGGCTAAGCGGCTTTTGTCTGGAAAAACTGTATCTGATGATGCAGAGAGAAGTCTGATAGTTAAGCTCAAGACAGAATGTGGATACCAATTTACTTCAAAATTAGAAGGCATGTTTACAGACATGAAGACCTCCCAGGATACAATGCATGGGTTTTATGCAAGCCACCCCGAGCTAGGGGATAGCCGCACATTGGTTGTGCAGGTTTTAACAACAGGTTCTTGGCCAACTCAGACCAGTGTTACTTGCAATGTGCCAACTGAAATGTCAGCTCTGTGTGAGAAATTTAGGTCATATTACCTTGGAACACATACTGGTAGGAGATTATCCTGGCAAACTAATATGGGCACAGCAGATATAAAAGCAACCTTTGGGAAGGGTCAGAAGCATGAGTTGAATGTATCCACATACCAAATGTGTGTTCTAATGCTGTTTAACAATGCAGATCGACTTAGCTACAAGGAGATAGAGCAGGCCACAGAGATTCCTGCTCCAGACTTGAAGAGATGCCTGCAGTCTATGGCTTGTGTGAAGGGTAAGAATGTTCTTCGAAAAGAGCCTATGAGTAAAGACATTGGTGAAGATGATGCATTTTTTGTCAATGACAAGTTCACGAGCAAATTCTACAAGGTGAAGATAGGAACTGTGGTTGCACAAAAGGAATCAGAGCCTGAAAAACAGGAAACTCGGCAGAGAGTGGAGGAGGACAGGAAGCCTCAGATTGAAGCTGCTATAGTTAGAATCATGAAATCAAGGAGGGTGCTTGATCATAACAACGTAATTGCTGAGGTCACAAAGCAGTTGCAGTCACGGTTCCTAGCGAACCCCACGGAGATTAAAAAACGGGTTGAGTCCCTAATTGAAAGGGATTTCTTGGAAAGGGATAATGTAGACAGAAAACTGTATCGGTATCTTGCCTAAAGAGTGCCACGAGCAGGTTACCTGTTTCTTGAGGAAGGTTTAGCATTGTACCTTAGTTGGTAAGATGAAAATTGTTTTACAATTTCTGCAAGCTCAGTTTGGTTTCAATGAATATTCATTATTTTTCAGCTTTTTCCTGCTTATGTGTATTTTATAAATTTTAAGCTAGTTGCATATAAATTGATTTTTCCTTGAAATTTGACATCCACCATTTCTATATAAATATTTTCAAGGCTATCTTGGCGAGTAGTTTCGGAAAATATTGTGGGTTGCAACCCCTTTTTCTTTTTTCTTTTCAAAAGAAATATCCCTTTTGAGAGTAATATAGGTTACTGAAATAGCACTTTAATTTGATATTTCATGAATTACTTGGGCGGCAGTGACTCTTTAAGCACAAACAGAGTATTATTTTGTCTTGTTGGCGTTGTTCTTACAGCCCCTTGGCCTTGCTGGATTGTCTCCTTACCAATGGTTGACACAGCATGTGCCAGTCTGATATTCATAACCCTTTATTTTTCTTTTAAGGGTATTGTTATATATGCAATATATACCAGATGTTACATGTCTTGATCTTGATTTTCCAGATTTGCCTTGTCAGTTGTTGATTTGGAGTTGGCTCCACCATTCGGTTACTTGCTTTTATACAGCAGTCCCAATATATAATGGATATCTTGCGTAATGTAAGGATGTGTAGAAAAGGTTGAGCAATATGATAACATGGATAGGCGGTGGCCTTGCAATGCTGCTAAACTGTTACAGAAATGGGTGGCATTGGTAAGTCAAAGTAAGTTATTGAAGGATTAGGCTAGTTCTCCAAGTGCAGAGGAGGAGGTTTCTAATGCTTGGAATTCCCAGCTGATATTCAGACAGGGCATGCATTAAGGCGACAAGGCAAGACAGTATCAGAATGGTTATCTGCTAGAAAAGAAATTCTTTTTGCAGCTTCGAAGTAAGATAGTATTGCTACCACTGCACAGGTTTCTGGGAGGGAGCATTCAGAGTCTTTTGGTTTGAGTTTGACATTGTGGATGCCATCAATTATAATGAGGCTGCTGACCTTTGACACTGAACTTTCAGCCCTATATGATAGTCCCGTGGTCAATGATATGAGAAAAATTATAGTACATCGGACACCTAACAACACCTGCGTAAAAGAAAACGTGCTTATCTATTGCTCGCAGGAAAGTAATATATAATCTCCAATGGCATGAGCAGTTGAAGCAATAAAGAGGCATGGTCACCATTTCCTCAAGTCAGTTAAATAGAAAGTAAAAAAATTCCAAGTTTTCATAAAATGTCGGAGAATAGCTGAAACTGTTGAGATCAAAGACTAAATTTACCTTAATATAGCAAACAAAAAGCATCAACACACTTGAATTACCACCAAGGATGTATTATTCCTAATCTAGTGGAAGCTATGATTCTTAAATGAGGACGCGATTTTGGACATCTGAAAATGTCTTCACATCTTTTCCCCACAACCTGCTTGTTCAGACCAATAGTAAGAGTAAGGCACGTGTGATATCATATTCAGAAACGCTTTACTTGCTAGGAAAAGGATGATGTGGTGCCTAAAACTAAAATTGATGTTTCAGTGTGATGATCATTGAACAAGGCAGTAAACCCATAAATAAAGAGACATGCATACTTAAAGAAGTGTTTGTCTAAGCCCGCACGGTACTGACCAGCAATCAATCCCAATGGCATTAGCCCCCTGTTTGTCCGCTTTTTCATCATCTCCAATATGTACAGCCTTGCTAGCCTCAATACTCATTTGATCTGGAAAAAAAAAAAATGCTCAGCCTTGTGAAGAGTTGTCTCAATAAGGTTATTTCATCATTGCTACAAGATGTGTATTTTAGGCATTGAAACAAAATATAAACTAAAAGAAATATCATTTTATGCAAGCACAATAGAACTATGCTTTTAAATAGCATCATTAGCCCGAAAATGGATATGATAATGGGATAATGGCACAATGCTGGAAGAAACATGAAACCATGTTTAGATGTTCATGCTTCTAAATTGTAATTAAACAAGACCGTAAGAAGAAAATAGGCAGTCATCATTAATCATGAAAGCGAACTTCTGAATACTGGCACTCCAAGAAAACCTGGAATTGATCTGCTACTATTAGCTATGGCAATTGCCCTGATCTACCATAATGCTCCACTTGAGATCATCAATGTTTGTCTCTGCAAATTTTAAATAGAAAGTAGCATGCAACGATAAACTAATTTTGGAATTTGGAATTACAACACAAACCTAAAGTAGATTTAAATATCCTTGGATCTGGTTTTTCATATCCAACCTCTGAAGATATAACGACAGCATCAAACCTGAAAAGGAAAGCAAGTAAAATCCTTTAAACTTTAATGACCTATGAGCATGTTTTTTGCTCTTGCTTAGATGAGCCTAAAGAAAGTGCCTTCATGGACATATAATGTCTCACTTAAAGGGGGTTAAAGGATGGAAGAAAAAAATAAAAGTCTTTAATTTCTTTGTCTGTGCATGATTCCCACATCATCTACCCAAGCACGAGGCACAGAGGACCAGTTAGCTTCACAAAGACAGAGAGAAAAGTTTCAGACACCCCAAAAGAGAGAATTGTGAACTCCGCATGCTATACAGGTGAAGATGTAGATAATAAAGTTAGCAGACTAATGTGATGAAGTGCAGAAAATAACCTTGCCTGATAAACAACCCATGCATGAAAACAACAGCTGAATACTTGAATGTGAGTGACAGAAAACAGAAACAAAGCACTTGATGCTTACAGATCTATGACATTAAGTTCTTTCAATAGCTTCCTCAGTCGGTTATCAAAATTGGATACAACAGCCACCTTAACTAATAAAGAAACACCAAAAATAATAAAGTCAGAAAACAGGGTTTAAATGTAGTGAAAAATAAAGGAGAATACATAATGGATACAACCTCCAGCTTCCTTGAAAAGTGAAATCGTCTGGTAAGCTCCATATGGAAGATGCCATGCTTCTCCATTTGCATAATACTGAGAAATCAGACAATAGTTTGAAGACAACATCAACTGCTAAATTAATTTGTAAGTTCCAGAAGCAGTAGTTACAAGCAGTTTCAAACTTCTCTGAATGACAACTGCAAGAACAGTGGAACGTGGACATGCATATAGAACACAGGTCTAACAAAAAATCACCTCATAGACTTCTTCAAAATAATCATCATTGGTGCAACCAGTGGCTTCAGAAACAACAAGTCTCCAAAATGGCCTTCCATCTCCCTGTACATAAATCATAAGATAATAAAAGATTAAATAGACTTCAATTAAAACTTCCTTTGCATGTCAAAAATTTGTATCTTCAAGTAGCTGGTGAAAGTAAGCCCACTCATGATGAATAATCAACAGGCTGAGGAAAAACAAATATGCTGCTCTGCTGTCACCACATGAAAGCATATTGCACAACACTGTCATCAATAATGATTTAATGTTCCCAACTTTTCACATGACCAACAATCTAATTAGGCTGGTACAAATTTCAATACCACCACATAGGAGGATAAGGATGGTAAAGAAAACCAGTAGAACAACTTTTAGCCACCAATGAAAGGAAACAACAGCGTTTGGATGAATGCTTCTCATGAAAAGGTTAAGTGTTGTAATTCTGTTCATTTCGTGTTATACATGTATTCGTCTTGTATAATGTAAATCCTTCAACAGCATCCATCGAAATTGGAAAGTGACTAGTGCATGCACAAGGTCCTTCCTTTCCAAGATCTTGTTTTGCATTCTAACAAATTCCACTAAAAACTGTCAAAGCAATGATGACGATTAGTTGTGCTTGACAAGAGCACAAGGATTCATTCATTCATATGAACATGATAATACAGATGTTATCTCTTTGAGATGGATATCTAATGTGGCAATCACAATAATTTAATCTGGTGAATCGCTTGAACATCTTGCTTAAGAAGTGAGAAGAACACAGCCCAAAAGCTCAATCACAAACCAGATTACACTATGCAAAGCATACCCAACATAGAAATATTTGACCTGGTATCGGAGCTTCTCAGGCCATGGAGAAGAAAAAGCATTCTTGAATCCTTCCTTAATATCAGCTGAAGTCACAGTCAGACCTGAATAATGTCAAAAAATTTTAGTACAGCATACCAAACACCAAGATCATAAATTTTACCTTCAAGAAAAGCTGCGAATCAGTAACTACACACCAAAGCAAAGAACAAATTACTATTATGATTCACTTCATCCAAAGTGGAACGTAAAAGATCTGAAAACTCTGCGCACGAAATATTTAACACAAAAAGTTACACAATTATCAACGTATTAGTCACTCCAAGACGTTAAACTGACCATATTTTCTTCCAATGGAGGCGTAAGTCTCTTCAACTGGCTTTGCCAATTGCAAAAGGGTCCCTCCAGCATCCAACAAAACTGCATCATATGCTCTTTTGACCGAATTCGCCCCTGAAAAATGAGAAAAAAAAAACAATTTTTTTATCAAATATTGAAGAACCCACATGCTATTACAAGTCAACGAGTAATCATCAGCCCTCAATTCGAGAGGGAGAATGACCGACCAGAGTGGATGGGCATGGATGAACAATGAAGGGTGTTCGAAAGCTTAAAACTGGGAGGTTTCAGGGCTTTGAGAAGAGAATTCCCATGGCAGCATTTGATCATACAAGCTTCCATAACCTGACCTTAAAATTTCCCAATCTTCAAATTATCTTGGAGGATCAGAGTTCTCTTCAATGGAGTGAGACACGTGAACTTAAGCAATAGACAATACGGGGGCAACGTTCTCCAGACAGGACGGTCGAATTTTGGGCAGAAAGTAAATGTATAAATTTTAATAATTATTCCAATAAATTTAATTCTTATTATTATTTATTTTATTCTTTTTTTGGAATTTTATTTAAATCTCAAAATAATAATATAATAAAATTAAAATTAAAAATTGAAATGAAGACTGAAGATGAGATATTGAAGGAAACTAAACAGTAAACAGACAGCATTCATCAATGTCAACCTCTTTACTTTCCTCCAATTCTCACCTTCAAGATTTACTGGCCATGCCAAATTGAGGCCAGAGATAAAATATTGGAGGAAATTAAACAAAAAATAAAATAAAATAATAAAATTTGTTTAATTCCCTCCAACTTTTACGTCTGACAACTTGTAGCATTCTTCCCTCGACAATTGAAGGGCAGAGATGAAATATTGGAGGAAATTAAACAACAATCAGATAACAAAGTCAGTTTGTTTAATTCCTTCCAATTTTCACATATGACTACTTGTAGCATCTGCCTGCCTCCCTCTCTCCTTCTGCCACTGCCGAAGCCACCAGCTAGTATTTATAGGCAGATAGGCTTTCAAAATCAACATTATGTGCGTGTTGTGGGTAACCCTCCCTGAGAAACACTGCACAGTCAGTCAAAGTCTTCAACAACGCAACCTGCGTGCTTGCACTGCTACCTCTTCCGTGTCTCTCTTTCTCTTTCTGGTCCCAACAAGGAATCTTTAGAAGTAACACAGTAACACACATTGCTGTGGAAAAATATAGGAACCGTCTGTTCCGTTTTCGGTAATTTCAAAATTGACAAAGAAGAAAGTCATACAGCTGTAAATGAAACGGGATACACTATAGTTTCTAAATCATGTACATTCCTGTGTATTTTTGTCTTTCTTCTTTGCATTTCTTACAGACTCCGGGCCAATGAATGACACTGTCTAGCTCTGCAGCCTACTCAACAAATTGATTAGCCAACCAACATTGAATCATAAGTTCCACAAATTAAACTTTGCGCCTTCTTGCTGGATGCATTGACGATTTCAATGAACCCGGGACAGATTGAATGCAACCTCTGCAAAATAACATGACTTAGTAAGGCCTTTTGGCTGTTCGTTAGCAGCAGCTACTCCACTCGAGGCGTTGCCTTTCCTTTAATGCAGAAACTAACCCAGGTTTCATCATGAAAAAGCTCTAATAATCCATCATCTTTGATTCTTGGAACAGGGAAACCACATCATGTTAAATATTTTTTCACCTCCAATGCAAGTTCTGTCAGAAACTTCAAAGATACAGAAAATAAAATATGTAATGCCTTTGCAGTTAGTAAGATTCTATAAAATAATTCTTTGATTATCATAAATATCAATTTGATTACATGCTCTTGCTTGTGCACTGTTTTATGTAATGAGAAACTATTGAAGAAAAAGTGGTTCACGTTCAACCTACATAAGTAGAATAGCCAGCTGTGACATCCTGCTGAGGAACAAAATTGTTTTGTGTTCAAGTTCAACTGTCTCTGTGTGTCTTTGTGCGCGCGCGCATGTGTGTGTTTATGTTCTACTTTGAGGTGACTATAATCAGTACAATGGGGTAGTTTGGTATCATTTCCTTCGTAATTCTTCTCCATCTTTTCTCATAACAGTAATCCATTATATTCTAACTAGGAGAATGAAGACAGGATTCAAGCTCTGGTAATACTTGATTCCCTCGCTACTAAATGAATAATGCTCACCAAACATTTCCCACCAAACCAGCAGAATTCTGTTATTCACGTGTGACCTTTACCAGTAGCCATGGGAGAGAACAAATAATCATTTGAGTACCAGATGAAATAAAAATCAACATTATTAATGAGAGAATTCATTCTCCTATGGCTGTAAAACCTCGCAGCAACAAACTGCAGAGTTGAATTCCAAAAAAAGATTTCCTCCCTTGTTATGACAGATTGTTTTGGCATATATCCTTAAAGTGATGACATTGCTTTCCCAACATACAGAAGGTGATCTGAGTGGAGTGTCAGTATCAGGGAGAACAAAGAGGCATCAGGCATATCAGGTTCAACAACAAAAATGCGAAATAAAAAATGAGAAGTGAAGACAAAAGAACATACAAGATTCATTCGATAGATTAGGTAGTAGACGGATGTGATGGTTCCCGATGCTTTAGTACCTTTGCCATTGCTCTACGCTGACAATCCTGCATGGGGGTATCAACAAAGCAGACAAATGGAGTAAGATTTTATTAATTGCTTAGCACCAGTAGGTAATATGTATCATTCCCAGTGTTCAAAGTCTTAATGGTTAAAAGTTAATGACATCATTCAACAGGACTACTTCAAAACTAACCAAACAATGTGTCCATTTTATTTCATTACCTTGAACATATTCAAGTGGAAGGGTCTATCTGGATTCATTCTCCTCAATTTCAAGTAAGTATATGCAAAGCTTAGTTGATCACGGGATGTAAAACGATCAACTTCATTAAACCAGAGACATGAAAATAAATTTGACATTGGTGTATGGGCCCGAATAATAAAAGAACCTTCAGGAACATCTGAAAAGCACATGATTCGCAAAATCAGCGCCTGAGATTTATTGGACATGAGATAAAACAAAAGGACAAAATCCAAAACATGAAAAAGACACCAAGACGCACAACTTGGAAGAAAAGTATTTGGATCTGAAGGATCAAACTTGGTTAGGCCGTCAGACTCGTAAAATCTAAACTGTTCATCGATAGCCGTGTGATTGTACTTATTTAGACGCTTATTTTGGAGTACCTCCTCCCACACACAGTGACGGTCGTAATGACTTGAAATGGCATACTCTGATCTTGTTCTCCACAAAAAGTGCTCAATGATCAGCATTGGATCAGCCTGAAGTCGCATCTTGCTGTCAACCCAAATTGAATACCTAAGAAATAGTCATTAGAAGAAGGTTAAGCCCAAAGACTGGTAGAACTAGTGGATGAACATGAGGCTTAAGCACCAGATGACCAATGTTACCTAGAAGAAGGGAAAAGGCGATGAGATAAAAATTTTGGCACTTTTCCAGATTTTCGCATGTCTTCATATGGTAAGTTCCTAACAACAACAATTCTCCACAAACCCATATATCCTCGATCATCAGGAATATTTCCATCTGAAGACAGTGTTGCTAGTGTTTGCTCATCCACAAACATAACAAAACAAACATTTTTCTTGGAAAATTCACTAATCTGAAACAAATAAAATTCTTTGCATCATTACCTGGAAGGGAAAAAAGAAGAGGGGAAAGAAATATATAGCATTATTAAAAGGATAGAAAGCAATTTATAATTCACTAAAACTAGTAATTACACAACAAAGCAATTTATTGTGTATTGTTTCCTAACATGCTATTCTTCCACATTTTTATTAAATGACCAAATGCCTAAATATTCTATAGCATTGTACTTGTACAAGGAGAGGAGAACAGATGAGGCAGCAAGCAGATCAATCACTTTAAAGGTTCAGCAAAAGTAAAAATAAAAAGTAAAATTAAATCCAAAACAAACCCAACGAAAAAAACTCCTCAACAACCCTAGAGCCACAAGCCACTGAAATAATAATAATTAAAAAAATTATGTCAAAATGTAATCCCAAAAGATAATAAATTAATATCAATGAAAAAGGACATGCTTTTATCAAAAGAAAGAAGTAATATATCCAAGTTGCAAAATCAAGCATAAAAGACAAAAGAAGATCATGCCATATAGCAAAAAAAGCAACACCTAAGAAGTAATTAAAAAGATAAAGCTAACTAGAAATCCGACTACATTACTTAGACCTTACATATCAGACAAATATTGCCTGACAATAAGCATTTCCAGTTAAATAGTTTTCCGTTTCTAGACATCAAAAAAACTTCTTCTGTGAATGCAGTCTATAGTTTGATTATTATTTACAATAACTTGTGGCAGAGAGTTATGCTAAAAGAACCATAGTTTGAAGAAATCTCTGTTCCATGATCTGGATTATAGTCTATTCTATGCCTTATAATTTATATGATTAGAACATAAGAAACACATAAGAAATATGAAGGAGTTATTGCTTCTCATTTGAACAGCTAGGTGAAAAGTGAACCTGTAAAGGTTAACACTAAGTCACTGCAAGAATTAAAAAAATTTCAACCTGGAGCTGTTTCTCAGCACATCCCATGGAGGTGATATAAAGAACTTTGCTAATGAATTTTTATTTACCATTTTGCGATCAGGCCGCCTCACATAATCAAAGCTCCCAAAAATGCAAGAAGATACCACAAACACACAGGCGTTCATGTAATTCTTTTCCTTTTCATCCAAATCAAAAGGGTTGCTTGAAACTCCAGGCGGTCCTTCCACAAAACCACAATGCAGAGTTTGATTGGTTGCATAGAAGGACTTCTCTCTTTCCTGAAGGGTTTGATGTCCTCCAAATCTATGTTCAAAATTGCTGGTCCCAAAAAGTTTATCTTCCCTGTCAATGTAGTCCAGCGAAAATTGAGAGAAATTCACAAAATCTTTGGGCTCAACAAAATCATTAACGGATTCCAAAAACCCAATTTCGCAAGGATGATCTGCAAAATTAATGGAGGCAAAGAGCAGAAGAATGGAGTCAAGCAAACAGAAGTTCCAAAAAAAAAAAATCAGGAATTTACTACTGCAAAAATATCAGGAACAGAAACTCGACGATTTTCCACTAGAAGTTAAAGATACTATCACTCTATCAGTCCAACAAAATCTAGAAATATTCCGAGCATTCTTTTGGAAATTGCCACTCCTTTATCCGACAAAGTGCATAGGATTAATCTAGTCCACCAGTATTTACTACTTGAACCAAATATTAAAGGACCAAGAATGGTTCTAAGATTTGCAGCCACAAGAAAATCATCAAAATCTCAGAGCTCAAAAATAACAGAATAAACAATGAGCAAACTACTCTTACACTTCCTGCGGCGCTTGATTGGTGGTTTTCCACCTTTAGCAGTTTCTCGTTGCACTTCTTGCAATGATAATAGTCTACGGTCAAGATCACCTGTAATGACATATACCATTTATTTTTACGGATAATATAGTATAACAAGTGCTTACTCTTTCTACAAATTACTACAACAAAAGTCCATAATCTCACCGGGAGAAAAAAAATTCATGCCAAAGGTAGCGAAATAAGTGAGAAAGACGGTGGCAAGCAAGAACACCGACTGCAAAAATCTCAGTTTAAAAAACCCACCAAACCGCTTTCCCCGAGACACAGCCCGAATACTGTTTGGCAACAGTTCATTATTATGCTTAAATAAAGACATAGCAGCGTACTTTCTAATTTCCAAATCTTGACGCCAATACAGCTTATCTGCAACACAATTACGAAACAAAAACAAAAAATACAGTGTATCAGAATAACAACAGCATTACTCCAACCATAGCATAACAGATTAGATCAATGATTTCAAAAATACAATTGAATGCTTAATAAAATCTTAATTATACGTAATGTAAGTATATAACTGTAGTTCCCTTTGCAGATCCTGAAATAAAATAAAATAAGAATAACCAGAAGAACCATCACAGCACAGAGAATACATGATTGTGAGAAATAACCAACAATAACCAACAGGCGAAACTCGAATGAAAAACTAGATCACAAGGCTTGCCTGCCTGATTCGAGATCTCACTCGCCAGAAGAAAGTCGCGGGAACTTAGAAACTCAAGGCGGTGTGATTCCCTGCGTGTTTTCTTACGGTTTGAACTCTACATACACTGTTACCTGCCAAGATGCGATAGAAGGGGCCCAATTTATTCTTTCTACTATTTTCGTTTAATTTCTTAAGGAAAAACATGCAAACGAAATTGGGAATTATCAAATCTGTCCACGATTAAATAAGGGTCCTAAAAACGACATCGTCTATGTCTCGTGCGAAGTGACTTTCAATAATGGGTCGAGCCGGCTCATCCTGCCGGCCCAACCTCAGCCCAACAACGTGCAGACTCTGTCCAAACGCTGTTGCCGTAACAGCTTTGCAGATGGTTGCCATGTGTAGTACTGCTACTACCAAAACTCCGCCATGCTTTCTCATGCATGTGTTGGTACCAACAGTTACTGTTCTTGCTCAACCAAAGTAAACATTTGGACGGAGTTCAGTTTGAATCAGCTCTTGAAACTTTGCTTCTAACACTCAGAGATGATGTCGAAACGGCCAGTCTCGCTTTTCAACCGGGAAACTTCAATACGGCAATGGGAGTGAAGTCTTTGGTCTTGCTGAGTGTCGCCAGAATGTTTCGCTCAATGACTGTGAAGTTTGTCCGAGGAAAGGTATTGAAAAACTTTACGAAAGCTGCGGCCGCAAGAAGGGGGGCATTATGGTTGCTGGATGTTGCGTTGTTCGATACGAGAGTTACGAGTTCTTTTCCTGTGTTGATTCGGCGGCTGCTTACATGTTAAGAATGGTTCAGGAGGTGTTAGGATTTGGGAGAATAATGGAAATAATTTTGGTGCTAAGTGTTTTAAGGTGGAAATAGCGGCGAGTTGGGGGATTGGAATGGTTTCTTTTGCTGTGGTTGTTTCGTCTACTTGGCTACTGAGAAGATCAATTGTCAATACAGCTAAGGTGGCAACAGTACTTGGTGTAGATGATGCTGGAAATGGGAAGTGAAAATTATAAGGCTAAGGAGATGATTCTTGTCACGTTCGAACAGTCGACGGTATTTTGGTATGTCCGCTATCAAGTTGGGATAGGATTGAATAGTCTAAGGGGGGAGGGATAATCTACATAATATCTGATTTTTAGAACACATTTTGCACAAATTGCACATTACCAAATTTGCGCAAAGCAATCAAGGACTGGGCAACAATGGCGACTGAGCTGGATTAGTTACTTGACTTCCTATCTTCTACTTCTCAGCCAGAAAGTTTACTTCACTCTTTCAACTCCCCCTGTTTGGTTGCTGGGAAATAGAGGAAACGACGAGAAATTTTTTTGAATTTATATATGGTCACGTTTAAACTAATTTCTTTTAGTTCTCAGAAACCACCCAGGGACTGATTAGTATCTTATTAAGTTGTTCTGCTCCGCTTTGACTTAACTTTATGTAGTACTGTTCTTAGTAATTGACATGTGTTTCGAAGATAATAAGGTTTGTTTGAAGAAGTTGGTGTTTCATGGTATTAGTTTGTTGATTGAATTAATTTAATCTTATGTGTGCTTGGTGAGTGTTTTCATATGCTGAATCTGTGATGTGATTCTCTTGATTTGCCATATTGTGCTAAAAAAGACAGAAAAGATTGGACCCGAGTTGCGGGATTATTTGATATTAATTAATTCTTCTTGCTTTCCTGTTCTCCCCATTGGAGACATTTGTCTTTATATATTTTGTAACAAATGCTGTATTTTTTGTAAACAAATTAGGTGAAGAAGGCAGCTGTTGTTATTGTTCATGGATTAACAGGGTCAGAGGATTGCTTGTAGTCCCTTTCCAATTATTCCAAGATTGCATTGCCATCACTGTACAGACTTTTGAGTGAAAATAAGGTACCCATGTTGTGCAAATTGATGTTATCTAAATGCTTGTTAGCAAGATGATGTTTACTCTGTTGAGTTTATCACTTTATTGCAGTTTCTGTTGAGTTTGGTTGTATCCTCATTAATCCACAAGGAAGATTGTGGATTTACCGATGTGGTTTAATATTTCAGGAGGTTTAGAACCTGCAGCTGATACTCCTGTAAATCTGTTGCAGAATTCAGAATTGGCTGGAAAGATGACTCGTAATGGAGAAAAAAAAGGATTGCCGTAGCAGATTATTGAACGGTTTGATTCAACCCTTCCATTGGAGAAAAAAAAAAAGGGTATGTACGGAATATTACCTCAAATTAGGAAGTTACTTCAAGAGGACTCTTGAATAAGTACATTTTCTACTTGTGCATGTGACTGGACATGTGTATCTTTTTAATGGGATGAGTAATGGTTGTTGAAGAGAGAAAAGGACCTAGCTAGTGATGTTCAATTGCTATAGGTCTCTACCTCAATTTTGTTAGTTTGAATTCTTTGAGAAATTTAACAAAGAAAAGACCAAAGAATAGGATAATAAAAAAGCGTTGATGCATGGGAAAATGTGATGCTCTGGCTTTCAGTAAATAAGAAACCTTCTGGCTCAACCAGGCATATAGTAACAAGGGTTACTCTAGTTAAAAAGTTCAAAACATATTCAATTTGAATACTTTGAGGAATTTACCAAAGAAAAGACTGAAGAAACAGAAAATAACAAAGTGTTGATGCATGAGAAAAAGTAATGTCTTAGCATTCAGTGAATGTGAAAACTCCTTGCTCAACCAAGCATGTAGTTACGAGAGGTACTCTTGTTAAAAGCCTCAAAGCCTGTTCAACTAAGATGAGCTAGAATATGCCACTGCTTAGCTGGCTTAAGTTTAGATTTTGCCTGCTTGCAGGTTTCAGGAACCATTTGAAACTGGTGTTTTGAAGCTGAGAATCAGTTGCAGAATTTGCTTCTGATTTCCAAGTCTCGTTGGCCAGCTCTACTTCTTCCTGTTGCTGGCAGCAAGGTACTTTTTTTTTTTATAATTTTCTTGATCCTTTGGACATTAATATCACAAAATATTTTGTTTTCCTTTTCTCTTCTGTCTTTCTTTCTTTGAGGAGGGTGGGTGGAAAGGGCATCAACTCAAGATTTTTTTTTTCTCCATTTCCTATTTCGCAACTGTTTTCGATTGATAAGATATGCTTCAAGTTTTTCTTAAATTGGAAATATCAGTGATATTGTTTCATACTGGTCATTCGGTTAATTCCTTGTTCGCATGAGATGCCGCTTCTGGGTATTATTCTGAATATCAAATCAGAAACAATAATGCAGCTAATTTATTGCTACAATAGTAGTCTCGAGAAGATACTGATCATCCTTTTGCTTGATTCAAAAAATTATATTAATGCGGCCCTGTGTTTTTTAATTTAAATTATGTCTGCCGGTCTCTGTCTCTTGGATTTTTTTTAAACACCTTGTTTCTACTTCGACCTAATGATGTAACATATGAATTCGTTTCTATTGATCCGGTCACATCTGGGCCAGTACGTAGGGAAGAAGTCTAATAAAAAATGGCATTTGAGCTTGCAAGCACTGTCAGATTGAGCATGAACTAGTTGATGACCCAGATATTCGCATTCAGGGACCAGCGTCTATTTACTAGATCACATTATTATCTGACTTCTTTTCTTTAATTATCATTATTTTTCTAATGGATGCTTGAGTACGTTGAAAATTGCTTGAACCATTCAGGCTGCACAAGGTCAGCCATGTTCTAAAAGAGGGCTATTTCTTTTGTTTGGAGAATTATTAAGTAATCTCTTTTGTTATCCTCCCTGTCTGCCGTCTGTTGTACTGACCTTCTTAGATTAGCCAGTCATGTATAAATAATATTCTCTATGTGATTATAAAAATGTCCCTGAGGAGGGAATCCCGAACTCAATACTTAGCATATCTTTAAAATTCTGTTTCATGCTGACCTTTGGTGTTTTAAACCTTGTTTTGTGGATAAATTTGCTGGTTCAACAAGTGACTGAATGAAAGATGTTGAACCAAATTGCTGCATAGGACCAAATTTTGCCTTGCACCTCTACTTAACAAAAGCTTTTGTCTTACAGAGAACCAAATTGTTATAATCAGTTCTAGCTATCTGAATGGAATACAGTGTCTCACAATTGGCTGTGGTTGTAGAAATATCAACTATGTGCTTCAATAACTAGCAAAATACAACTTCCATCCCCATCTACCTATCTCTTCACCTTTTCAATTCATGGTCATTTTTGCTGGAAGTTCTTGCGACACAGATGTTCAGTTCTGCATATATCCCCATGTTTTACCTCTCTCAGTTTTCAGTCAATTACTGTCAAAAGTGACTGACATGAAACTTCTGCAGCTTTCAAGTTACGCAGGTCATAAAAGAATGGAGTAAGCTGCTTATGAGGAGTGGAAATCGTCCCTCTTATCGTCTATCCAGAAGATGGACGCAGTATAAGAGGCATTCTTCTGCTATCCTGGATGTTAAATGTATAGGGTTGACATTGCTGGAAGCTCACATGGGAAGAAATGTGATGGAAGATTTACTGCAATTGTTAGTTACGTTACAACTAACGATACAATTGTTATGGGTTGGTTTCATTTCTGTTATTGGTGCGCTCATTACCAATCATAGGCTGAAGGAAACCATGGCTGGAGTAAGAATTCCCAGCACAGAAGTATCCCATTCCTTCCCTGTCCGAACGGACTGCAAAGCTGCCATTCTGTCTGTAACATACCCTTTGCTTTGCTGTCACAAATATCCCATCCATGATTCGTCATGAGCCGAGTTTGTCAGGATTCGGGACCTAGCCTGCACGCCGACGTATTTGCCGCTGCCCCACCACATGGATTACAAGGGTACAACCGAAACTAGGACCATAAATAAAAACCTGTAACGAACAATTACGAGCCATCAACGTTCCCCACGTGTCAAAGTGAGAACCCTACATCATGGTATGCCACCAAACCGCCAGTTAGCGAGACCATAAAAATCAAACCATGTGGTGGCACACACGTAACAATTTCCTCAACCGCACTACTTTTCTTCTAGCTGTTTTGATTTTTACAGGTCTCTCTATCCACTACTCTTTTGAATATTCTCCTCTCCGAACCGTAACATAAATTTAATTTAAATTAGGTTAGGGTAGTGCTGGGCAATTTTGCAGTCTCGATCGTATTAAAATTAGGGCAGTTGAGCTGCGATGCGATAGGTTTCCGGTTGGCGCTCGTCTCAACTATGGAGTTTGCGATTACCGACGATTTGTTGGGCACTTTCGTTCCCATTTTAGTTTACTGGTTGTATTCGGGATTATACGTCGTTCTTGGATCTTTTGATAGGTTTGAAAATTATAGGTTGCACGCTAGAAAAGAGGAGGACGCGAAGAATTTGGTCTCCAAAGCAACTGTTGTCAAAGGCGTTCTTCTTCAGCAAGTTTTTCAGGCTATTGTTGCTATTCTCTTGTTTTCGGTATGATTTTTTTATTGTTTCTGTTTTCGTTTCTGTATTACAAGAACTAATTTTCGGTCCTGCGTGATGAATTTTGAAGGATTTATCAATAATTTTTTTATATACAGTTTTCACTTTATATTTGATTTTGTTTTAAAAATTGTATAGAGTTGACTTCGAATTATATATTGAACTTATGGCTTTTCAGTGTTCTGTGATCGCTGAATTAAGTCTTCTATGTTAAAGATTGAATTTTTTGGTATTTAGAATTTGCTTGATGCATCGGTTCTGGAATGCTTTGTTCTTCGACATTTGTCATATTGTGGGGAATATGCGTGATTGTGTACTTGTAGGTTTCGTGTAGCTTTCATGATTTGTTTTGGGATAGTTATCATGTCAAATTTTTCTAATAGTTCATCTTTTGAATTGTTGGTTTAACCTGGGAAGGATCAATGTTCATATACTGTTCTTTTAAGTTCTCAGTTACCAAAAAATGCTTGTATGGAGAACAAAAAGGTGTATTAGTAACTAATGATTAGTGGAACGTGAGGAGGGTTTTTCAGTAGTTATGTATGGTATGCGATAGACTTAAGATATATGAATTGCTTTTTGCATTTCTTAATATGGCTTTTCATGGGAAATGAAGCCTGAAAAAATAGGTGGGTTATCTGGAATTGGCAAGTTAAGCTTTGTGGCTTTGTGCCTTCAGCTCAATTTCCATTTTTGGTGATTTTTAATTGATACATGAATGATTTTATGGGATCTTAACCATCTGCTTCATGATATATTGATAATGTTGATGATATTGCTTATACGGAATCTTTTAACCATCTTTATTTGGCATAATAGCATGTTGTCAGCTGTGTGTTATTCTTCTTTCTATTTTTATGCTCGCTTTTTATCATCTCTCTTGTGATTTTTCGTGTCTGATATTGATGCATATTGAGCCAATAAATTGTTAATATCTTGGCTATCATATATACTGTATCCATTATTGCACAAATTTATTGTGGAATCTTGGTTTTGCATAGGTAACAGGAAGTGATGCAGGGGCAGTGAATCAACAGTCTTCTCTGCTTGTTTTAGCTAGGCAGTTTGTTATAGCAATGTTGGTTATGGATACATGGCAATATTTTATACACAGATACATGCACCACAACAAGTTTTTGTATCGGCATATCCATTCTCTACATCACCGCCTGGTTGTCCCCTATGCATTTGGAGCTCTGTACAATCACCCCATTGAGGGGCTTCTCAACGACACAATTGGTGGAGCGTTATCCTTTCTTGTCTCTGGTATGTCTCCCCGAGCCTCCATCTTCTTCTTCTCCTTCGCCACCATCAAAACAGTGGATGACCATTGTGGATTATGGCTGCCTGGAAACCCCTTCCAAGCGTTCTTCAAAAACAACACTGCATATCATGATGTCCACCATCAGCTTTATGGTACCAAATACAACTTTGCACAACCATTCTTTGTAATGTGGGATAGAATTCTTGGAACCTATATGCCATATTCACTTGAGAAGAGAGCAGGTGGAGGCTTTGAAGCTCGGCCTGCAAAAGAGTACAAGGACAACTGATCATTATATTAGGACAATCAGTTGTGTACCACCGGTATCAATTTTTTTCCCTTCTACTGATGAGCAACTGCCTTGTGATTTGTAAATACATATATTGTTGTGTTTTATATTTCTCATTGTTGAACAATGGAGTCGAAAATGCAATGAAACTTAATCTATTGTGTAGAGTGGCAATTTAGCTTTGATTTTCAGGGAATGGTACCATGAGGCCCTTGTTTTCTTCCCGGTTTTTAAAGTGAAATCAGAATGAACCTTTCATAGCAATTTTTATGTTTTCCAAGCTAAAAACCAAACTCTTTGGTCAGAGTTGCCTTAGTGTTTCAAGCAGTCAGATTACTGGTAAGTCATGACTGCTTGATTTTCAAGCAACTCATCTGCTTATAGGATTAAGCCAAGCAACCTAGTTCTCTCTCTTTCTTCCCTTTACACATGGGTAATTTTAATCCTTCGATTGCTTTGAAAAGCTCCTTCGTGTTGAATTTCTTTCAGTTTGGTGTCTCAGGGAACAAAGGCATCTGAATTCTAGCTGTCCCTAAAACAAGGTTGTACTTTTATATTCTCCCAAGCCTTTTGGAACAAGTTGAATGAGGATGCCTCCCTCAGGGGTCAAATATGTTCCAAACTGTTTGATAAATTAGCAATGAGAAGATGCTAACATGTTTTGCCTTGCTTTTTTGTAGTAAAAGAAATTGATATTAGAAATCGAACCATATGCACCGTATTCCTACCGTAGCATCCAGCTGACAAATACAATTCCAGGCTACCAATCTGCCCATCGCAATCCATGCCATATATCCACCTGCCTTGAAAAATGAAGTCCACACACATAGAAAGGATGCCCTAACATCACCAGCAGTCAGCAGCAACAGCCAAATCGTATACTCAATGGAGACAGTTAATATGCAACTCAACATACACGAGCTTGTAACAAAGTGGGGGCAATAAAGTGGTCGAACATTCGTTGGGCTTTCTTGCTGGGTTCGATGCTGGCTCGCCCAATCCAAGTAGAGAGCTGAACCACGAGGCTTGAACCAAGGCCTACACAACATGTCGCGCACCTACGTTACACCCAATAAAAGACAATTTAACAATGATTTCTTCCTCCGACTGCTAAGTCACGCGGCCTTGTTACGAGGTGGGTAACACAGATGTTGCCTATCATTCGGGGCTTTCCTTCAGTGATGGCCAGCCTAATGAAAGTAAGCTAACGATGCTTCACAGTGCACAGCGTCCTTGTCAACCTCCCCTTCCACCAACCACATCCACACCACACCCCCTCCCCTCACCCCCCCGGTCAGTTGATAGATATCGGATCGGATCTAGCCAGGTCCATTCCCTCTCGTTCAAACAATCATAATTTTTTTTCCTTAGAATTATGCAAATTAATATCAGAATTTTATGACTAGAGATGGCATTCGCACATCATAAACCAAGATAAATGAATGACAGCACAAATCTTACAAGCATAATTTTGTCCGTTCATAAATAGCTACAGAAGAACACGGGCCAAATGGATGGAGGCATGCATGGTTGTTAGTTGAACATAAACCGTATAGTCTACTCATCCCTACGCTACAATACTTTGTGCAGCAAAAATGCTCGGGACGAAAACAAATCAAATTTCATGTCAGCATTCTTTAAACAGAGAGGCCACTGCCAAATTGAGCTTGGAACCATTTCACAATGCTAACTTTGATTTCCGATTTGCTGCTCACTGTGAGGATGTTGAGTTTCCACCTGCAACCCAGTACTGCTTGACAGCTACCAAAATTTTCTCCGGGACTAAGGGACCATCTTCATGGTCTACCATTTTGGTATCCCACCTCATCCCGGCAATGATCTTCTTCACCTTAATTATCGCATCTACTTCATCACGGAATATAACTGCACCTTCTGGTCGCAAAATGCGGTCCATCTCCAGAAGAATGTCCTCGATGTTACATCTGCATTCGTTCAATAAGCATATCTAATTTCAAGTGGGCCAAGAAATAATAGCCTTTACAGAATTATGTGTAAACACAGGAAGTAAAATCATGCATGCCATAGTGGAACACATTAACAGATAGAAACATCAGATCGAGCGAAGTGATTCTACTCACTCTAAGCTTAACAAGGAAAGCTCCAAAGAGATACAAGAAGAAAAGGATTGGTCCATTGAGACACATATAGGAGTTCCACTAAACAAGCCAAGCTAAAATTTAGTTTTTGAGCTTGACACCCTAGAAACTCAGACTAATCAATAACTATCCCTTGAAATGGTTAAGACAACAGAAAATAATTAACTTAAAGATATGCATTGATGAATAAACTGGGATCCTAAGCAACAGATTTTCACTGAAGAATAACTAGAACTCCCACTTATTTGGTTTGTTCTGAGCATCATTTGTAACATGAATGTAAAAAGCACTGATGATTACCGGAGTCAAGCCTGAGCAGGGTTAACTGAGGTAAGTTGTAATGAGCTCAGTCTAAGTTCAACCAACAGGGATTCAACAGCCCACCAGGTTGGCTCATCACAACTTAAACAGCAGACTTAGGTATTAATTTTTCAATGTCATGTAAGAAACCTTAATGCCAACCCATTCAAGAAAGCATTTTAAATTAATGCACAACTTTTGCGTCTAACAACCCACTTTTCAGCATCAAGCCACTTCGTCTATGAAAATCTACTATACCAATCTACCCTGAAGCATACGCTATGATGCTGTCACAAAACCGATGCACTTGACTTTTCTTATGGAGGGATGGAAAAACTCATTCAAGAGAGCCTAATCAGCAGGAATATGAATCACATTCACATTACTATATAGTACATACTTATCCTTGTACAGACTGAAAATGCCATGTGCATGAATAAGATCATATGTCCTTGGGTAAGTAGAGAAAGCTTCACACCTGAACCCAGAGAGAGAGGAATTATTACAAATTAGTTCATAATTGAAGGATCAAAAGGATAAAGGAAAAAGAAAATACCAGAATAATGGAATCTGACTCTGCTCAAGCACAGAAACATAATGTTGCATATATTGCTGATTTAAAATCCAACCCAAATGGTACCACTTTTCTGGTAAGAAAATGAAATATACTAGCAGAATTTCTATTCCACAAAGTTAAAATTCACAAGTTTGCCAACAAAAGATACCTTAATTTAGAAGTTTCTCATCTCATAATGCTTGCTTCAACATTTTACCAAACACATCTCCCCCCCCCAAAAAAAAAAAAGATGTCCTTTACAGGAATGCCTTGTTGTGTACTCACAAGCCATAAACCATCAAAAAAATCTATCTACAGGGGTTTCAGATAATGCCAATACAATAAAATATAACTATAGGAAATTCTGTAAAAAAGATAATCAAAACAAGCAGCCATGACAATAATAGAGAAGCCAAAAGTTCAGAAAATAGTACCAGTCATGATAGATGCCAATCAGTCCTCGCTCATAAATGACACCCAGTGTATTTTTATCGGCTATAGTAGGCACAACATTCATGACCCACAATTTTGGCGATTGAATCGTGGCAGCAAATCCTCCAAACCCAGCATTCATATCCATAATGTTGCGATACCTTCCCGAGTCAAAAAGTTTGTTGATTTTCTTATAAGCGTTTACATGCTTTTTCCATTTATTGTTGTCCTCCTGGTATGACTCAGCAGAAACTCCAGGAATAGATCCACTAGCTATTCTAGGAGGAATGGCATAAAGCCTTTCTGGAAATGCCTTCAGCTCCCCACCAGCTACTTCATCTGAGCTACTAACATCTGCATATGGAGTTATACATGCTTCCATTTGCTGGTACCTGGAAACCATCATAAAATATGATATATTAAATGAAACATTTAGCCCAAATAACACCTTCAAAGCGATATTTATGAAAACTAGGTAATTTTTTTTTCTTATAATACTATATATATCTCAGTTAATCTCCCAATAAGCAAACTGATACAATGATGACAATTTTTAAGTGTAGCAACGTACCAGACATCTTCAGTATCTGAAGACTTGCAGAAAGTAACTCGAGAATCATCTTGTCTATGACATGATTCATCATTTACTTTCTTCTGCCAAATAGCAGTTTCACCCTTCTCAGATTTCTTCTCCCAGCAAAGAAGCTTGGCAATTTCCTCAATCTTTCGCTGTTCCTCCTCAAGTTCCTCCTTCGGACGCTGCCATGCTTTGTAGTTAACCTTCCAATTGATTGGAGGACCCGAAAGAACCCAGTAACCACCAGGGCTAAGAACACGGTCAACTTCCATCATGTATCTTCCATCTGCAAATGAAGAATTCCAAGCTCAAGTCACCATGAACTGCTGTTATGACAACTTGTAGCAATATTAGAATGCCAAAAAGGACAACCAAAAAAGAACAAAATGGAAAACTCTTAACTTTATGTGATTTACACAATAGAAGAATTGTAATTATGAATGATCCTCACCATTTGCTCCCCATGGAATTAAGCATCGAGAACAATGAGCCATGTCAAAGGCTCTAGATGGATACGGCATCTTTATGGTACCGAGAACACCGATAACAGCAGGCACACCCCTTTCGAGAGCGAATTGGACCTGAGCTTCATGTGAATCTCTTGGTGCAAATGACATGGTGATAACATTTCTACTCCAAAGGTATGCACCCCAACTTGCAACCTAAAAGGAAAAGGAAAAAAATTGTAAGTGGAGAATCTACGTAGATCACACACCAGAAGAAGCTAATATTGACTTTCTGATTGGATGGAATACAAATTGAGTGAGAAAAAGGTTGAGCAAGGAAGCATACCCCACAACCAGTGTCCAGAGCAGTTCTAACTGTCCCATTCTCTATTGGTATCACTGAAGCAAGCTGATCAATATATTTATCAGCCCCTTGAGGAAACTGTGTTCCTCCACCAGGGAACCTAAAGACATTCCCCTCAAATTGAATCCAGTTCTGAATAGCCTTCTCCACTGTCAAACTCTTGTATGGAGCATTTGCATATGGGACGTAATCACGACTTTTTGGCCAGGGAAAGGGTGTTACATATCCTTTGGGTGCGGGTATAAGACAATGTAGCTTCTCATTTTCTGGTGGACAATGCCTCTCTCTGTAGTTCATGTTCTCTCTTGGGAAAGTCATTGCACGCCTTTGATCTTGGCAGGGTGTGTAATCAGTGTAGCGAGCGTTGCATGGCTCGAACACTTTAGGTTTTGATTCAGATTCATCAGTGGTTTCAACTTCTCCACCATGATGGGTCTCAAAATTTAAACTTGGGACTATATTGCAGTCTGCCCCACTCTTAGAAATCTCTAAAGCTATACTATCGCCCTTCCCAAACCCACTTCTTTGCCATGCGCCCAATATATAGAAGAAACAACACAACCCAACTACAATAAATATTTGTATAGAACTCCTGGTTCTACCATCAGATGAACTTGTTTTCAATGCCATTATTAACCTGAAAACAATTGCAATGTTAAATCTATTCAATTATCGAAGTGGAAACATAAATTGTGATTTGTTCATCAAGCTCTTTTACAAAATTAAAACACAAAATATGTTTGCAAGTATCAGTCTTATACAAACAAAAGAAAATGAGTAGAATATGAGTGAAAATTTCTCTCAATTGCGAAAAAAAAAATATGTAAACGAAGAGCAAACTAAGGATATAGTAAAAAGATAAATCCAACCGTTAAAACATTGAAGCTTAAAATTTAAAGCTGAAAAGCAAATCCATAATCACAGATCAGTGTATTTGAGCTTCAGTTTTCCCTTTTTGCCAATCCATTATTTTGTCTACAAAATTAAACAAACCAAAATATCAATTTACTTAATATGTTTCGCAACATTTTCGATCAAAGAAAGTTCAAGCTTTCTCTCCACCAAATCTCTGACACTACTTACCATAGTCAAGTTTACATAGACGGAAACACTAACAAAACCCAAAAAATATATATATAAATTAACCAGCTAATTTGAGCCCGTTTCATCAAGGATCCGGAACTCAAATCGGACCAACACTCATTTAATTTCTAAAGGTAGCATTAAACCAAACAATGGAGAATGTTCGAAGAAATAACCAAATCGTGGAAATAAAAACAAAAATAGAAATAAAACTCGGCAAGCATCAGATCACGCACCAATCGTCAACACTGGCTGGAGATCACTTTGAATCTCTTTCCCTTATCAAAATAAACAGACAATGATATAGCCGAAAAGAAAATTATACTGCAGAGATTGGCGACGCCACCAGATCGATCCACAGTGGCCGCGAAACGTGTCAATGAATATCTAAAAAACCACGAGTGACTGTCATCATCAAGAAAAGCTTCAGAGTTTCAGAGTTTCACGTCTTTTCACTGCGAAATAGCCATAGTCGATTACTATGTAGATAAATCAGCGTATCGACGCACGTCTCCCCCTCTATCTCTGGTATTTATTACTTTTATTAAAATAATAATAATAATATAATTAATTAATTAATCAAAAATAATGATAGAGGACACTGGTCCGCTCCCCTTTTCTCTTTTACTTTGATAAATTAGCACGGTGCCGCGTTTTCTAACTTGCTAAAGAGTGCGCATTGCGCAACACGGTCTGGGACCCACGTGAAGGCAAGAAGATATTTTTGGCGGGAACGGCGTGTGCCAATGTCTGTTACCAGTAGCGCGATCATCGGGAGAATGGACGGCTGTGATAGAGTTTGATGTGCTGAAGGCTGAAGTAGGTACGTACGTACGTCGCAACTAATAGCACGGTCTCAACAATTTCGATCACTGACAGTTAAAGTCGTGTTAAACTCGGAACGACAAGTAGTTTAGTTCGGTCACAATTGTCTGTGTCGCAGAACAGGCGTTTTACAATACGATTCGGACGCAAATGTCAATAACTAATTTGTACCGTAATTACTGTGCACATACTATTATTGCCGGTGGTGTGGATGGTCTTGGTCTATCCAGAGAAGAGGAGCCACCGACAATAGGTGTGGTGGAGGGAGTAATGAGGTCAAACTGTATGGGCAAATGCAGTGTAGCAGGCTTTTTGTCATAATCATTGAATGGTAACTAATACGTGTCTCTGTGCTACGTACCAAGCAAAACCTGAAATGTCAAAATTATCCAGTTATCTGGATCCAGCTCAATCAAGATTGGCAATTTCGGCGGGTTGATAGATGCGGGCTTTTCATGGTTAATAGGTACGGTGATTGGCAATTTTTTAGGCAATTCGTAAGTAAATTTTATACTAAATTTAGGAATTTAAATTAATATAAAATAATTTAATTATTAAATAAATAATATTATAATATATAATTAATAATTATATTAAATTTAAAATTTTTAATATATAAATATATTAATAATTAATTATTTATTTAAATAATTATATCGTATTAATTTATTTATATTTTAATAAAATAAGTTACAATATTATAATTAATTTAATTATTTAATAATTTATTAAATTAAATAAAATTATTAAATAAATCTTATTTAAATTTATTTATACAAATATAATATGATAATTAAAATTATTATTGCAGTTACAAGGCTAGCACATATTTGAAGCGAAGTGAGGAATAGGCAAAGCATTACCGACACGAACGTCATGAATCATGGTATTAGCATTAGAATATAGAACAGGTCAAAGTTATGATGTGATGAATGTCCACGTTGTTCCTGGTTTCATTATTCTTCTAATTGTGGGACATGCGACTGACTTTACGGGGGAGGAGAGGCCCCATCGTGTTGAATTCTTTATTTGATTGTGTCTGTGCTGCACATCCTGCCAGCTTTGTTTCAACATATTTGTACTGTTTTTCTGTTAATTTTACCATAAGTTTTGAATGGTTCCATGGATTTAAGTTCAACAGACGACGACGGCGATGGTTAGGGTAGAGAAGTGGCGGTGGCTGGACCACGGAAGTGAAGCTAAATGAGACAATTATGGCTGGTAGTATGTAGCTATCGGTCATTTGGTCCATGAAGCGACGGTGAGCCCACACCTACAATGATAAGAACCGTGGGCACTGCATACCAGTTCAGGCCCCGTATAATCAATATGCCCACCCCAAGTTTTGGAACCTCAACAAAATTTGTACTGAATTTTGAGGGTTCCAATCCATTTGTGCTAAGTCTGTTCCAGAGTCACCACTAATATATGGCGGTCTGGTGTAGTTAGTTGCTCATCATAAACTCCCTGTTACTATCACCATTTGCGCCCGAAATTGGGCTAAATCCAATCACGTGGCTCCGTAAGGCCCGAGGCTCGAGGGCCTCTAGTTTTATTTTGGAAAATGTTGGCGTCATTGTCACTATTATATAAAATTTAAGGTGTTTTTTGCAAATTCCTCATTTTATGTCACTTACCTGGCAACTGCACATGATCACCCGCGGCAGCTTTGGCTGCGAGGAGCTGTAAACCATCCTTTTACTTTTTATCCGATTCTCCGAGACTATCCTCCTTCAAAACCCTGACCGAACAAACTCGTACCATTTTGCCTTCACAGGTCGGTCGGACACACTATTAAGATTCGATAATACGAGGATAACAAGTTGTTCTAACGGAGGACTAAGTTCAGCTTGCTTTTTAAATGCCAGTAAAGACTCTAAATGCGACACCATTCAAGAGAAGGTTCCATTCTCAGTCTCAAATTCCAGCATTCAACAATCCTAGGCAGCGCTCGACTTTGATTAATTGAATTAGGTTTTGATTTTACCTACTGTTTACATTACAGGAGCCCAGATTGGATTGGCCAGTACTTGGCGGTGGGATGTGCCTTGGGGAATGGCAAACAGCTTTCTTAACCTCACTTGCCTGCGGATTAAGGTGTTTTATTTATTTATATTTCTTATAATATCAATTAAATAACCACACTTATCATAGGGTTCAAGTTCCTTTCTCTGTCGATGCATCGTAAATTTTGCTTGCTGCTTTCTCAGCCTCTTCCCAGTGTATCCCTTTCTTATTCTTTTAAACCTTCCACAGAATCCCACAGAGAAGAAGAAATAGTGAAAGAATACGAACGTGTAAACTTGATTAGCGAAGAAAGTGAGAATAAAGAGCGCAAGAAGGTAGACTTAGGCATAAGTTTGGAAGCTTAATGAATTTTCTTCTTGTTCTCCTATTGATTTATCATTTATGCAATGTGTACTTCGTTTTGAAGCCAAGAGACAAAGACAATGTTGTTATTTTAGTACGCTTTGGGCTGATTTGCAACTCAACAACGTTCGCATATACAAGGCTCTTTCTCCTCTCCCAAAAGAGAAACCAAGGGATGGCTATGCAACTTCAATGGTCATTAGACACAGAGTTTGGCCTGCAACCATTGTTAACTGTTATTCTTCGAAAGTCGGTTTGACTTCTATTTAATAATTAAGTTGTTTATGGAACTTAACACTTGGTTATATCCGAGGATTCAAAGTGGCCAACAGCTTATAATAAGTAATTAATATACACAATAGGTAATTTCTGGGCAGTCCAATACTCACAGAAGTCAAACTATCAATGCATTGTGGGTTAGCAAAATGACCTACCAATTCAATGATGCTTAAGGGTGTTTAAATTTAAGTTCAAAAAGCAATCAGCTAATGGTAAATTTTGAAAAATATATAAGTATATAAATAAAATTTTAAGTAAGATAATACTACCACTTTAACAAAATGATGTAGTAAGATCGTCTAATTAATAAAGTAAAAAAAAAATATTAATTATTAATAAATAAAAAAATAAAAAAATTATCATTTAATTATTACAGTAATAAAAAATTAAAAATTTTTATTTATTATTAATAAATAAATTTTTATCACTTTATTAAAAAAATTATTCTAATACTTCAATATAAAATTCTATTATATTAACAATATTAATGTAATAAAAATCTCTCATTTAATACATTTTAAGGTACATAACATAGCATTGTGATAAACCAATTAAATTTTAATTAAGTGGATTTCTTGTCTCTTGTATTTACATGAAATTATTAAGTGAGGGGTTAAATGTTTCGCGTAGAAAGAGGCATAGAAGCTTCGGTCTAAGAGTTTTTACTCTTTTATTTCAAGAGAAAAAGAAAAGGGTTGTACGAATGGAAAGCAAACCCTAGGTTGTCAAGTAACAGACAAAAATGGGGTTTGAAACGGGGGCTAGGTTTCGGGAGTTTCACCGAATTTGGAGTTCCAAGTTTGGCATTTGACCCAGTGAACTTTCCCTATTAAATTCAGAGTACCATACTTGTTGTCCAATTAGTAGACACAATTAGCTATCTAAGTTAAAGTACGAGAACTTTCAGTTGGACTTCTTCATCAAAGTTCTGCAATTTGCAAAGAGGGTTTTGTTTACTTGGAGTTTCGGCATTATCGAAAGCAAGAAATTGAGGAATCCTACAAGCTTGGTTTTCCAAAGCCCACTAAATCAGAGGAAATTGTCTCTTGCTTTGCTTTTGTTTTGTCAAAGAACCATTAACCATAAGTATGCATTCATTCATTCATTTATTTATTTATTATCTCTACATTGTGAACCCTTAATTTCCAAGAGTTTACCCACAAATGACGGTAAGTCACACCCAGAACCACTTGAAAGGGTGCTATGTGGCACCATTACCAAGTACATACAACTATGCGGCTCATATACAGTAGTTTCTGATCAACAACTCTCATTGGAAACTCAGATCTTCTCTTTTTATAATTTTCTGTTTCTTTCTTTTTGCCTTCCGTCCTCTCCGATTGCTTCAATTCAAGGAAATCAAATATGGCTTAGGCATTTATATTCAGTTTGGTTTTATTAAAGCCATTCAGTTTAAAACTAGCAATTGCAAGCAGAAACGACTATCTTTCGATGGAAACCCCGGATGTATTTGCACAGTTTTGGCTAATTTTGTGCAGCTAATTGATAACCCATTTTCTCAAAACCTGGGATTGAATTAGCCTTGCAGCTAGGTTATAGCAATCTTATAACAAAATGAATTGAATATGGTTAGAATTCTTGACAACTCTGAATGATAGATGGGCTATTTTTCTCTGAAGAGAGTCAACAGTTAACTATGCTACGTTAATTAGAGTAAGGTTAATTGGCTGTCCACTAATTAGACTCTAGGGGTATCTCTAAATTGACACAAAATCAGACAGAGTCAGTGGAATAGAAGCTCTGGGAATGGAATAGAAACTGGATTTTCAGATTCTGAGGCATTAAAATTACTAAACTAATCTTTAAGAATTTATCAGTTGAATATAAATTTTGAGCTTGTGTATTGGAAGTTGGTTAGGGTCCAGGTTTCCAAATATTAATTCAAACAAAGATCAGTTGAATATTGTTTCTATAGAAGCTTGCTATGTCTTGATTTGCAGTGGATAAATGCGAAGCTAAAGACAAATCCCCACAAGCTGCTGATTTGGTAGCTTCTAGAGATTCCTCAATTTGGATTAGTTAATTAATTACCTCAAAAGGGATTCATTAAGTTGCAAGTAATAAGACGCGGGAGTCTCTCTACACGCAACTAAATTCATTAATCTTTCTTTAATTTTCTTGGTTGTTGTTAGTATTAAGAGCTTTGCCTTCAGCTTCTGATTGAGCCAACGCGTTCCTCGCAAAACACACACACTTCTTTAAAAGTCACCAGGAAAGGCGGCTGATCCTTCGGAGGGAGACCCTTCTCGGGAAGCATATATTGGGTTCATATTAACTGAAACTTCACTGTCAACAACTTGGTTATATCTCTTTATATTCCACCTCTTCTCTGCAGTGTAATATTTTTCAAGGGTTTCTTGTTATTGTTAGGGTTTTGTTTCCCAGTTTGAGCTCTTCTCTTTCCAGCTCTATGGTTTCTTGTTATTGAGTCTGTCATTGTTTTCTGGAGAAAATTAGGTTTCTGAGAAAACAGTTAGAATAAGCTTAGATGGATAAGCGAAATGATATAGATAAACTAGACGAAGTCCTGCTGCCAGGGTTTAGGTTTCATCCAACAGATGAAGAACTTGTAGGGTTTTACCTGAAGAGGAAGATTCAACAACGTCCTCTCTCTATTGAGCTCATCAAGCAACTTGACATTTACAAATACGATCCATGGGATCTCCCAAGTAAGATAATTAACTATTAATATCCATGATTTCATTCCCTAATACTGTTATAACCCACATAAAAGAAGTTAGTTGTTACAGAAACAGCTTTTCAGTTCAATTATCATGCAAATGTTTAGTGCCTTTGGCTCTTTAAATAGGGTCTTACAGGTTTCTTACACTCTTTGAGAATACAGAGTTGGCGACTACAGGAGACAAAGAGTGGTATTTTTTTTGCCCGAGAGACAGAAAATACAGAAACAGTGCTAGGCCTAACCGAGTAACTGGAGCTGGGTTTTGGAAAGCCACGGGAACTGACCGACCAATCTACTCCTCAGAAGGGAGCAAGTGCATCGGCTTGAAGAAATCACTTGTTTTCTACAAAGGAAAAGCAGCCAAAGGTATCAAAACTGAATGGATGATGCACGAGTTCCGTTTAGCTTCTCTTGCTGATTCAGTGCCGCATAAGAGATTGACGGACAAAATATTTCCTGCCAACGTAAAGTATCTTAAAACTTGCATGCTCATATCTGTCCAGTTAGTTAACTGCTCCATTATTCATTGATATTTTTTTTGCTTTGAAACTTGCAGAACTCGTGGGCATTATGCAGGATTTTCAAGAAAACAAATTCCTCGGCACAAAGAGCTCTCTCTCAGTGCTGGGTTTCTCCTTTGCCTGAAACCACTACCACCACCACAACTGAATGTTCCTACAATACTCTGCTCAGTTCAGAGAACATGTCATTATTGACAGCTAAAAACAATCCATCCATTTTTAAATACAACAATGATCTACAGCATCCATCTTCTTCTTCGACTGCTACTACTGCTACGTTTTCTCCGTTAGATTTTGTCCCCTGCAAACCCATTAACCCAGTGATTAGCAAACTTAATCAGCTTCCTATTTCCACTGGAGACCTAACAACAAACTTCATATTTTCACCTTTTGAACCACCTATTCCAGCTAAATGCAACATCGATCTTTCTTCTATGCTGTCAAACATGTCCTCTTCTATGCTCGGAGATTTTGCTAAAGCTTCTGAGTGTGTAGATTTTTGCGGCTCACAAGATCAGTTCAACGATTTTTCAACAACTGGTTTACCACATGAGATGCAAGAAGGGAACATCGGCAACGGTTCAGACCATCAAAACATGATGCATCAAGTTGATGATCTGTGGGAGAACAGCATTCGATCCATTGGATTTCCTTTCGGTTTGCCAGTGAGTATGGCTGAAGCTTGGAAGCCTAGCTCGTTGTGGGATTCTTCGTCGTGCCCATGTGAGATGTCTACAAGTATTTCCACAACCAGATGCTATACTTGATAGTACATTTAGTTGAAACTTTTGATTAGGCAGCAATTCAAGTTCATGTTAGGAATATATATGTGTATGTTGTTTACTCCAACATGTACGTAGTATCCCAAGCTTGGCAGGCCTTGGATAAATTTCTAATTGAATTAGAATTCAAAAGCCAAATTTTATTTTTCTTCTTCATTAAAGTTGAAGAATCAAAGCTTGAGCACGGAGTATGGCACAGACATCCAACAATTTGTTCGCACGTACGGGGTAAAATTTTGCGCATTCATTACTATTTTAACACGAAGCCTCTTAATAATCGCTGCCCTGAGTGTGTGGATGATAGGCGTAGGCGTGATACAAAGCCCATAGAACCTCGATATCAGATAATGTAGTGGCCCCTCAGATGGGCTTAAGCCCCCTCGTCAAATTTTCGAAAACGGAAACTCCAATTCATAGACAGACACAGAGGATGGAGAAGCAGCGAAGTGAGGTCGTGTCTTTTTGGGCATTGGGAAGTCCAGTTAGCCCATAAACTAAATTTCCAATCTAGTTTCTCTTTTTCAATGAGTTGGTTAGGGTGTTTGAAGAACGAATTGCGCATGACTTCCCAGATACGTTTCTCTTTTTCACTGGTGATGGCCACTTAGGATATCTCTATATTGTTGTGGCTACAAATTCTTGCAATTACCAAGCTTTTGAAGAGGCTCTTGTCCTGGATTTGACCTCAAAAACCACCAAACCTTTCTCTCATGGGTCATTGCTCTGCGGAACAGCCTTTTGGTGAAGGAGACAATCCCTCCTCATGTCAAACTGATTGCTAAACTCAGAAGTTTCTCCAGCCACCTCAAGTTTAATCATATCTAACATAATTTAAGATGCACTATAAATGGCTTGTACATTATACTGTTGAGATTGCTGCGCTCTTGTTGGCATGCAAGTCACTCGTATCCATTGTTTTCAAATCTATAGAGAAAGTAATGCAAAATTACAATGGTTTTTGAATTAAGTCCCAATCCTTTTCATCATCGTATACTACAGATTTTAGGTTCCCCACCTTTTTCATGGGGCAGAGAAGGTGGGTGGTGCAACAAGATAGAAAATTTATGTTTCCTGAATTAAATACAAATGGCACACAACATTTATGCAGTACTGCATACGAAATAAAACAGTGATAATAAATAGTTTGAAACACTAAGCTGACATTAAATAGTATCATCCAAAATGAACCCTGAAAGCATCAACTTGATAAAAGAAAACAAAACAGTACCACAATGGTTTTTTCGACACAGTTTAAGAATTTGGTTCAAACCAGCGAAAGCAGCTTACAAATTCGAATTAAGAAACCTAGATCAATTCTCCACGATTCAATATCATCATCATTCATAAAAAAAAAAAAAACTCTAGAAAGTAGTTTGAAATTCACCGAACTTCTTTTCAGTCTTAACTCTTTGAGGCTTGCTTTTCTTTTGCCTTCTGAATCTTCAACACCTTCTTCACAATCTTTTGTTCTTCCACCAAAAAGGCCCGAATGATCCTAAAAGGGAAAATAAAATACATACCAAAAATAACAATTATCAAATGCAGAAACCAACTAACTAAAAAAACTTGGAGATTGTGGAGTTTTAACAATATCAAACCTTTCCCTGACAGCACTTCCAGACAATACTCCACCGTAAGGACGGTTCACAGTCCTTCTGTTTCTAGACAATCTAGACCTTTTATATTCAGCTGGTCTCAAGTGAGGAATCTGCAGGCATAGCAAACGTGTGTTAGAGCTGGATTCAAACTCACTATCATGTAATCACAGGAAGGCTAAAAGCTGAGTCCTCAAGATATGTTCAAGGATAACGAGAGTGCCAACAGAGTGAGGAACATGTTCATCTCTTTGACAACACTTGTGTTACTTTCATGATGACCTAGGATGATTAATACAAGCAATTCTCATTCAACACTTTCAATTTTCACTAAGACAGTTAACAAAGAAACATAACAAAAACGACAAAGAATAGAACTTTATTAAGATAATGATGTTAATTTTTAGGTCTTTCCTAAACCATAGATGGTCCCTCCAAACGGAGCAAAGTGTACAAGTGAAAGTCATCCAACTTGCCTTTGATTTGACAATCCCAACACATGCAAAATTTGTCAATGTACAAAGTCTTTGTCTATTAGGGTTACCAACAGGCAACGACAAGCTACAGAACGATCATCTACCCCAACATACAATTAGCAACTTTTAACAAAATGTAGAATAGAATATCAAATTGAGAATTTCTGGAAGATCAGTTCTTACACAACCATGCCAAACTCAAGGTAATAATTCAAACAAATGTGTTAACTACTCAACTAGTGAAGTTTCTTCGTAATGGGCAGAACACAAACCAGACACAGAAATTCCAATAGAGCTCGCGAAACATCAATGCAAGACAGAAGCAGTACAGATCCCACAATTTCGGACCCATTCTCATTGCATATTGTTTTCATCTTTTTCTTTATTACAACGAATGATTGTTTGATCACTGACACGTTATCCTTCTTGAGTATAATTTCTAGAACCAAACATAACAATTTCTTTAAATCTATATTCTTCTAAGAACGATTTAACTAGTTATCTCCTAAGCAACACCAAAATCCATAATAAAAAATCTCCAAACGAAAATAATCAAAACGAAAAACAGAAAACTCAAGCACGTACCCCTTGAATTCTCTTGCCAGTCACAGGACACTTAGGTCCACTTGCTCTCTTCTTCGTGGTCTGGTACACCAACTTCCCCCCTACACACCCACAACAACTTCTCCATTAAAAAGAAAAAGAATAACCGCGCATGATCAATATTGTTGACAAGTAATGATAGTGATCGTCTAAAAAGTGCCAAAACATTAACGCACAAATCAGCGGGTAGGGTATATTACCAGGGGTTTTGACGACGCGGTGCTGGTTCGATTTAGTGGCATAGCTGTGCCGCTTGCGGTAGGTAAGCCGCTGAACCATTTTCCAGTCACTCCTGAGCTCTCTCTATCTCTCCAAGAGTTTTGAAAAATGCGGAGCTGAAGCAGAGGAGGAGGTGTATGAGTAAACGAGACAGGATATAAAGAGGGTTTCCAGTTTTTGCTACCCTAGATCGGACGGCTGTTGTTAGATCTTGACTAAAGTCCACGGCTGGCCTTTTGTTTCATTTTGTATCCCACGTGGCGTTCGGCTACTAGTCTTCTTTTACCAGCGTGTACGGCCTGGTCTGTCGAAAAAATTTTTTCTTTTCTTGTAGTTAAAACCATTAACGCAATTACATTTAAATTTTAGACTAAAATCAAGTTTGATTTAAATGTATCCAATTGAACTGAGCAACACATTTAAGGCTGTATACAACTCAAATGAACAGTGTAAAGCCTAATTCCATATTTGTATTGTAATTGTTGAGGTAAGCCTCTTAAAAAGCATGTATGTGTCTACAAACAGGAAATGTAGAGATCGGAATTTCTCTTCGCTCGTCGAGTCAACAAGGGAAGAGCGAAAATGATGGTTCTAACACTATTCTTCTGTTGCAGAAGTTAATCTTGTCTAGCTTCTCATGGCACCAAACTAGTTGATCTGCTGTTAATTTTGACATAGTTAGCACTCTTGAAATCAGTTTCAATTCAACCTGGGCGAAGAGCAACGCATGATTTGATCGATTTTCATGTTGCTTCTGCAACTTCTTAACTATGCAGCTACCACTTCTCAGTATTTCCTTGATCCTTTTCTCCTTCTGCATGAGATGTAAAACATTGAGAAAATGATTGTGTCAAGGCTAAGGTATGAGCTAAAAACAATGAAAATGTGTTCTGAGATAAATGTCGAAAGCAAACCTTTTGATAATCTGTTCGAATATCTGTCAGAAGTTCTGAATCTATGGAGTTTTGGGGCTCAGGACCCCTTGGGATTATATCAGTTTCAGATTTATCAGCACGTAGAAATTCCCAGAACACTCTCGTGGATTCTTCAATGATTTCTGTTAGCAATGGACTTGTGATTGCATCTTCCCCCTCTCTTTTTCTTCCTTTCTTATCCTTCAAATTGTCATCTGCAATGCAATTTTTTCATGTTATATTCAGCATTAATGGCTTAAAATCATAGAGCAGTAGTACGCATGGTTTGTTCTCTGTGCATTACATTTACCTTTAATGACTGGAACTTGGAGAAAATTACAGTGCACACGGCGGTTATTGACATAGTTCTGGACTCTGGGGCAGCTCTGAAATGGTTCATCCTCTATAAATCTTTCCAAGAGCACTTGGAAAAGTTGGAAATCACCAGCAACTTGATTATACTGACGAAGTTCTTGAGCATCAAATTCCTGCAGCTCCAGGGCTTTCTTATACTGCCACTGTAGAATTTCCCAGGAAAGGCAAAGCTGTCCAACATACACCAACTCAAAATCCCTCTGCAAATCGCCAATGAACTTGAGTGCCGGGTTGGCTTTACGCCTTTGCGGCTTGCATGACCATATGTTTTGCGACAGGAGAGACTTAATTGCTGGAACTGCTGGTTTCTGTGTTTTAATCAATTGACCAGCCGGCCTTTTCGGCTGAAGTAAAACTACAGACGAGCACAAATCACAAGAACAGAGTCAATGTGTCATTAATAGCATCAGAAACCGCAAAAAGTATACATAAATTCTACGTTTTACAGGACCATAACCGAAATTGACAGGAGTAATTCCAATATTAATATGCTAATGGACCAAAAGCTAATGAGGGTCAGGTTGATTGACATTAAGTACCACGGGTCCACTGATAGGGACTTGCAGCTAACTCTGGCACCATGAACCAGTGGACTGGAAAAAAAACATCCCTGACTTTATAGATACGTTGGCGACCATCAGGCACTGTAATTCTTTACAAAAATAACTCTGGGAAGAGAAAAAAATTCTTAAGAAGTCCAAAAAGTTAAACCCTATTAGAAGACTGGGAAATCATTTGATTACTGGCCTACAGAGTCAATAGATTGAAGGGTTCAAAGATGCAGGGAGGAGAGATTAAGACTTACTTTTAAATTAAAAAGAAATCTAATGACAAGTAGGAGAGGTTAGTTGTCAGCTTACCTATTGCATGCATGGTCTGGGAGTTCAAGACATCCAATTTTCGCATTTTATCCAAGTAGCTCCGGCAGAACTTGTGTATTTCTGTCATACGGTCAACGTGCTCGAACTTTTGATCGATCTTCAATGGCTTTAGTTCCCCAAGCATCTTTAATGGAGGCTCAGACTCTTCCATAATTGTTGGAAGTCCCCCTGTTCTTGCGTTTCTCAGTTCCACTTTCAGTTGTTCTATGATATCTTCTTGCTCTAATGCGAATTCAAGATCATCATCATCTTCATCATCAGAATCAGAGATGGGTTCATTCTCTTCCATGCTGGGTTCTTCAAATTTTACTGAACTATGAAATAAATCATCCTCCGGGTGATTGTCATCAGCTTCGTTTAAGTCTGAATTCTCCAACTGGGTTTCTTCAGACATTCTGGGGATATCTGCAGGTTCTGTTTCTTCGTGAAACAATTGTTCCTCCTTGATTTTCTCCTCGGCTTGGGTTAAATCCTCCGTAGACAAAATTTCCTCGTCTATGACACTTGAACTTGGAGACTCAGGTTGCAATTCTATATATTCGTCATCAGAAACAAATGTAAAAGATATTGCCTGATCCAAAATTCTTTCAATACTTTCTACCTTCTCCTCATTTATGGCTTCAACACTTTCAGTTCCCAATTCTTCAATAAACTCATAGGAATCTAGCTCCATTTTATCATAGCTCCTTGAGAAACCATCACATGAACCAATCGTGTCAAGTTTTGAATCAACTGGTATCAAGCAATCTTCCGAAAGACGAGGAACTTTATTTGGTAAATCATAACTGGCGAGAAATCTGAACTCTCTGAAAACTCCCCTGTCATTCCCGGCAAATGTGTCCTCTCCTGGTTTTCCCAAAACTTTATCAACAGAATCCTCTGTTTTCTCTTGATCAAAAACCTTGTTAGTATCAAGAAATGATTTTCCCTCTTCCTGTTTCTTCAAAACATTGTCAACAGAATCCTCTGTTTTCACTTGATCAAAAACCTTGCCGATATCAAGGAATGATTTTTCCTCCTCCCGTTCCTTCAAAACGTTGTCAACAGAAACCTCTCGAGGACCAAGAATTCCATTATCACAGTTCGTTGAATTATTTGAACCCATATATAATTCTTGCACAGAGAAAATCAAACTTTTTGGTTCTTCTATGAATCCACTGATACGTTTCCCGGACAATAACTCGTACTTCCTAGTGCTTGAAGCCAACGCTGTCTCCATAACAACAGAGTTCTCTTTTCCTCCTCCTATTCTACTGACTTGCTTTCCATCGTGAACCGTAAAACCGTTCTCTTTTTGCCCAAATTCTTCAACCTTTGAGCCCTCTTTATGAAAGTTTGTATCAGTTTGATCATTGCAACCAGACTGATTCTTCTCATAACATTTGCCTGTCTTAAAACTGCCAAAAACAGAAGCATTCCCATCAGTTCAAAAACAAAAACAGGCAAATTCAATAACAAAGAAGAAACTAAATTGACTTTGCCATACCTGAAAACATGTGAAACAATCCCAAACACAAAAACCCAGAACTTGGAAACAAAAGCCCTGAAAGAATCAGCAGCTGGAAACATATTTCTATGCAAAACCTCGTTCACAAACCCTCTATCAACAAAATCAAAGTGGGTTGCGAACGTGAGAAATTTTCTGGAACCCATCGATTCAATCAGCCTCTGAACCCGTTTTTATTCAATTGTAATCAAATATTAATGAGAAGGAATGTGACTTTTAACATTAGGGAATTAGAATTTCCCCGTCGAAACACATTGGAGATAGTGGACTCTCCACTTATGAAGAAAGCGATATCTCAGGAGACAAAACAGAGTATTTCTGGCCAAATTGCGCGATTAATGGCAGAAGATTTGAGCGCTAAAACAGAGAAAGAAACTAAGATATTGGTTTTCCGCTGAGGCTTTGATGTATTTATCAGTTTGGAATGTGCATTTTCAAGTTTTGTAATATTCTGATTGTGGACTGACACGTTTCATTTCGGGATTGTCAATAGTCAAATTCTAGTTAAAGCAAAGGCCCTGCCCCGTGCTTGGATTCTTTTATTGCAGGAAAGCTTCTTCATCCGGACTTGGTCGGTTGGGCGGTGCAGTTTCGTGGGCTCGGACGGGGTTATCCTAGTCCCAATATAGAACGTGTTAGTATCTCGAAACAAACATCCGGGATTTCTTTTTCCAAATCTGGACATCATCCGCAATGGAAAAGGAAAGTGTCGGTTTACATTTCAGTAGGGTGAATTTGGGAAAATAATAATTGTGATTTATTAATATTTATTATAATAATAAATAATTATTATTATTATTATAATTATTGTGTTAATTACTAAGGCCACTGAAAGAGTCGTTTCTTGTTTAAAATTCAATGATGAAATAATCACATAGCAGCCGGCTTCGTTCGTCTTGAATCGGACGGTTTGGATGGATGTGTTTGGAAGTCGTTTTCAGTCTCTTAAGCCCGCTCGTGAGGAGTTAGTTGCAGTGGTAGTACTCTTCCAAGGCATGAATTACGCCGTAATTTTTCAAAAAAGTGATTTATCATAAAATGCCAAACACAGACCCTCGTGGAGACGGCCTTTGGGAAGCGCTTCCAGCCACTGAATTGAAGAGAGCAATTTTTTTTTTTTTTAATACCTGGCTTTTTTAAAAGTGCTTCTAAAGCCAGCTTCAATGCCACTGATTTCACCTCCTGGCAGTGTGCGTGATAGAAGAAGGAGAATTCTTTTGAGGCGAGGCGACCTAGTCAATGAACAAAAAACTCAAGCAAAGGAAAGAGCTTTCAACAAATCTTACTTTCACACCCTTATTTTTTTTAATCTGAGGTCAAGCACCAATCTAGTTTCTTTGTAACACAAAACTAGTGGATGATTAGAATTGTCTTCTTCATAAGACCAAGAAAAAAGAGAAAAAATCTGTTGACACTTGAAAGGTGTAAAAAGAGGTCAGGGCTAAGTCAAGTTCGGTTCTCGACCAGACATCTAAACAAGTTAAGCCTAGTCCGAACAAGTCAAAAAGTAAAGGTTCTCGGATCCATGAGCTTTATTTATATTTATTAATTAAATATAAAAAAAAAATTGTGAATTAATCCAATACAAATCATTATGGTCTGAACTCGGATGCTATGTTTGACTTGTATATTTTTATTTTTTATTTTTGATCCAATTCATTAAATATTTAATTCTATTTGATATAAATATATCAGAAGTATTTTAATAAAAATATATTATTTTTTGTTAATTTATAATAAAATTATTTATTAAATACGATTAAATGATCGTATTTGAATTGCTCTGTGTGTGTAAATTTAATTTGGTGGAGCCAAAATGAAGGCGGTTTAGCATAATTAAGCAACCAAACGCCGCCAAAAACCTGACCGTTAAAAAACCCCAAACCCTACACTAGTCACTCGACCAAATCATCAATCAACCGAACTAATGGAAATTGAAGAAAGGGTGACACTGAAATTCAGATGCGACGCGTGCGGAAACGTGGGCTTTGTGGACGGATTGGATGGGTATTATTACTGCAAGAATTGTAATCACCAGGCCGAAGAAATTTTCGAAACTGGCGTGGCCGACGAGGATTTCCAGGCTACAGGTGCCGGCACCGGAACCGCCCTATACCAGACCAGCCACACCCGCCACGTAACTAAATCCCGAACACCCGCGAGCCAATTCGTCCATATATCTCAACAATCCTCGTTCTGGTCTCCTCTATTTGAAGAACCAAACACCGCCACTACTAGTGACGGAAAACAGAATGATCCGATAATTAGTAAGGTTAAGAGAGAGGACGTTTATTATGATGATGGGGTTGGCCCCACCGAGCCTGAGGATTTCGGGGGCCGGGAAGAGAGTCAGGCGGATTACGAGGATTACCATTTTGAGGTGAGGATGAAGTACGCGATGGGGGTGCAATTGATGATTCAATTACAGTGTGAGGCTCTGGTTGAAAAGTTTAATGTTTGTCCTTTGATTTGCGGAGTGGCAGCATCAATTTGGTTGAGATTTCTTGCAACGACAGGGATTCTTCGTGAAGGCTGGGCCGATGAGGCCATTAATGAATCCGAGAGTCAAAGACTCGGTATGTATATAATTACTGTTATTTATTGATTTCTGCTCACGCTTTGGTATGAGTTTAAAGAATGGTATGAGTTTGGGAGTTCTATTGGCAGTTAAAATGCTTTTGTGCCAATGTTGGCTGTTTTTGGCTGGAATAGATGAAAGCATCTCTTCAAAAAGTGTATTTTGGAGAATGTATGATATGTGTTTGCCTAAAAAGTGTATGTTGGCCCATAAAGCTCTTGAAATGCTTCTAAGAAAAACAGTTTATAGGGATTTCTCAGGAAGTGCTTTTAACCAATGCAGACCCAACATCTCCTTGAGATGTACGTGTTTAGTTGGAAGAATTGATGATAGAGAAGGAAGGGAAAACATATATTGTTAATTGGAAAATATGTTACTAGTAAGGCCCACTGGTTGAAGAGAAAAGTTTATGTATTATCGTTGCTACTTTAGAGACTACAAGTGTAGATAATCATACACAGTGTTCACACGCGAGGATATAATGAGTTTATACCCCTCCTCTCCTAAGGGTATGAAATGGTTGAGGGTACCTTCCTCCTCTTTCCCTTTTAGGGTTCTACATTTTATCAACAACAATGAAAGATGAGGTCTCCTTTTCTTTTTTCCTTCTCCTATGCCCCTTCTCCCCCCTTTCCTTTCTCCTGCCACAGTGTTGGGAATTAAAAAATATACAAGTTTTAAGGCTTATCGTTATAGACTTTATTTCTTTTTCATCTATAAATTCCTAATATGTTGCTGTCTTTAATGGTAAATTTCTTAACTGTTGCATTGTGATTGATTACAGGAGAATCAGAAGATTTTAATCCTCGTGCTAAATACAGTCATGAGCCTCACAATTTATATGGTCAGCGAGCAGTAATGATATGGTATAGGTTGTTGAGTCAGAAGATACCATTGTCTTCTTCTTTAGCTATATCATTTCTAGCTTGCCATGTTGTGAGGGAACCAATTTTGCCAACAGACCTTGTAAAGTGGTCCATTGAAGGAAAACTTCCATATTTTGCTGCTTTTGTTGAAATTGAAAAACGGTTTGGGCAGCCTTCAGTTACCTGTTCTATAAGTCCAAGTGTTATGTTTAGGCCTTCTAAATCTGTGCCTGTACAGAAATTGGAATCGATGGCAGCATCCATAGCTGAGTCCATAGGCTTGCATTTACCTCCTGTAAACTTCTATGCTATAGCATCCCGTTATTTGAAACAGCTATCTCTTCCTGTGGAGAAGATTCTTCTGCATGCCTTAAAAATACAAGAGTGGTCAATGGCACCGGATTTATGGTTATCGACAAATGAGTTGAGGCTTCCTACTCGTGTCTGTGTGATGTCAATACTGATTGTATCCATTAGATTTCTCTATAACATCAATGGTTTTGGGTTCTGGGAGAAGAGTTTGTCCATTCGCAACGTTTCCTCCTCACCATCTAATCTTGGAGGGAATTTGGACCCTGAGTGTAGTTTGAAAATGAGAGATGATATTGAAGAGAGTTCTGGTTCTCCATCCAACACTATCAATGCTTCCAAAGAAAAATCTAGAAGGAATTCATCGCATTTTAAGGAATCTGAACTTGATGCTGAAGAACTTCTCTACAAGCTTGAAGCAAGATACAATGATATCCGCGACACTTACGGTAAAATTTTGGTCATAGTTTTGATTGAGATCGACAAATACTAATTGTATTCTGATTTCCTTCTTTCTATAATTTCAATGGTCTGATGCTGTTGATTTATTTCTCATTATCAGTCAGAATAAGCAGTTATAGACTTGTTTAACTCTTTTTACCTTCATGAACAGAGTATTCCAAGGACTTACCAACATATCTACGATATTGTAAGGATGTGGTCTTTGCTGGACTAGAACCACCACACGATGATCATGAGGAAACAAGGATGATAGAACAGTTTTGGAATTTCTATCAGAATGAGAAGGTAAATTATAGCTTTAATGCAGTGTGCAGTCTTTATTTGGAAAATTTAGGCTGATAGATGACATTTATTTGGAACTTTCTAAAACATGTGCTAATTCAACTGCAATCTGCATTGGATTGTACATATTACTCTCTGGCTTTCAGTTAGCATAAAATTAATTTATAATACGTATTTTAGAATTTGAAGAATTAGAAATAGGATTCATTTTCCTCTTTTTTCTTGAGTTTTTCTTATTCAGCATATCTAGCACTCTGGAATATAACCTGATGTCCAAATTGTTTTCTGCCTACTTAAGAATAAGTGATCTAGAAAGAACATTACATATTACTTATGTAAGCTATGTTGGTAAAATTGGTGATTGCATTAGATGGACTGCTGTCTTACTCTGTTTTAGATGGAAATCTTGGAACTGCAAAATGCTTTTATGTCTTCGGTACTTTTTTCTGCACATCATACGTTTACCTGTTTTCTCCCATTTGAATGTAGGTTGGATTTTATATTCATATAAATGTTTCACTTGAGTTCTACTTGTAGTTTTGGTCATTTGCCCGTCACGTCCTGTGGGGTCATGTCTTGGGCACAGGACATGAATGATCCCAGCACATGAATGATTTCTACTTGTGTGAAAGTTTGCTAGCTGTGAATTTAACATCTTGTAATGTTAAATGTCAATTTGGAAACTTTCAATTATTTCAGGAATCTGAAGCTGCCGAAGACCCTGGAATGAGATGTGGTAGTGCTTTTAATCAAAAGAGATCAAGGGATGATATATCTCTCGACAGTCATATTAAGGAAAATAAAAAAATTAGAGAGAATGAGGGTACAACTCGGCTGTCTGCTGGTTATGAAAGCTTCAATAAAGATGATTATCCCAGGCACAGATTAAATGGTGGTAATTATTTCCAAGGTTCAGAGGAAAATCCAAATTCAGAAGCGAATGATGAAGCTTCAGCAGACACTCTAATAGATAGGGCCATTAAACGGTTACAGTTAGATATGGAGAATAATAGGTTCTGTTACATTCCACCCAGGGTGAAAATCAAGAGACTCGATTACCTTCACTATGTGAGGAAGAGAGATGAAGGTGCCTTGACATATGTTGCCCATGCTGATTATTACATACTGCTTCGTGCCTGTGCTACAATTGCCCAGGTCGACGTTCGGATTATGCATATGGGAGTCTTGAGTTTTGAGAGAAGATTAGCTTGGCTGGAAAAAAGAATTGATCATTGCTTGCACTCGACTCCTCCTAGTGTTACTTGCGAGTTCTGCAGTGATCCAGTAGAACATGCTGCAGATGAACCCATTTGTAATGTAACAGCACATTCAGCAGATGATCCCATTGGGTTATCAAATTTGAATTTATGATATGCTGCCCCACCAAATCATGGCAAATATGTCCCTCTATCCTTTTTTTTCTTCCTTTTCTATCATAATACCAACCGGGGAAAACGAAATGGGTAAAGAATTAAGGCAATGGCAGGTTATAATTGCTGTGAAAATGGCCCCCAGGGCAGCATCTAAATTGAATTCGTAGGTGTCTATGCGTACAGTACACAGTCGAAATTCGCCAGCTCCGCAGGTTCGTTTCCCACAAGCAAAGAAAGCCATTTTTACTAATCCCAGAAGGAGCTGTCTCAGAAACTTGTGAATTGGGCCAACCCAATATTGGAGTTCGCCGACAGGGATTTGATTGCAAAATGCAAGTGGGCCGAGCGACATTATTGTTTTCTCGTATCAGAACTCGGGACAAGAATTTGTGATTTAGAAGCTTGGGTGGAACCAGATTTTATTTTCAAATTAGACAAACATTGCTTTGCCAAACCCAACTGCTGTTTTAACAAATAATGTGTCGTAAGTTTGGCTCCGTTTCTGAGAAAATCTGCCACGTATTGAGAGACAGAAAGAAACTAATTCGACGCCTGGCAAATTAGTAGGGGGAAAAGTGGTTGATGAGAGAGGATTAAAAGGCAATATCTGCTTTTCTTATTACTAGAAGCGGAAAAAAACAGAAGTTGCCGCTTTAATCAACCGACCAAACAAGGAATAGTGGCAGAATTCAGAGCAACGCTCAAGTCATCTAACATCGTTTAAGCAACACTTGCTTGCCATGAAAGCTCAGATAACAAGTGAGGATAACATACAAAAATCCAGACATGTTAATCATTAATCCAATTCTGAATCCAAAGCAACTCTCCATGCTTAAGACCAAATGTTATTGTATTATATTATAGAATAATGAAACAGTATCTGGCCTTGCTTCAACATATCTGCAACTTCAAAAGTGGAAATGCTTTATAAATGAATAGAGTCAGACTTACCATGAATTGATAATCTACGGGAATTTGGACATGAAAGTATGAGGAATATGGAATCTTGCCCTGAGTGTGGAGACCATTAAACGAATTAAATGTTAGTGGTTCGTAATGCAGAAGATGAAAGACATATTATGCCATTAAAAGAGAAGTTTTTACCAACCTACTTGCAGAAATGAAGAAAAACTAATTAGCATATAGTTAAGTTAATTAACAGTAATCGAAAGTGATGAATTTCCTTTAATTTCTATCCTGACATCATCTCTTCCCTTCCTTCACGCCCCTAAGAACAATTAGTAAACCATGGACTACCACAGCAAAATGATTTTTTTTTTAAAAAAAAAAAAGAAGAAGAAGAAGAAGACACCCCCAAAGCCAAGATCCTCCATTTATCAGTGTAGCAACTTGCTTATTCTTCAGATTTTGGAGAAAGAAGAATATTTTCCTGGTTATGGTTCTTGCTATTGTTTGTGAAGCCATTGATGTCAAATTCAACCCTGCTGCTTCCATTGACGGTGCTAATGTCATTCTTCTTCTTGTTGAAATCTGCAGTAGTAGCACCTGACTCTTGCTTCCCAAAAGCGTTCTTGTTGTTATGCATCCAAACCTTGAAGACGCCTTTACTAACACCAACTTCACTACAAAACTCCTGCGTCAATTTTTGTTCTGCTCTGTTCATCTTCCAACCCAGCTTTTCCGCAAAAGACAGCATCTTTTCTTTCTGCACTTGAGTAAACTTCGTTCTTGATCTCTTCCTTGCACAGGGGTTCTCTGACTTTGTCCCCACCACTTGGTTGAAACCGGGACGGTGAGGGTGAGGGCGAGGATAATGATGATCATCAGACGGGCCAGAGCAGCCTGTGCTTAGAGCCAACAGCATGTGGGGAGCAGATGAGTAGTAAGAACGTGGAGCCGGTGATGTAACTGGTTGTGATGGAGAGTTTGTCTCTGGGCTTGGAGCTGTGCTGGGGTCTGTGCTGGGACTTGAGCTGCGCTGAATTGTTTCTGCGGCTGCCGGAGGTGGTCCAAAAAAGTGGGTGGCGGAGGAGGTGAGGCCATGAGGCTCACGACGGTGAAAGTTGCGGTGGCAGCCACAGGCGGCGCATATGAGAGACATGGGATCATCAGAAGTAGCAGTGGGACTGAGCATAAACTCACCACATCCATCTAAAGCATGACCACCAAGACTAGCAGCGTGATTTTTCAGACATTCTTTGTAAGAAACCAGCATTGGTAGCGGTAGTGGCTGCGGACGATGGTGATGAAATGAGCCGTTTGTGAAGGATAAAGACTTTCTAGGCAGAATTTCCGGTGGGGACTCAGCTTCTGTACCTGGGTTTTTGGCTGTTTTGATGTTAGTTAAGTCCATGTCTTACAAAACTGCAGCTTCAGCCTCGGCTTGGGGATTTAGAGATATAGGGTTTGTTAAGTTTGAGGTCATTTTTATCCTCTAATGGGTGTAATTAAGAAGAATTAATAAATTAAGAGAACAGAGATTTGATGCCGATTATGATGTGATTATTAAAGAACATTTATGATGATGATGACGACGATGGATTGTAATGACAGTTGAGAGATGCTCGGCTATAAAATATTAGCAAGAAAATTGATGATAAATATCTAATTGTATTACCAAAAACTGTGACTACGAAGTGTACACAAACCAACAAACAAATGCACGCCACCTCAAATTGCAACCACTAGTATAGCATGAGTCTGAAATGCCCATCAAATTTTCAGATTAGGGTCAGATATGTAATTTCCTTTTTTCCACTCCCCACAAATTCTTCCACCCCCACCCCGATTCATACCAGCGCGGCCTAAGTTTTCTCCCGAGTTTTTAAGAACCATGCGCTAGATAGCTCGAGTTTTTATGTATACCAATTCTTAAAATATAATATTTTTTAAAATTTAAATTTAAATTAAATATTGCATACAGAAATAAACTTTTGCTTCCCCATTTACTAATGTAGGCCAGTGACCTCAAGGTTTTGTCCATAATATGTATGATACATGAGGTCTTGAACAATCGGCAAATTACCCTAAGACAGACAACTGACAAGAATCCCTCTGCAAATCAAACATTTTCATATTTGGTTGGCAGGAAATAAGGAGTGATTAAAGGGGATGCGAATCTAATCAATCAAGGTGGCTAACCCTGCAGTCAAATTTCAAACATAACATTTGGGACAAACATGTGTATAACATGGGCTGTTCAAACACATTTGTCACTGATTAGTCAAAATCATGTTAATTTCCAACAACTAATCAACACCCATAAGTAATTATTCCTCTGCTTAATGACTCCTTAATCAAGCTTTTCCAATTTCTAATTTGCCTTGCATGACGGTAAATTCACATATGACAACCAGCTCAGCTCAACCCAACCCTAACATGTTGCTTATAGAATAAAGCCAAATATCATTGCCAAAACACAAAAGGGAACAGTGTAATTTGGGGCCACGCATAGAATCAAAGCAAAGAATTTCAATTAAAACCCCCATGCTTGAATGCTTCCACGTGTTGTACACTGCACGCAATTAATTTATTAATAATCTATTTAAAAAATACGTTTAAGAGCCACATTTGTTGACTACAATGTATAGTCTAATAATTATAATTCCAATATCATTTTACTTGTACGCATGCATGCACGTTTTTATTTATGTACTTCTATATTTTATTATTAATTATTAATTATAAATACGTATAAAAATATTTATTAACTCGGCAACAAGATTATATTATCAATCTTTTAATTTAATTTTAGTTAAGACAAAAGGTTATTGAAAGAAAAATTGAGATGCGATGTGATTATGATGAGCATGGTTTGGATAAGCAAGGGATTAAGCTTAATAATCACCTGGATTGGACATTTACTTATCCGTTGGGCGGCTATAAAATTATTGTTGTCTGAAAACTTTTCTGGCTAATCGATAGATTATATGTGATGTGGATTTATAATTTATCTTATTTTTTTATTATTTATATAATTTAATAAAATTAAAATAAAATTATAATTATATATCGTTGTACTTAAATTTATAATTTATTTAAAAATTATTTATTATAATAATTATTTTAAATTTTTTATTAATTATTTTAATTTTATATATTATTTATTTTAAATTATATATTATCTATTTTAAATTTTACGTTATAAAATATTAAATTTATGATATATATATTGATTAAGCCGCGTATTTTACAACTGAGTAATACAGATAATGTAAGCTAAAGTCATTGAATGTGGTCAAGGGATGCCAAAGTTTGATAAATTTTACCTACCATTAGATGATTTCAAATCTTTTTGCTAATTAAAGGATTCAAGCAATAAGATTAATGGCCATTTATGGAAACAAAACCTAATATTGGTGGACAATTACTCAAATTTCCAAGTTCTCAACCTATTTTCTTGGGAAAATGAATACAATTGAGCAATGGAATAGACTATTCCCTAACCCATATTCCAAAGATTTGATATGTTTTGTCCTTTATGTTGTTGATTGAGGCTAGTCCTCAATCATTCTCCGTTGGAATCCAATACCCAAATATATGATATCATTCAAAATCCTTCTCAAGTTTGGCAAGACATTAAAAATTTTTGACAATCTATGGGGGTGAGAGATTGCTTTTGGGGAAGACCTGGGGGGGGTGTTGGATATCACTCCAAAGGGCAAAATGACAGGGCTAAATGCCCTAAAGCCATGGAAATTGGACTTAATTGTCAATGAAACTTTTGTTGGATTAGAACAAAGTTCTGAAATTTGTGTCATCATCAATGAAGCATGCGCAATGGGCAATTTTATTTATGAAATTGATACCAAAGTACTTTGAATATTGGCCTATTGCAGCATAGACATGGCACGCAATGAAAACAATTAAATATGTAACGATGTTATTGTTATCTTGTGATTCAACCAAGTTATTATTACTCTCCATGTTGCTTGTACAAGGTAATTCACCAATTTTCTTTTTAATTTCTTGTTTTAATTATCAATTTTTTATTTTTTTTTGCACATTTTTATGATAAACTACAGCATACATATATATACCCTTTGAATATCTTAATATAATAAATATTACATTCCTTATAATTTTATTAAATTATATATATTATATCACAATATTTATAATTAAAATAATTCGTTCTTGATAAAAAGAACAAGCTATTGTATTAAATTATAAATAAATAAAAATATAACTATAAATTATTGTTAAAAGTTAAGCGGGTATATAAGAGTTAGATTACTATAGTCCAAGTTGATTTGAAAAATTCTGTGAACAGGGGGGTTTCAAAATTTGAAGAATTCTGTGGATGGGATTCAAAAATTTAGAGTGGCCATGGTCGAAGGGACAAGGAGTGTGGGTTTTGTGAAATAATTGGGGGTGCCGGTGGTGGTGTTAGGGAAGACATGTCCGAAATTACAGAACCAGATTCCACGGACCACCCCACCCTCCCACTGCCTTTCAATTTATAGGACATGGTTCCACTAAATTGAAGGACATCCCTCCTCTCCCCTTTTGAAATTATGACTGGATCAGCATCCACCTACAAGCATTCATGTTTTCTCCTGCCGGATTACATATGGAGAAGAAGAAGCAGAAGAAGAAGATAAGATTAAACCCAGGATAAGACAAATCCTCCATCATCAACCATTAATTATTGGGTTGACTTTTGTCCTTTGTAATTTATAATAATCATTAAATTATTATTTTTAATAAATAATATTAATTTAAAATAAATTAATTATACGAATAGTGTCTGTAAGACCGTGTTAACACAGCATGTAAAAAAAAAATTTATATAACTCGTGGACTGAATTTGACCTACTTAAATATAAGTAAGCTTAGCAGGGTTGATAAGCTCAAATCTTAATGTACCGTACCAAGTCAGCCCATAAATATTTATTATTTAATATAAAATATATTATTTAATTAATAAATATAATGAGATCTATAAACGGCCTGAATCTGTGACGGACTTCTATTTTTGGATCCGGTCTCTTTGATGCCTTGTTTATACTGGGTATGTCCATAACTAAAGGCCATATGGGTCTCATTCCGGATCTGATCCAGCCCATTTAACTACATTGTTTTTTAACATTACTCGAGCCCAAGCCCAAGTACTATTAAAACTCGTAACAAAAACGGCGCCGTTGAGTATAAGAGGTCGGAAGCAGAGTCTCGTACTGGATCATTTGGATTCTTCGTACGCTCTGCTTTGTTTACTGTATACTTTACGGAAGCTTCCTTCCAGTTAATCCGTTGAAAAGCTTCGAGTTTCAAGTAATTAAACGGTCGCGAAACCTGTGAAGTTTGAAGATTTTGCCGCTGTTCGTTAAGCAATCAAGTATTTACGAATATAGCGGCTTTCTCATAAATTGGCGCCATAATTCCAAGCTTTCATGGGAATGGCTTGATTTGAAGTGAATTACAAACTGTTACGGTTAGTGTGTTATGTGTATGAATTGTTTTTGTTCTTCTTGTTTTGAAATTCTTGGTTTTTTATTGAATTTTTTCGAAAATAGAATAGTATCGCTGTACAAAATGCCAGCCTCTTCTCCTGAAAATGTGCCCATGGAGATTGAAATTTATTTCAGTACGTTAATGATCAGTGCAGTTCAATTTCTGATTGTTTCATTCTGAATTTCCAGGTTGTGTCATACTCTTGCTGTGTTTGTTATTGAGAGTATGTAATTTGGATAGCAAAATTAAACGAATAAAAAGCAGAAAAGGTAAAGGTGATAGAAATTTGGACCCACTCTCCAAATTAACTCGAAATCAATCCTGGTAAAAAAAAAAAAAACAGAGAAGGAATGGAAGATGATGTTATAATCAACTCACTGTACTCTATATCAATGGTTTTTATCATGTTTCATGAGCTCTAATGTATACTTGATGCTTGGGTGTTATGCAAAGAAAAATCTAGTCTTGCATTTGCTTCCATAAAAGTTATAACAACGGTGAGTTCAAAGAAGGGGTGGTTTGTTGATTTGGTAGACTTCTCCGAAAATGTGGGAAAACAATGAGATAATGAATTTAGATTGACAGGCAATATCAGGTTATTGATCTCTGTCACCATATTTTTTTCTTTTGCCTTGAGATTTTGTTAAAAAAAAATCACGTAGACCAACACTCTCCCTGATAGTTATCACAAGAAGATAGCTCATATTGTTTATTTGCTTCTTCCTTTAATGAATTGGAGGAGCCTGATGGGTAGACGTTCATTCATATTGGTGGACATCAGGTAAATTTTGTTAGGAAAACTGTGGTATCGGGCTACAGTGTCTTGTGGATGATCAAGATCAAATAGTGGTCTTGTTTAATACATGTAGTTCTTGTTTATGATGATGGAAGCAGTGGTCACCTGATGTATTTCATAGAAGAAGAAAGAGAATTTACATGGTATAATCGGAGAGAAACTTTTGTTTGGATATTGTTTTCCAATCTTTAACCATAATTACTGCTCTCCTTTCCTTTCCCCAATCCCAACATCTTGCTTTCTGCTAATATGCATACCTAAAAACACAATATTTAATTTGCTAAAGATGTCTTCTTTACTTAACTTCTATCATTCACCTGTGGTCATTTTATCATTTGCTTGTTGGTACTTTATCGAGCTAATGACTGGGCATTCATCAATAATTTTCTTATGTTGTGTTAGCCGTAAAAGGATGTTTTCTTTTCTTCTTAAACTTTATGTTGGAACGACCCTTTAACCAATGTCATTAGCTAAGTTATGTATATTAGAACGAACTTCTGTTTGAGGAAAGGTTGGGCTGGTTGGAGGTTGGTATCTTTGTACTGTGGTTTCATTTAGTTTACAAGGGTTCAAACTATTTGGAAGATCACATGTTGTCATATGACCTGAAGGTGGTGTAGATATGAAGATTGCACTAGAATTCATGCAACTGGCAGTCCTAACTGAGTGGAATGTTTATATCCCTGGATTTACGGAGGCATTTCATCTTCAACCTGAGTTCTTGGTGGATATAGATGTAAGCTTACTTGGTTGAAAGATAAAATGCCAGCCCTGTTTTCAGTTCAATTAACAACAAAATTAATCATTTAATTGCAGAGTAAATATCCTTTCAAAAGTGAAGAAAAGATAAAGGATGATTTCCATAGTGCTTCTTTGCATGTCCTTGTATTGACTAAATATGTATGCGTGTGCATTAAAGATTGCTTTGGGGTTTGTAAATGCAGTTTTGTATTTTCACGGGAAAGCAAAAGATCTTTGTTTAAATTTTGAAACAACGGAAGTATAATGATGGGCTCTCTACATTATAGTTATGTCTGTAAAAGCTGGAGCAATACAAAAGAATTTTACTGTCATCTGCCAATAAGCTGTAATACTAATGCAAACAGATGTAAAAGAATTTTCAAAGAAAATTTTAAAATATGTATTGAAAAACAACTGTAGATTTTTCTCACAACAGCCTGCTTCATTATCTATTCTGCTGTCTCTGTTGTTTGATTATGCCTTATCTCATATAATAGAAATTGCAGGGGCTCGCTGATTGTATTTAAGGATCATCTCTGATAGCTTCACTATACAAATTTCTTTATAACAAAAACTTTTAAAACAAGATAGGAAAACCAATCAACCTACCCTAATAGAAGTTCTTTGATAAAACAGATACAACTCACCACCTTCATTTTTCCTCTGCATTGCTAGAAACTGTTTGTTCCGTTAAATGTTAACTTTCTGCTTCCCTCTTGGGTTGAGAAAACTTGACTGTATCATGATCTGTTATGGATAGGATCTGATCCTCTTCGTACTCTTCTTTTGCTTGATTGATTTGGATCAATTTTGTTGTTTATTTGTGTTGACTTCTTCTCTGCATTCATTCCCACCATGGTGGTGTCCTTGAGGATTCTTTGATTCTGTGGCACCATCCCTTGATTATGTTGGTTCTGTCTGAGTACAAGGTCTATACTTCGCATGCCAGAAACTTTATCTGGTTGAACTGCTAATAACCACATACAGATAAGAAGGACAATCACTCTTTGAGCACAAGACACCATTATTGTCTCTAAATTTGAAAAAACAAGAAGAATAGAAGTCTCTTCTTTCTGTTTAGAGTAATGAGGGATAAGCAGGTTGGCAGAGATTGTAATCCTTCTATCCTTGTGTTATATTCCTGTAGATGTAACTTGTAAGCCTGTTATTTATCTCTTATTGGATTTGGGGGGGCTTTAAAGCATAAAGCAGGGAGGGCCCTGAAACACTCAGAGATATTTAGATTCACCCAAATCATAAGACTGCATTCTAAGCAAATTAAGGCTGTTATGGAAGAATCTGACCAGGATGAATAAAGGGCTTGGAATAATTCTCTTGAGAAGCCAAGTATCTTTTTTCATTTGTTTCCCTACATCTCTATCATTTGCTCTGCTTTTGTCTACCAAAACTGGGCCAAATCAGTCTCTTTGTTTCATAATGATCTTGCCACATAATCCTACTGTGCTTACCTGGATAAGCACTAGGCGCTTAGACATTCTTTATTTAGCCAATTTCGATGCTCAGCTAGGCTAAGCTCATGTTCAGATTATTTTATTTTATTTAAAAGTCCTAATATATCTTAAGCTTCTGTGATTACAGTTTTGATGTCTTCATATGCAAATTTGCTGGGATGTAATATGAAAGTTTCTCCGCTGGGTATTCTGGTAACTTACCATTCCTTTGTTATTAAGAAAAGGAAGTTTTGTTTCTTTTTAATGGGAATGACGAGGCAGTCAAAAGCCATGGACCAGGACCACTTGAAAACTGCTAGATTGCTACAGTGTCAAGCAATTTATATAAAGAATCAATCGGAGAAGGGAAAGAATATGGAATAGCTCAGCAGCCTCCAAAAGAAACAAACTCTTGCTTTATGCCATTCCAAGATCTCCTCTTCACTTTAGAATTCCAAGCTCTCTTCCCTATGGAACTCAAAATAACAGTAATTGGTTTCTTGTACTAAATGTATTTGTTTATGCTTTTTTTTTGCTCTTCTTTGGATTGCCAAGTTCTTAATCCCTGTTCAATGATTCAGAGAAGGCTCACCTCCTCCCTCGTTTTTTTTCCCATGTAGTTCTTTTTTTTCCTTTATTTCCCTTTCTTTACTTTACTGTTGTTATTATAATATAGTAACAGCACATGCAATTTGTAACATTCTAAAGCATAAATTCTCACACTTTTGTTTCAAACAGGACGATGGATGAGATTTGATTTTTCCTTAAGATGAAGGTGGAGGATGACTGGTCACTCTCTAAGCAGTTGAACCTTTAGCTTGAACATTATAATTTACAATATGCCAATTCTTTGCTTTTATCCCCAGTTGAAATGATAATTTCACCTGGGTTGTTGCTTTCTTTTCTTAAATTTCCTCTTAAGCTTCATTCCTTTGAAGTGCCCCATGTCTTGAATTTCCTAATAGTATTTGATTCTTCAGGCAATGCTTTTGGCAAGGAATTTTCCATTGCCATACCAGACTTACCAGTTTACTGCTTGAAGCCTCCAAACTATGATATGGAAAATAAAAATGCCAGGTGGCAGGTGCGACCTGGCGGCTTAGACTGAGGTACAGGTTCGTACCATATCAAAGGTTAAATAAACTGTAATTGATTAGATACTCCTGCTTACCTGTTAAATTTACAATTAGAATCTTAATTGGGCCCTCCCCCCTTGGCGGAATAAACGTTTTTTATGCGCAACAAAACAAAACCAGAAACAGAGAAAATGGAAAACTATTGCAAATCATATTATATGGATTTGTAAGTTCTCGAGATTGGTCTTAAAGTCGCAACTTTTTAGTACTTTCAATCAAAACCAGAGTTGCAAAGCATGTTAAAGAGGATAAAGCAAACTGAGTATGTAATTTTTACAGATCATATGCCCGTCTTTGAAACTATTTCCTCTTTGATTTTTCTTTTTCATTTAAATTTCATTCCTTTGAACTTTACTTTTCTTGGCATAAACTGTAAAACTAGTATCACATGATCGACGTTGGGTACTGCATCTTACGGATACGTCAAGACCCTCGTCACCCCATCAGCTTGGAAAGGTTTATTCTTCAAGAATTGCCACGATCATTTGGTTGTTATCAACAAAAGCACGAACATTAAGCAGCTGGTGTGAATCTAATCCTATGCTCCAAAGGATGGACAAAAGTGAAAGGCTACAATCAGAATGTTACGAGAAATAATGCTAAAGGAAGATGCTTGTTCCTTGTTCTACTTTAAGATTGTCTTGGTGATCGTTATGATACCTTGATAACCTTGGGAGAACGAGAACATATGCTCAAGTCCCTCTTCTTCTTCCAAACAAAAGGATAAGAGAGAATTTCTTTTTCCTTTTTTGAAGAAATTGTGGGGGCAACTGTTGAATGCTTTGTGATTTGGATCACATTTAAGTTATGTTCACAACACTGCACATTTCAGATTAGCGTCCTTGTTGATCCTCTCAAGTAACAGAAACCCGGATCCAGGTTCACGACATCTGCCTTGGAAAATAATGGGCCTATCAAGTGCCAGAAATTTGGTCCATCATCTCTCTTCGGTAATGAGCAGTCCCAGCCCAATCTCAGCCCAACAACGTGTGGACTCTGAACCCCATTTGCCAGAGAAATAACAGCATGGCTGGGTCTCTACTCCATGTTTTGTCATACATGTGATTGATACCAAGAAATTGCTGGTCTTGCTCAAACCGAACCACGAATCGGGACCGGGTTCAGATTGAATCAGCTCTTCGGAGGACGGTCTATCAAAGGATAATTGTTATTTAGTAATTTTTATAAATTAGGCCGAATTTTTATTGCAGTGATCAGACACATAACTTGCTGTAATAAAACCATAGAAACATGGAGCAGTTGTCGGCTAATGTCCTGCACACGGGCGCCAAGAGCTCCTCATGTTCGCATAGTCAGGGATATATCGGTATTTGGGATGCCAAGTTGGTATTGTGTTGCAAAGTTTAAGGAAGCTGGGATAGTATACAAAATATCGGATTTTCAGAGGGTGTTTGCTAAAATTTGCTGCTTGAGTTAGTTTCTCCGAGCTTTCGAAAAGCAGCCGTGAGCAGCAATGGCGAATGAGCTGGAAGAGTTATTAGACTTCCTATCTTCTCCATCCCCACCGGTAAGTTTCCTTCTTTCTTTCATTTGCCGTTTGGTTACCGAAGAATTGCAGGGAAAAGATGTGAAAGATCTTGCATAACTTGTAAGTGATTTATGTTTAAGCTGAATCTCTTTAGCTCTCAGAAACCCGTGTATTGTTAGCGTTTCTACTTAGATAAACTTTATGTAGTACTGTGCTAAGTAACTGAAACCACGTGGCTTATGTTTCTAAGATAACAACGTTCGTCAGAAGAAATTGGTGTTTCATGGTGTTCATTTGTTGATTGTTTAACGAATTCAATTTCATTCAGCTTATGTGTGCTTGCGAGTGATTTCATATGTTAAATCTGTGATATGGGTTCTCTTGATTTAATCATATTGTGCTTAATAGCTATGAATCGAATCATTATTAGGAAAAGAAGACAAACAAAAGCTTATTAAACTTCTGCTAGTATTAGATTTGAGTTAAGGTCATTTGATATTAATTAATGCTTCTTGATTCCTGTTCTCTTTACTTGAGACCTTTATATATATATATATATATATATATATATATATATTCTGCAATAAATGCTGTATTTTTATGCGAACAAATTAGGTGAAGAAGGCAGCTGTTGATATTGTTCGTGGACTAACTGGGTCGGAGGATGGCTTGCAGTCCCTTTCCTATTACTCCATGATTGCCCTGCCATCATTATCTTGACTTTTGAGTGAAAATAAGGTGCTCATATTGTGTGCTGATGTTTAACCTCTTTTTATAATTGTAGCAATCATAATCCATATGTAGGATTGTGGATTTACCAACTGGTTTAACATTTCAGGAGGTTTCGGAACCTGCAGCTGAAGCTCTTGTAAATCTATCACAGAATTCTGAATTAGCTGGAAAGATGGCTCAGATGGGAATGATTAAAATGATCATGGATTTGTTGTACAAGCCAGACTCAACTATTGCCAGACTGCTCGTTATGCTTTTAGTTAACCTTACACAATTGGATGATGGCATCTCTTCCTTGCTTCAGGTGCTTTCCTTCATTTTATGCTAGTGTCTGTCTGTTATCGATGCTTTTGCAATCTATCAAAGTCCCATGTGCATTTTCTTTTTAGCAATCACAACCATTGCATGTCTCAAGATAGCAGAATCTTGATTTTATTTACTGTGCTAAATATAAAACACTGATTGTGGTATTTTCTTGCTTGTTAGACTGAAGATGAGCAGATACAAGGTTTGTATGTTATGAAGCTTGTGAGATCCTTCTGTTGATCCTCCAGTGAAAATACTGGTAATGCTGCTTCTTTTTTGCTTTAGTTTGTTTTAGTGTGCAAGTTATACTAAGTTTGTACCTAAGAATTTTGTGTTTCCTGTTATCTATCAAAGCAAGTCCTATTGTTCTGTTTTGAATTTTAACGAACACTTCTTTGACAAAATTATGGCTAAGATCGCTTAGCGGTTGATAGCCACCTGATTTTTAGTATATTCCTATATGAAGTTCAATATAGGTGTACGGTTATACTTTATAAACCGTTCTAAATTTTTGACCCTTTGATTTTCTTTTCTTTTTTACTTATGGTTTTTATGTCTCTTGCACCCATGAGCTTAATTATTCCCTTTTTCATTTGTTCCCACAATTCTGTCTAAAATATAGTATAAAATATATACCAGATGATCCATTTAAACATGTTGGTTCCATACTAGTAAACATTTCAAAGAAAGAAGGAGGAAGGAAAATTTTACTGGATTCAAAATGAGGATTGCTAAAGCAGATTATTAGACAACTTCATTCAACCAGTTTATTGTGAAAGAAAGGGGTATGTATGAAAGATTATCTCATATTATTAAATTTCTCCTAGAGGACTCTTAAATAAGTACATTTTCCACTTAGGTATGTGGATTGATGATATGTATTTTTTAATTAGATGAGCAGAGGACCTTGCCGGTGAAGTTCATTTGCTGCAGGTCTCTACTTGAACATTGTTTTGCTTTAGGTTCTGTTTTTTAGGTTGTCTCCGACTATGTTGTACGATGCAGATATTTGAATGCTGCCCTATAAAACCTACATTTTAAATATCATTTTTGGTGATATACAGATGTGAAAATTTAAGATCATTAATGTCATAGTGTCTATTTGTTCCTAGTAGCATTTAGTTTTTCTAGACTGGCTGTGGCTAGTTTTTAACAAGCTAGTCCTGCTAATATAGTATGGAAGCCGGGCTTAAGTTGAGCTTAGTGTCGCTCAATTTTGACGGTCTGAACTCTATAAGAAATTTTTGTTGAGAAAGGTCTAAAGAAACAGATAATGTAAAAATGTTGATTCACAAGAAAAAGTGATGCCTTAGCCTTTGGTGAATGTTGGATTGACTAAATGGTGACTTTACTTGCAATTATGAAGAATTCTGGGCCCAACCAAGCATATACTAACAAAGTTGACTTGTTAAAAAGCTCAAGACATATTCAACTCAGTTAAGATGATTAGCCCACTGCTTAGATGGCCCAAGATTAGTTTTTGTCTGCTTGCAGGTTTCAGGAACCATTCGAGACTGCTGTTTTGATGCTGAGAATCAGTTGCAGAATTTGCTTCTGATTTCTGAGTTTCTTTGGCTAGCTCTACTTCTGCCTGTTGCTGGTAACAAGGTAATTTTTACGATTTTTTTGATCCTTCAGACATTTGTCTTATCAAGCATTTTCTTTTCCTTTTCTCTTCTCTCTCTTTCTTTGGGGTGGGGTTGGAAGGAGCATAAATATTTTGTTCTCATTTCTCATTCGTGATTGCTAATAATCAATAAAATCTGCGTTAATGTTTTTTTTAAAAAATTGGAAATGGGAGTGATATTGCTTCATATTGGTCGTTCGGTTATTTTCTTAATTGCAAGGGATGCAGCTTCTGGTTTTTATTCTGAATGTCAACTTGGAAAGAATGCTGAAGTACTTTAGCCCTACATTAGTTGTCATGAGAAGATACTGATCATCCTTTGGCTCAATTTGAAAATGATATTAATGGGATCCTACTTAGTTATACTGCTCTCTGATATAACACATGAATTCATTTTTATTGATTTGGTTGCTTCTGGCCAGGTATTCAAGGAAGAGGACACATAAAAAAATGCCACTTGAGCTTGCAGGTGCTCTCAAAATTGAACGCTTACCTGTTGATGATCCTGAAATCGGCATTCAGGCATTAGAGTCTATAAGCTTGATCACATTACAGGTCAGATTATTATTATCTTTTTTAATGAACATGATGAATGAGTACATTTAAAATTGCTTGAACCATTGAGGCTGCACGAAGCCAGCCATCTACTAAAAGAGGACTCCTCTTTTTTATCTGGGAGAGTTGTAATACTCCTCAATTAATGTGCTTTGTTGTCCTTCCTGTCTTTCTTATGTTCTACTTACCTTCTTAGATAAATGTATTTCTCTTTGGTAACAAACATTGTATCTATACTTTTTTCTTCTTCCAGGAGGCAGGACAAAGAGCCTTTTGGTCTGTCAACGGCCCAGGAGTACTACAAGTTGGCCACGAAGTAGAGGAAGATCCAAAAGTAATGGAAGCATATGAGCAGAAGTTGACTGCTCGGTATGACCAAGTTTTCCTCTCTTCTTTGCGATTATTTCTAGTCCTCCGTTTCACTACAAACGTTAATTTCGTTTACCAGCTGGTCCGTGGCATCAATCCAGAGGAACCATCCACAGAGCCATCAAAGTAGCATTTTGATATCTGTATAGTCATTCAAGTGATTCCCAGCAAGCTTCAGCAGGAACTTATTTCTAGTTAGTTAATGTCAAGAGAACTATCTGCAATATGAAGTTCTATTCGAATTGAAGTTTCTTCGGCTTGTTATTTTATAGTTAGCGTGGGTGTATGTGCGTGTGTTTTTGATAGTTATTACTGTTATTATTTGTAATTAATTGGTTAAGATAACCAGATTCAGGTTTGCAAGGCTCCATCATTAAGCACGTAATTGGTATAATTAAGCCAACCAAATGCAAGGAAATTGTAACAGTTGGATTAATATTTCGCTGCCATTTAGTTGAACTAATGCAATAACTAACGAACGACGTGAAAATTTTATTCTCAAAACTTCGGCGGCAAAATTATGTGCCCGGGAAACAATTCGTTCCGTGCGCGCTCTGTTTTGAAATTGTATTCCCGCCAATTCCATCAGTTATTCCTTAAGAGTCGGAATCATTTCATCTTTCCGTAAACCTGACCTGGCTTGAAACTAGAAAATAAAACATTTCGATAATCCTATCTGGAGAAATGGATCTCTCTGATATAGCGAAGAAGCTAGGGCTCTCTGATTCCAAGCAATTGATCCGGAAAGCTGCTGAGCTCCGCCGCCTCTGCGACGTCCAGTTTGATTCTTCAATTATAGGAGTCGTAAGTACCTTACAAAAAAAAAAAAAAAATCTGAAGCTTGTTATTTTAGTCTCTGATCCATTCATGAATCGCGAAATTTGTTGATCTTTAATAGGGTGAGGTCTGTAAGGCTGTGATCTGTCTAGAGCTCGCCGCCACAAGGTATCAATGTTATTTCTTCATTGATTATTGGAATTGCAATACAGGTTTTGTTGTAATTTTAACTGGGGTTTAGAATTTACAGGTTCGATGTAATATTTGACCGACAAACAGCGATTAAGTTGAGCGGATTGTCGGAGAAGGCTTATACCAGATCCTTTAATTCGATACAGAACAGCATTGGCGTCAAGTGGGTTTCTTGTTGTATTGTTTCTGCTTAAAATGTTATGTTATGCTAATTTTCATTTGATGTGGATTGTGTTATTGATTGGAATATCTGGTGGTCTAATGTAGGAATAACTTGGATATAAGAGAATTGGGAATTCGGTTTGGGTGTATTAGACTCATTCCTTTGGTGCAAAGGGGCTTGTCTCTGTAAGTTCACTTTCATTCTTACACTGTAGATCTTAGTCTTATTTGATTCATAGCTTGTGTTGATTGGTGTGGTTGATTGCACATGATATTCACTACGTGATTGGAAAAAATGCCCCATAGAAGAGAATTCCAAACGCAATATTTAACATATATTTAAGATTTTGCCTCATTTTGACCTTTTGATGTGGTAGATCTTGTTTTGTGGTTGAATTTGTTGGTTTGACAAGTGACTGACTCAAAGAGGATGGTGTCAGGTTCAAGGACCGGTTTATTGCCTCATTACCAGCTTCTAGACGGGCAAGTGCTGACTTTACTCGTCCTGTCTTTACTGCTGTTGCTTTCTACTTGTGTGCTAGAAAGCACAAGGTAAGAAAGAATAATTTCTCATAAATGATATTTTTGAGTACTATATTGGACAAAAACATGTTCTGACATTTCTTTGTATGTCTTACTCGACAGCTCAAGGTGGACAAGCTTAAGTTGATTGAGGTTTGCGGCACATCTGAATCTGAGTTTGCTAGTGTAAGTAATAGGTTTTTCACAATGCATTATTCTTCTTTGTACTTGTCCATCATGAAATGATTTTGTATGTAAAACTGTGAATATAGGTTTCTACCACAATGAAGGATCTGTGCCATGATGTTTTTGGAGTTGCCAAGGAAAAGAAAGATCCTAGGGAGGTAAAAACAAATCGAGGTAACATTTCATTTTACCTTGATGCTGGAGACTTTTATTCATGCTCCAGCTATGTCTATGCTCCATCTACATATGAATTGAAAATAATTAGTTTAAACAATTTTTACGCTTCATTTTAATTTCATGCATATATATGATTATCTTCTAATTTTGGCTATATGTATGTAGAACTGCTGGATGTTTTACCTGGAAAGAGGAAGTTTGAAGATGGAGGATATCTATCCGATGATGGAGCAGAGGTAGAATAGTTGCATCTCTAATTGTTGTTTATTGCAAATCAACTGAAAGTGATTTCCCTCTCTATTGTTGTGGGTTGAAGAAACTTGAGTGTCTTGTGACTAGATCAAATCAATTTGGGGAAACGTGCCTGATGAGTTCTCTTTTACGTTTGAAACTTGTAACTATCAAAGCCAAAAATGGTTCTTGATAGTTATATAGTTTTAAAGGGCTGCCCTTTACATGATTTTGGAGGGTTCTAATGTCTCTTTAATTCTGAAGCTACAAGGCTTATTATGGATATTCTTGTCTACATCAATACGACATAGTTCAGTTTACCGGCTTTCTTTAGATTTGCTTGTTTGCCTGACCTGCTGGGCTTAGTACATGCCTCTAAGACATAAACAAAGTATTTTACCATTGAAGTGGTACTATGAATCAACAGTTTGCACCAGAGGCATAGCTTGGATAGGATTATATTTATATTTCTTAACATCCTTTTGATTTCATAAATGGATTGAAAATGTTTTTGGTTGACAATGGGCCATGCCTCTACTTCATAGAAGCTTGTCTTATATAGGGCCAAGTTGTTATAATCAGTTCTAACCATCTGAATGGAAACCATTGTCTCACAACTGCATATGGCTGTAAAAAAATATCAGCTATGCGCTTCTTCAATAATGACGTAGCAAGATACAACTTCTATCTCCTTCTACCTATCTTATCCCCTTCTAGTTCATGGTTATTTATCCAAGCTTGTAATATCCTTTTTGGTTGATGTTCTTGAGACACAGATGTATGGTTCTGCATATATCCCCATGATTTAGCTCGGTTTTTACTGTCAAGAGTTGTTGACACATGACTTGTGCAGGTTTCAAGTTACAAACAGCATAAAAGAGTGGAGAAAGTTGCTTATGAGGAATGGAAATCCTCCGTCTTATTGTCAAACAAAAACAAGGCAAAAGGTTGGAAGGCATTTCCCATTTTTTCTTTTTAGTCCATTTCAAACTGCTCTGATTCTCATCATATGAATTGAATGCAAACTAATACAATCATTTTTCCGTTTTTAGAGCTTTGTAAGCGCACAACGCAGGCTAGCCTCAATTTTCCTAAGAAAGTTCCTGAGAGCCAGAAATTGGAGGCAGTGTAGCAGAGGAGAGACATTCCTTTGCTGTCCTCAATGATAGATGTTTTGGTTGACCATGATGCAAGTTCACATGGGAAGAAACGCGGATGAAGATTAAGTGCAATTGTTAATTTTTATACAACTAACAATACAGGTGTTATGGGTTGGTTTTCTCTGTTATTGGTGCTCTCATCAGTAATCATATGCTCAACGAAAACCATGAAGGGAATTCCCGGCACAGATGGATCCCATCCCTTAGAATTATTCCCGTTGGAATCAATTGACTGTAAAGTTGCAATTTTGTCTATGATATTTTTTAATTTTTAAATAAAGGAAAATGTATTTGTTTTAAAACTCTCTGTTTCGCTGTCTACAGTTATTTAAGGTTCCTGCAAGTAGAGTTACATCTGTTTCTTTTCTGTGACTGATTTTAAGATCATATTTCGTAATTCATATGTATGTCTTAATATGGCTGTCTACTGGATATGAAGCCTGTCAAAGAAGTGGGAGTACTTATCAAAACAGCATTAATGATTCACAGGGCTGAATTGGGTTAGCGAGGAATCATAGCCCTGAACTCAATTTCCATATTGGAGATGTTGTATATAATATTTGAGTTGTTTAATTGGATCTTAACCTTCTAAATGATGATAAGCTGATAACCTGGATGGTGTTGCTTATAGGGAACCTTTGGACTGTATTTTGTCTGGCATGATAGCATGCGGTCAACTGTTGCATCCATTATTGCAAAAATTTATGGTGGAGTCTCTTGGTTTTGCATAGGTAACAGGAAATGACACAGGGGTAGCAAATCAAGAATCTTCTATTATTGTATACATGACAGTAGTTTATACACAGATGCATGCAGCAGAACAAGTTTCGTTATCGGCATATCCATTCTCTACATCACCGCCTGGTTGTGCCCTACGCATTTGGAGCTCTGTACAATCACCACCCCGTTGAGGGACTTGTC